>CM046855.1:16634870-17183425 GCA_025617745.1 Heliocidaris erythrogramma | reverse complement strand
AAAAAGAACAGACATTCCTTTTAATTACAAATGTTTAATGTTTTTTATTACAATTAGGTGGAATATAGATGGTGCATAAATTGTAAACAAGACAGTGTGTTAAAATCAAATTCAAATGACCATATTAATCACTGGAAATTCAATTGCAGAAGTATTATAGAATGAAATGAGAAGAATATCGCAGTTTTATATTTGGAAAGAAACTGCTTATCAAAATCATTCAAAATCCAATGGAAGATTTTTCTACTTTTTCTACTTTTAATAGTACAATACTGTATGAACTATAGAAGCTGGATTGCTGAAGGTATATAGGGTTCTGAGGAAGGTGACGCGACAATTAGTTCCTGCGATACTATGGGTTTTAAAGGTCTAGGACTTGGCCAAGGGATATAGGTTAGGTTTAGGGATTTCTAGGAACAATTTTGGTCCAGGCTTGAAGTCAGGAATTCGACTGGTGTGAAATATTAACTCTAGAGCAATGGTCACTGGGACATACGTCGCTAAACAGAGACGTAAGATCAAAGAATGCAGCCCTCCCGTGGTCTCAATGTCGAGAGTGAAACAAGAAATTGATGGATCTACGAAACCACTGGAAACATATATTCTCATGTTGATGGGCAAATAATTATGTTTGTCATCAGACAAAAAAAACACAGAACCCCCCCCCCCAAAAAAAAAAAACCAAACAAACAAACAAACAAACAAACAAACAAACACAAACAAAAAAATGTTTCATCACCTCTGTAGACACGACGCAAAATAGTCGTATTATAGGCCTGGTATCGTGTACTTGGAGACCCAATTAAGCTCACAATAATTTGTAGATTGCTACAAGTACCCCATTCTGCGATCTTAATTTGCTAGCTTCTGTAAAATGAATCATCAAAAGTTAACATCAATAGGCCTATATTGTATCCGATTTAATCGCATGATTCTTACTTTCTACTTCCAAAAAAAAATAGTACTCGAAATAACTATGTTTGACTTTCAAGAACATTATTTTCAGTTTTTTTTTTCCATTTTCTTGTTCTTGTCAATTCAAATTAACACATCCAGTAATTAACTTTTCATTTCCGCACTCCCCACCCTTGTAAAGACGTAGATCCGCTTAATATAAATCACGTGTGAAAAATAATACTTGTTTTTTTCATGATTAATATAGTTTATGTTCTATATAGAAAACAGAATTTTTAAAACTATATCCTTTTGCACAGCTAAAAGGGCTAAAAACAAGATACAGGGCGCTACGAAGGCTAATGTGCACCAATATTCGGTAATGCCTGTTTCAACATTGCCAAAATTATTTATTTTCTAGTGCAGAAATAATCATTTATACGAAATCCGCGCATAGTGTATTCAGTAAACATATAATTTAAATTTACTGAAAATGTATACCTTAATAATGATATTCTTCTCGGACATGTGTCTTCGGCAACGTTATTCCCCAGGTCAAAATAGAATTTGCTTGCCGAAAGCCAATTCTTTCGGCTGGATCTTAAGAACAAGATTATTGGCTATACACGTCATGATGGCTCGGGCAGTCTATGGGCTTGGCTGATGTCAAATACAGAATGTCCATGTACTTTCTCCTTTCCACAAGGTCAACATTATCTGATCATGCCTGTTGAAGTACAGTGGGTATTTATAGGTTCTGCAGGTGGCCTTTGCTATTGCCTGGGATAAGTTACACTATACTCTAACACTTAATAATGTTCATTTTCGATTTCTAGGAGATATCCACGACCGCAGTCGAACACCTCTTGCTATTGTTATGCCAATTAGATAATGTTTCTGTAATGAAAACAATTGATTTAGACCTCAAAGAACATTATTTAATTCCGTCAAAGCTCTCTTGTTACGATAATTTGTGGGTTTTTTTAATGGAATCATGAACAGTTAAAGACCTGCATAATTTTGATAGAAATTGTTTTGTCGTTGATGCGTACATAGTTGTATTATTATATTATATTTTATTTTTGTTTTAAAAACATATTTTCTTGTTTTTACCTCCGTTGTGACAAATGTAAATTTTATTTATTTAGCATAATCATGAGAATTTAAATTTGCGATATATACGAAGTTAATTTTTATTCATTCATATTTGGCCAACTGCATACAAACTTTTTGCAATTTCATTTCATATTGTATCTACATAGCAAGTGTCCATTAACGACTTGATTCGTGTTTAACTAATGAAAATGGATCACGTTCAAATTTTATCGTCTCCTTTATTGAATCTGTGTAGCAACAACGATGTAAATAGATATCGATTTAAGTTAATCAAAGCATATCAAAGCAATATTCGAAAATTAACATGTTTTCATTATCAGAATCCATGGTCATAATGACGCATTGACCCGTTCCAGCAAGCACTTATGAGTCATTAAAATCATATCTTTATTTTTCATGGGGCAACTAATCAATGTTAGCCCACTTAGATTATGACGAGCCGTCTGGTGATTAAGTGCATAAGTTGTCTGTGGAATACTGGCAGACTCCTAACGCGATTGATTGATTTGACCTAGTGCTTAATATTGGGGGACCCTATTGAAGGGGGAGTACATCAAGGGTGTACAAATCAGGTTCAGACATACATTATAGTCATGGTACCTAAAGAAAACCTCACATCTTTTATTAAATATAATGTCAAAGTATACTTCTTTATGTTTGTTATCTTTCAAAGAGTGCAATTGGAAGGGATATTGTTGGATGACGGAATAACAGGCACGCATGTCCGCATGTCACTTAATCCCATCTACAATCAATTAGAAGTTCAGACTAAAACAGAGGAACATTGGATCGTTAAAAGATTCTATATTTTTCTTCAACCAGACTTATGTCTCCTTTCTCTTTTCCCTCCTCGTTTCTTATTCTTTCCCTCTTTTCCTTGAAATTATTCATTCTCTTCTAATTTTATCTCAAATGTGACAAAAACAAACCAGAGTCAATTAACTCGCCCTGCTGTCTGCCAAACCTGATTATGATATAAAGTGACAATTCAAATTATGAGGTCTGCTAAAGTGCTTTCCTTGTAGACTTAATGTATTCCTCGGCTGCTTTCCAGATTTAAGATACTAGAAAGAAAAAGAAGCTGACATTTCTATGTACCGAGACAATATTCAAGTGGATTTAGTGCAATTATAAGTTAATTCCTGTTCATGCATGTCAAGATGAAATATCATATGCATGTGTCCGGTCGACTATAACAATTGCTTTATATATTATTTATGTATACTGCAAACGATATTCAATATCACGTCCTAATCTGATTGTATAAGTTGTCAAATATATAATGATACTTTTTCATCATCTAAAAATAACTTCCTTTGGCTGCCTGGATTATTGACATGTGCAGTTTGGGTTTCGATGTCTGCCAGGTTTGAAAAGATGATGTGAACAAAAAAACAGAAATTGGACATTTTCTATTTATCGAAGAAAATCCAGTATGTTTTCGTGTATGTGTTCATAATATTCTGACTATCGAATTGTGTGGGTTGTGACTTATTCCGTTTCGTGATGATAAAGGGGGATAAAAATATCATAGACGTTTTGGACTGAGAAAATATCTATAATGATATTTTTCTGTGTATGCAATCAATGCTCATGCTTCAACAAGGAAGTTCCCTTTCCTTTACATTATTCTCCGCGCTTCGATCCCACTTTATTTTCCACGTATTCACCCTACAGAGCACCTTTTGTGATCATCCTATCTTAATCCCACTATCAATTCATTCATTCACGGGTCATTTTGTTTGTAGTTTACATCTGACGTAACCCGCCTTGACCATACTGCATGTATCACCCCAACACCCTGATCCGACCCACCTGCCCTATTTGTATGGACCGTCTTCGGCTATATCTTCGCCGCGCCGTGCCAATTCCATCTTATCTTTTCCTCCCCGCCTGTCTGAAGATCCCGACATATTCTTCTCCATTTCCGCAACGATCTTGTGGATAAGCCAGGGGAGAGTCTGAGAGGGAGCGAGGGAGAGAGAGAGGGAGGGAGGGAGGGAGGAGGCGGGAATGTTGACAGGCTCACACTAAGAAATATAGGTTCACAATTGCATCCTAAACCGGTACAATAGCACTACCCCTAAGGGTGAACAATGGAACATTTTAATGTTCAAAATTTAATTTTTCTAGGGTTCAATTATTTTTGAATGTGCACCCCTGCGGTTCAATTTTGCGCTCTTATCAATTGGGCTTCGTCTAGGCTGCAAATTTGCACCTTTTCGCATGTTTGGGGTGCACATTTTTGTCTTGATTTCTAGTGTGACAGAGAAAGTGCAGGAGATAGAGTGAGAAACCGGGTGATCGAAAAGAGGGGTGGGGAACAAAAGACATAGTAGTTGGAAACAGAAATATTGAAAGAGAGAGAAGAAGAAACAAAGGAGAATGATTAGAGAGAAAAATGGAATGGAGGAAAGGAGGGAAAGGAGGAATAGAGGGAAGGAGAGATAGGAAAGAGAGAGGAGAGAGAGGGAAAAAAGAAGTGATAGGGAGAGAAAGAAAGAATTAGCGAGAGATAGAGAGATAGAGGGGGTGGGGAGCGGTAAGAAGGATCCCAACCATGCGGTAGTCCTTTAATCCCACGCTTCTTTACCTTTCTCACGCAATCCGGTACATGTAGCCGTTCCGTTGTTTGAAAGGTAGATTATCCGCCTGGTAGAGCAGACAAGGTTGTGCTTCACTGGACTCAGGTCAACAGAGGAGAAATCGATCGTGTGTTCATTTCATTGCTGTACATTGATCTATTACAGATTCATGTTTGATCACCATTAGCAAAAAGATAGAATAATCAAACGGTATTTCAAATAGAAGATTCCTAATCTTTTTTTTTTCCTCTCTCTCTGACATTTCAAGCATTTGGTATTTTAAACAGCTCAAACAAGCGAGATAGATTCCTCAATGAATGATGTACAACTAGGAAAATAAGTAAAACAAGATCGCCTCTTTGAGTTATGTTTGATCCCCACATGGACCACATTAATTTCTTATCCATATCATATCACATCTTTACATTTTCTGTAAATATTGGTCGGAAATTCATCAGACTTGAGGAATAAGAGTTTCACATCTAAGGTAGATAACACGTAGTACTCAGATGACCCGGATGTTCTATTGTCCAAAGAAGGGAATGGAATTATACAATGAAGAGATACTTAGAGTTAGCTTAAAAGCTTGATTTAAATCAACTTAAATTTACTATTCGGTGTAAGTAGATTAAAAGGTAACACAATGAAACATGGGAAAGGGTCATATCTGGACAGCCCTGCGTGTATGACGTGAACCCACTGCATTTGTTTTACTTTGTCTTTAAATGGGGAGAGAAGTACTTCCCTCCCCCACCTCCACCTCTAGACAAATCACTGGAAATATTAATACATGTAAATCATAAGTAGTTCCTGTTCCATGTTAAGATATGTAGAGTGAAAAGGCTGAACATGTAAGAATAAGAATAAGATTGGGTTCGGAAAATGTCTTTCCTCCCGTGATTCCAAGCGGGGTTCAATTTCGTCAATTGCACTTCGCGGGGGACAGTGCACTGATTGGGCGAAATTAATGGAAATCTCCGGCGCAAATGTCTGTGTGACTGATGAGTGCATAGTCCTAAATCGGTCAAAATGGGCGCTGCTTTTTGTGCCCCAGAATGGTCATAATTTGTCATGGGTTTCCATCTGTAAAACAGGCCCAGATTGATAATCAAGCAATTGTGTGGTGTATAGATTGCTCGGCCTTGGAAAGGGTTTCCGATAATGGGCACAATTTACCTATGGTTACTCTCTTCGACGCCAGTAAGATGAGAAATCTACGTTTTGCTTCACCGAGGTATTCAGTACACACGCCATCAAACCTGAAAGATAGTAATACAGATTCAAGGAATAACATTACATCTCCAGTCCAGTGTCTTATTTGTATCGAAGCTTTCACCCTTCTTCATGGTCTCTTTGAAATATCAAGGCTAATGTTAAGTTCATATAATGCAAAAACTTGCTTAATAAAATAAATGGTTAATCAAGGATATATCAAAGTGAGTTCTTTACATAATATATTTAAGTAAGTATTAGTATGTACATTGTATGCGCATTAAACGGCCCTTGGGATATGAGCATGATATATTTTATGTTATGATTATCACATTAATACTCAGGGCACCATCAACCGAAGTGCTTTAAAACGATGTCTAAGTAGCATGTGTTTTCAAAATATGATTCCATTGAACGGACTTATTCCTCGCGAATGTTTCGATGTATTCTACACAACACAAAAGGTGGAACAAAATAAGGGAATGTGCGAAATAAATCAGACAAAATACTTCTACCTCTGATTTTAAAGTCTCTTTTACATTTGCTTCCCGCAATCTCAGACTCCATCTGGAAGCTGATAGGACACTTTGCATTGGCCAATGATGCAATCACAGATAAAGTAGATGTGACATAAAGTGCCCGTTGATACAGCCACGAAGTCATATTTCCGATGGAATGCCATCGATCAAGATGATCCCGTTTTGTTTTACACTGCTTTCGTTTGTCCATCGTAGAGAAACAAGAAAATAGAACACCTAATGGTCAGATATAAATCGTATGTCTCTGATAATTATGATGTACAGGAAAAGCATTTAGAATAAGAAGGCATGAAATATGCACCATAGTGCTATTTTGTAGGTCTGCTATCCGAGTTATACATTGCGGTGATGCTGCATTGCATATCGGTATATATTATTTTGTGTAACCAGTACCAAAGAGTAAAAGAAAATTTATTTTGAATAATTCAAGAATACGGTGGAATGCGATGCCATCGTAAAATATCAGCAATAGAAGTTCACAAGTGAAATTCCAGAGGCAAAAAATCACAGTAAAATGCTCCAAGTAAAATCACCAAAAAACAGGAGATAAATGTCATATGAATGTGCATAATGTTAACTTTATGTGGCCATCATGATATGCCAATGTGTCTTTCTTTTTAATAACATAGGTTTTATTTTTAAAAAGATGCAAGGAATGCAATACAACACTATTTAAATGAACGACACAAATATTTATTTCAAAGTTAAACACACTCCGTCTTTAACCAAAATTACAGGAGAAATTTACCTCTATATAGAATTTAAATAGTCATTTTGGAATAATTTAGTCTCTCTCTCTCTCTCTCTCTCTCTCTCTCTCTCTTCCATTCCCTATTGGTTTACAGTTCATAGTACTCCTGGCAGAGGTGAGAAGGACTTGGTGAACAAACTAATGAGTGAATATGGTCACAAAGCAGCTAGACCTGTACAAGATGCATCACAACCTGTCTGGGTGTCCTTCAGGTTTCTACCATCACAGATAATCAAATTCGTAAGTATTTAACAAATTCTTCTTACTCTAATTATGTAGAAGATTGCGAGGAATCTAGCAAAGGAAATGATAATAGATCTTTCCCTCTATCACCGCATCATGCGAATTACTAGGGAGTGAATTCAGTACAAAAACAAATGAAAATTGACATTTGAAGTGAAGAAAAATCCGTATGGGAAGTTAATCATCTTACAGAGGCAGGGAAAAAAGAATAAGAAATATTGATGATTACATAGCCGATATAGAATGCATGATCAGATCCCAAATAGGCATATGGCATTTCTTAAATCGCTATGCATATCCTCTTTATCTTTTCATTTCAAATCTTTCAAATCATTTCCTTTTGATTGGAAATCTAATCCACCTATGCATCCAAAAATAATGAGAGAACTTGATGACCTAACTTCCACAAGGGTTATCGCATATCAATCAAACTTTTTTACCCCAAATATAATGCCAAGCCACCCACATCCGATCAACATATATCTTTAGATGTTTAAGCAAAAATAATGATGTTGATCATCATCATAATCAAACTGTTTTATGTAGATTTTAAATGTTGTGTCCATTTATAGAACTTGTATTTACTAATGTTCTATCATGTCTACACGTATTGATCTTGTCTAACCGTCTGTAAAGAGTAATCATCTAGAAGATCAGATTACACAGTCGATCCTCTCTAAATATGGACTCACGAGAAATTATTGCCGACCAAACAAAATTTTTCAAGCAAGTTAATAAAAATGCCCAAAACGCAGTTTCAAAATTGCTTAGACTTCACCCCCTCCCCCGCCGCCCTTCTGTTGAAGCCCCGATCAAAGGGGAACAGAAATCGGGAATGCTTGAACATGAAGGCAACAGAAATCAGTGCGTGCATCACTGTTAATCTAACATTATGAACGTAAAGTGCCTTGAAACCCGCGCGTTTGTTTCAATTCCCTTGCACCATCGTCGTACAAGAAAGATCATGAACGCACCTTTTGCTCCAGACTGCTGATTATTTACACGATTATTGTGTTTTATACGTTACTCTTACTGTCAGTGACACTTGTAAAGGGTATGATTGAGTGACTCGATATGTACTTGGATATATATATAAACTTGAATACCTGAATAGAATACAAGATAGTAACACTTTTAAGATTTCATGCTGAAATGGACGAAATATATGATCAAAGACGGTGAAAGTGTTAAGAGAGGGTGAGGTAAACTGACGGATAGATAGAGATAAATGTAATTGATAAACCACGAATAACATGGTAGGCATACATCCCATACAGCCATACAAATAATATGGAAAGAGGGAGATCTGTAAAAGGGATGTGTTGTCTGGTGGAGAAGCTGGGATGGTACCTGTTTCCAAGCGTCGCCACATGTTGGTCCTGCGTCATGGCGCTACGAGCGTGGCAGATCTGACTCCCATGATCAAACCAACTTTATTCACACCACTGCACACTGATATATTTTTTTTCCCCCCCCCCCCCCCTCTCTCTCTCGCTCTCTCTCTCTCTATTTCTGTCTTTCCATCTCTATCGACCTCTCACATTCATGGTGAATATGATGCAACCGGAAGTGGTTGTATGACTCCCTTTGTCTATTATTTTCATATATAAACATGGATCACTGCTTTGAAAAAAGGCCTTTGCATAGGCAACCTTCTTGAAGATGTGATAAAATGCCTTCGTGCATTACAGGCTTATAAGGATCTTGTCTCCTTGGTTATGAGATGATATTTAACAATCGGTTCGTTATCAGCAGCAGACATCGAATCTCTTAGACCAGTCTGTCTCACACGCGAGGATTTCCGTTAAAAAAAGACCATGAACGACTATACCACTTGAATTGCGTTGCATGTTCCGGTGAATGGCGCAGTTGTAACAACAAGCAAAGCGTGGAAAGCACATATATTTGGAGTAGAAGTACAATACTGAAGGATAACGCAATCTTCGATCTACCTCGACGCTAGAACAAGTTGATGCATTTGAAGATTAGCGGCCTAATGGCCTAAGCACCGCAGGGTAGGGAAGAAGCTGGAGAAAAGCTATACATATCAGACGTACATACACGTGCCAAATAGGTATACCTAAGAATGTTCTCTCCAAATTAAAATGTTTCCTTCCATAAGTGACGTCACAGTAGTCTGAAAGAAATCTCAAACGCACTCTCGTTGGTGTTATCATCAAATCAAATCTGAGATAGAGGTTTTATTTTGCACTTAACGCCGAACTTAATGCTTCAAAGTTCTATGGGTTCAGTGGAAATATGTGCCAAGTAACCGTGATACTTCTTAAAGATGTGCAGATCATTATCCATTCTTTGTAGAAGATAGTTGTGTCACATGATGTTACTTTGGTTTTAAAAGGGTTGCGAGTGAATGCTTTCCAAACAAAAACAGAAAGGTTCCCCACAGGTTTATTTTAATCCTCAAATTTACATATTTTACCATCTACGATTATAATTTCCCTTTGAAAGTTCCATAGCAAATTGCAAAAGACACTTTAGGATAGGTTTTTATGACATGACAAGGAGATGACTTGTAATAATATTTTATAATGAATTTGTGATTGCAAGTTCCACATAGAAAAAGTAGTACGATGATACAGACAATATGCAAGTGCCTAAGTTATAAATATTTATGTTTAGTTTTTATTTAACCTGTCTTTCCCATTTCTAAAAGACATCTACTGAGGATTGAAATAAAGTGAATGAATGAGATGGAATGAATAGTTCAAAAACAAAGTTTAGAGAATGACTACAAGAAGAAGCACGTATAGTCAATCTACGTGAGAACAAATGTGACCTTTTGTACGCCGTACGAGGAGGAAATTGCTTGCTAGCGGCGGCATATGTTCCGAAAAAGGTGGGAGGGAAGATTATAGCGATGAAATTGAATCAGAATAATCTAGAAAGAAGGATAAAGTAAAGCTTGTATTAGGAGAAAATATAATCAGGTTTGCTCTCAATGTGCCGCCCGAATCATATTTTAGCCCAGTTTGATCGTGATATGTCCTTTCACTGGCTTGAAACCAATTGAAGAAATAAGTCGTGATCAGTTTGTAATCTAATAACTTGACCGCATCTTTTTTTTTCTTTCTTTGTTTTTTTCTCCCTTGCAGGACGAAACACAGCAGCAACTGACCATCATGTCCTACATGAGGATGGTGAGTTTACTAATTTAGTAATTTCGTGTCATCCCACTTGAAAACTTTAAGATCCAAATGTCCCTGATCTCCATAAAATGTATTTTAACCTCTTCTTCCCAGCCTTAAATCAGTGTTGAAAACGAAAGTTAATTTGCTTTAAGTAGTATAAAATGAAGTGTTGAAAAAGCGACGAACAATGATAGAGTGTTTATTTTATTTTATTTTTATGCGCTTTTTCTTCATGTTCTTGACAGTTGCTGGAGGTGAAAACCACATTAACTTTAACGTCGACATTGACTGAAAGGGTTAAACAGGTGGATTGTTGTTATGGTAGTTGTGGTAGGGACTGGAGGCGTTGTTGTCACTCATCATGGCTTTGTGTAATCTTTGTGTAATGTTTTTAAAAAAGTTAGAATGATAATGCTACAAGACGTTTAAAGTAAACCGAATAGTTTACCACTGCGTTGACTTGTAATACCAAAGTTCAAGCAAAGAAAACAGACAAATTGTTTCGTGTATTTTCTTGACGCATCAATTCAGTTTTTGAGCCCCACCAACAGGCAATATCTTTTTAAAATATAATGCAGTAAATTGTTCTACAGTTCTTGATAATCATCATTGATAAACAAACTTCTTACAACCGTCAAGAAAATGCGACTTATTTAGAATTATTTTTTTTTAATATTCACTTTTCACGTAAAATGCATTATTTCGTAACTTTCACGATTGTCCATTATATACATGTATATATTGCATAAATGTTTCCTCTTCTCTGACTACTGCAAAAAACGACTAAGGTATATGCTTTGTTTTGTTTCAATAAGAAATCCTATTTAAATAAAGGTTAACTTTATGCAATAAAAACGCTCTATAGCATTTGGGTAACTACCACTGACAGACGAAATTGTGATAGATCTTCGAAAGGGAAATCAGCAATATTTCATCTTCCTCGAATAACAAAAAAATATCCTACATTGCTCAAGCCGTCCCGACGGGGACGAGAGGAAAATAGTCTTTAAATTGTTATAAAAACAGTTCTGAAAGATCGTACTTCCTGTAGTTCAATAAGCACAAAATTTAATAAAAACATTTTTAGAAATTTGCAACGGTAATAAATATTGTTATGCATGCTAATAGGGTATTTTATTTTCAGTCTAGGAAACTCTTGTATAATTTACAAGCACTAAGCGGTATGTTGTAACATCCTGAAAATAGTAATTGGTCAGTTTAAACACAAGAGACAAGTTTGAACAGAATAATACATAAAAATTATTTTCAAGAAGTTATCAATTCTGATATAATAGCCAAATTTGAGCAGAACGAATGTATAAGAAGTTTTTGTGATTGATGGATTATAGCCAAATCATTTAAACCAAAATGATAACTACTGAATATAGGATATTGGAAGAAAGCACTTTTTAGAGGATATTGGAAGAAAGCAATTTTTTGTATTTATTTCTTTTTTTTTTATTGGGGGGGACGTGTTTACTTTTTAAGGATATTATAAGAAAGCAATTTTTGGGGTTTCACTATGTATTAACTCTACCTATTGTGTATATGAATATCTACCTCAAAAACAAACCTGCTTTTCTTAGATCTTTTTGTTTTTCCTTATGAAGAGGGCCTTAAGCCAGATAGATAAGAGAACATTAAAAAACTTGGACCGTTGTCGTAAAACGTCATAGACTGCGACCGTCATGACATAGTGGCAAGACGTATATGTTTTGATCGCCTAGTTGAATTTCATGAAGGGTATTTTGAAGATGAATGAAACACTAATAGAAGTCTGCCTCGAAGAAGGGAGAGGGCGACAGAAATAGAGAGAGGGGGAATTGTCAGTTTGTATGCCAACATGGCCTGGCTGAATCCTTCTACTCTATCTGTAGCTTACATCAGAATGCACTTTTTGAGATGGGTCCCGAGCAAGGCAGCCTCGATAAAGCTGATTAATGAAGCTTTCACTGCCTGTCTGTTTTGTGACGAGGAACATATATCGAAATGCGTTTCTCGCTGGGAAGGCATGGGGAAATAAAAGTATATCAATAAGCCGGAAAAGTGCGTAAGGGTGAGGATATTTAATCAAATGAGAACAGCATTCACAAAATGCTGCTATGTCGATTGCACAAACGTCCCTTAAAAAGATGCACCTTGGTGTCCCTCTTATTATATATCTCTCCCGCCTCTCCCTTCACTATAGTGAGTCCCTGCATATACTTCCCTTCCTCTTCCTCTCTCTCTCTCTTTCTCCTCCCTCTTTCTCTACCTCTCTTTCTGCCTCTGTTTTTCTCTCTCTCCTTCTTCTTCTTCTTCATCATCTTTTTCTTCTTTTTTTTTCCTTCTTCCTCTTCTTCTTCTTCTTGTTCCCCTTCTCTCTTTCTCTCTCTCTACTCTTCTCGCTTTCTCTTTCTCTCTCTCTCTCTCTCTCTTTCGCTCTCTCTCTCTCACTATCAATCTGTGTATTTTTAGACTATGATAGTGTGGCCCTAAATTTGCAGATATTGGAGCCCATTAGGCTCAAAGAGGGAGATTGCGTCTTGTGTTATTGTTCAGCAACAGGCAATTGAGAGGATGACGTCATCATTGTTTCCCTGATTGCAGCAGAGTTAAAGTCCGACCCAATATCTAAATGATGTGCGGAGCGGATGTTGAGGGGGTGCGGTGTAGTCTGATGCTGGGGTGACCTCATGGTAATACTGTATTAACCGAAAAACACATTTTTGCCATGAACCACTTCTTCCGTGTGGAATCTACGGACATTTGTAGCTTCTCTGTGTTGCTTATCATTTATTAAAATAATAATTATATGGCTGTTTTGACAATGTACAGATTTTCCATCGACTCTCATCAGAGAAAATATAAGATTCATTCACTTCAACTCTGTGTAGTATGTTATGGATGGAAATAGACCTCATACATGACCTTCGGTATTGTCGCTGTTATTAATTTTGCGATGTGTAAAGGCGGTAATGATATCATGTCATACCATCGAATGGCGATCCAGAAACCTATTGAAAGCTTCACGCCCACGGGATTCTAGTCCATGTTTTGACTTTTCCCCCAAAGCCCTTGAGCGTTGAACACCAACCACCGAAACAATGTCCGTTGCATAAGAGTCGTCATTTTGATTGCGTCATTTCATATGCTAATCAAGCCTATGATGCCAATCAGTGCATGCGCCAGTAATTCAACGCAATGTTTGCACTGTTGAAGTTGCATTCACTTTCTATACGATATCTCATATGACGCGTCAAAAACGGCGCAAGTCGCCGACGCAGTCCTTCGTCAGGAAATAACACCCCGTATGCAACACCTTTATGGCCCGGCTCACACGAGGCGTCATTTCGATTGCGTCAGCACATGCGCTAATCGAGCCTGTAAAGGCAATTGACGCATACGCAGTTATTAAAAGTATTGTTTGCACTGTTCGCATTGCAGTCAATTTTTAAACGATACCACTATTTCATGACGCACTAAAGACCGTACAAGTCACTTACGTTAATAAATAACGCCTCGTGTGACCCGGGCGCTAAATTTTTTTTCCCACGAACTTTTTGTCCCTGTCCTTCCTGGCGCATGCGCACCTGATCCTTTCCGATCTAAATCAATTTCGCAATCATAGGGTTTATTCCGTAAGCGATATAATGACGGTTGCTCCCAGCGTCTTGCTGTGGCGAGATGCGTTAGCCCTCGGACATTTAACCTGAGGTATGTGGGTTCGACTCTCAGTTTGGACATTACAAAAATAACGTATTGTATTTTTATTTTTACTAAAAGTAGGATGAAACTTTGAAACCCCATCCAACTCCAAGCATTGTAGGGCTATTTCAAAGTTGCGCATGCGTCAAGGACGATAGTGATAAAAAGTTCGTGGGAAAAAAAAGTTCGCGACCCGGGCCTAACAAGACACAACTCCAGACGACGTTGCTTTCTTCCCCCGTCAATACGAGTCACGTGACTAACAGGGATCGAGTTGTTCACATTATGGTTTGGTGAATATTCAGGTTGGGTCATAAGCATGTTAAGTAACAATGAAGCGTCACCTTTATTCTGCTACAAATCCCAACGCATCGACTTTTAGGCTGGATCACTACCCAAGTCAAAAAGGACCTATCGAACCGTAAGAAATAATTTTGTTGTTTTACATCGGATTTCAGAGAGGAATTCAAATCCGATGTCATTACGGTCGATATAAGGGGGCTCAGGAGGATTTTGAATTCATTTTTTTCTGGGGAAAAAGAAGAGTAAATTAGTTAAGCGTTTGATAGCTGCATATTATTGTTTTATAATGTTATATGTATTACTACTGTTACACAATTTTGTTTTCATTGTCAAGTTTATTGTGCATGTATATTCAATTCAATTCAATAAAAGGTTTATTATTTCAATATCCAAATACAAATGAGAATATATAAACATAATGGGAGATAAAAATCCATCGCGGCCAAAGGCCGAATTGCGGCGAATATCACATATAAAAAATTAAAAATATTACATGTAGATATAGGTATACATAGCATTATACGATACAAAAAATAACTAGTGCAGTTGAACCATTGTTTATTAATATAAATGTAAAGCAATACTACCAAATTATCATAAGTGTATAATTGATAAATGTCCTAAGTTTCAGCATAATTAGTGTCAACATAAAATGCATATGTAAGCTTTGCAAAATTCAATAGATACAAACAGACTGGTCTGGAAAAGGAATAAAGAAGTGATAGAAGAAAAAAGAAAAAGAGTGTGATATAGGTAGAAAAGTTGAAAGAAAGAGGGTGATATAAGAAGGTGTGTGTGTGTGTATGTGTGTGTGAGAGGGAGAGAGAGAGAGAGAGAGAGGGAATAGAGGGTGGAGATTGCACTAAAGTTGGCGAAGTACATTGAAAATACATTGTTACATTAAATGAATAACAAGGTAACAGACAAGATATTACCGATAATTCAAGGAAAACATGTGGCAAACTGACATGTCATAATTATGTACAGATATAAATATTAAGAAATATAGACAGAAAAAGAGAGAAAGAGGGTAAAAGGATAGGAAGAGAGAGAGAGATAGAGAGAGAAAGAGAGAATGGAAAGAGAATAAAACATGTCATTGAAATGGTTGATGCCATAGAAAAATGAGAATGTCATCATTTTGCAAATCATATTGATTTGCCATTTGAAATAATGATAATAATAATAATAACAATGATGAACAAGAAATAAAAGTACTAATATGTTGGGGCTTGGGTGGGGTGGGGGTAAATATTGCATAGCTGATTGTTTGTATTATTAAAGAGACATTTCAAGCTGTTTGAATACAGGGGGAAATAAAACCTTGACTTTTACTTAGATACACTTGTTTGACTTCAGAAATGAGCCTCATGCTCCCCATAACAATACGTCTCCTTCATGATTCCATTCGATTTATTGGTATCAGTAATTAAGTTGAGCCTCACGCGCAGCATTCTCAGGTGCGCATTTTTGTAACTATACCGAGTGGATTTGGCGAGTAGGAAAGTCGATTACTTCGCTAACAAAAAACAAAGGTATATGTTTATTCAAATCTTTTATCTATTCCTTTTCAGTATATTTCTTCTTTTGATTATTCATGCAATAACATCTCCCTTCTCTATTGAGATAGTTCTGGATACACATTTCTCGAAAGAAGAAAAAAATGACGTGACGAACATAGCCTTTGTAGAGAATAAACCTGTCCCGTCATGGTTCGTTACAATAAGAATTCCTCTTCTAAATCAATGGGTTTCTGTGCAGCTAAGCAACGGAAATATCACAACTACGAAGCCTCTACCTATATTTCGTCAGGTTGGACGGAACTTCCAGTTATTCATCTGTATCAGGTTTACCTTAAATTATTCAAAGTGATTCGCTGCTGCATGCTTCGATCAATTCTTTTAAGACCACTTAGATTTTAGTTTTGAGTGGCCGATGTTGGTCATTCTATTGATTCTTAGAAATCGACCTATATGCGGAACAACGCAGCAGCAGGACCATGAACTTTAGGTACCTATATGGAACTGTGTAAATAGCTGCAACAGTAAGACTGTGCACGTTCTGCCCAATCTATTGATCACTTTTGTCGTGTAGGCTCAAATATTATCCATCAGCATGGCGATGACAGGGGTTTATTTTGGGCGAATAAATGTTTCTGTGTACCAATTAAGGACTAAAGCGAGAAGCTTTACGTTTACCATGTCCATGTCTGCTGCAGTGGATGATTTTATTTGCATAAATGTATATTTATTGCACGGTGTACCAAGTTTGTAAAAGTAACTTTTCAGGTTTTTGTATTAAAAATAGCCGATTTTCCATTTTGTCTATAACAGAGGTCAATCATTATTATTTTTGTGATTTTCCAAGAGAAACTAAGACATATTACGATGAAATGAAAATGTAATAAAGAAAGATCACTTAAATGTATTCTTCAAACTTTGAAGTAAATATTATTTCTTTAAAAAAATGGATTTGGCAGCCTACTACTGCGGCCTTTCTTTATGCGTTTAGTTAATGCATTTAAAAACATAAGGAAAAGACAAAAGGTCAAGAATCTATTTTTATTTTTTGCTTCAAAATTTCACAGCATTTCGGAGTATGATAGTTGTATTCTCTATTATAATGATTTCATTTTAACCGTAAAAATTCTCATAAACACTGGAAGATTTGAAAAATTGCTGGCCTTATATATTGCGTATTACGTTAGGCAGTTTGTACTATCAAGGGACATTGACATCAAAGCAAGCTTGGTACATGGAGAAAAAAAAAATCTTCTCATTTTATATCTGATTGCATCTACTTGGTCTAGTTTGCATCAACTAACACCACATTGTAGGACACCCAATACCCTGGTAAAAGAACGGAAGCGAAAAGGCAGTAATAGACAGTGTACGCCACACGAATTCGTAATGTACTCGCATGGGGCGTAAGTGATTGATAAACTCTGGACCCGTTACCTGCACGGGACGAGTACGTGAGAGGTGGAATTCAAAGGAAACATCAGTCCCTTCGGATCTAAAAGCAAAGTTTAGCATAACATTGGCATACATGAGAACCCAAACAACTGATATTCTACCAGAAAAGGTGATATGGGCAATTCCAACGTAACAGACATGACAATCAGACCATTTTCTGGTTATTTCAGACAGTTTTAATCAAAACAAAGAGTCGTAAATAACCAGAAAAAATCTTCTGACTGTCATGTCCGTTACGCTGGAATTGTCCATATTGCCTTGTTGACATATGACATGGACCCTCAACCTGACTTCATATGACTGTCATGATGGACTCAAAGAAATCAAACTCGAAGCCATCACAAGAACGTTGCTTTACGATATTTTACGCATTATTCCTTTTATTATATCACGATGCTTTTAGAGCATTGCAGTCCTTATTCTCGCTACATATGATGGGGAAATAAATGGAGAAATAATGCTCCTCCGACTTTGACTCACATTTTTAACACAGTCTATATTGTATACATGAAAACACTGCCCTCCTTTAGTGTTTAACCTTCCTCTTAGATCATGACAGTCCCCACTTTTACAATTCTCCGATTTCTTCCAACTGGGAAAGAATATATTATCCGAAAAAAAATGTTAATATGCCGAAAGATTTGTTTACAAATATATTATCCGTAATATTCTCACATCAAAATGCTATTCTCTGTCTTTAATAATATATATGTATATGTAAGTAAACGTATCCCTCTAGGCTCTACGTCATGTATTTTGGGGGTTTTTTTCAACCTGACATAATACCTGTCATCTCCCCTATGTTTGAGTAAAATACCATTATACCTCTTCACACACCGATTTTCTCTTTAAGTCATCCCGTGCAAACAGATCAATCGCGTGACCGCATTCATCAATGTGTGGATTTAGAAAGACGAAAAGTCCGTGTCCCTTTTACTGTTCGAGATGTTTGCCAGCAGTATATATAAACATGTTACTTCGTCGACAGCTTGCTGGCCATCTCTTTATCTCCCTTTATTCACCTGTATTTCTGTTGTTTTCATAATGAACATTACTGCATAATTAATGCAAAATAGAAACGTCGAGAAATATGTAGAAGAAGGTTACTATAATGTGTTTGTTGAATTGTTACTTTTACTTAGTTATATGACATTTTCCATTAGCCCATGTACTGCCTTGACACAATATTTTGCACAAAATACCTAATAATAAGCTTTTAAACCTTTTTTTTGGGGGGGGGCAGATTATTTTCTGCATTTATTGAATGATCAATGAAGATTACAATTATAAACAATAATCATAGGAAATGTACAAAAAATACATAAGATACATTATGCAAAAACAAAACAAAACAAACAAAAACAAGTTGAAAATCAAAGTGAAATCATTGATTCAAGTGTAAAATGTTCCAACAGAAACTAGGATTTTTGACATGCAGGAGACCGTCTATCATAAGCAAATACCTTGACTGGATAGCGACCTCAAGGGCAAAAGCTACAGGAAGCATACATAATTTTGATAATTGTTTGCAGATCGTTAAATAAATGGACAAAATAAATCTTGTACAGTCTGCAGATTATAAAACCGAAAAAAAAAATATTCACGTCCGTGCATGTGCGTGCATGTGCGTGAGTGCATGGCTTAATTCTGGAAGTTTTCCGTATAAACACATTCAAAAAGAAGAGAGAAAAAGAGAAAATGGCTCTTTTAAGCTGAAGATTGTCCACAACTTATATTAAAAATAATACTACAACAGTCACGATGCTTTTTGCTTTTTGGAACAGGTGGTAGGGGATTTCGCAGAGTACCCTTTAATTTTGTCTAACATGGTGTATGTGAACACGAACAAAACCACACACAAAATAATTTCTATAGGAAACAACATCTCGGATGAAGACTACATGAAATGTGAACCCATTCATCCAGAATATATTCATCTCTTTGATACATATGATATGTAATCATAATTATAAAAACTATTTAGTTTTATTTAGTGGCTAGATTTTTTTTCTATAAAGACGATAAAGGAATAAAGAAAGCGTAGCAAATAGTTTATATATATTTTATGACAAATTAATGTGAGAGGAAAATAGAAAAATCGAAATGTTAATGTTTAACAATAGTTTGTCTTATAAGACGATTCGCATTACATGGGCACTTCATGATCAAATGGCATTTCTTATTTCTATCAGGTCTATAGAATAGATTTTTTCTAGAGCACAAAATGTGACAGAACGAAAGAAGATTTCAAATGTCATTGTAAGCGAGACATATTATTTATATCTCTGATGAAGACTACATGAAACGTGAACCCATTCATCCAGAATATATTCATCTCTTCTTTCTTCTACCTGATCCTTGGGTTTCTTACTCTGGCAGCTGCCGTTGATTCCTGAAAAGCGCTTGACATGTTTCCAATACTCAGCTCAACATATCTTTCAGACCTAAATTCTGTTCATTTAGTTTACACGCCCCATCTTTCGTTCCTCGGCCAATCCTCTTTATTCCTCTCTCTTCATCCCTCCTCTCTTCTCTTTATCGGAATCGCATTTAGCCCGAACGGTATTTTCATTGCGTCACGTCGGGGAGCTTCCTTGGTCACGCATAAGAAGCAGTTTCCGCGATCTGACTCTCAAGACTTCATCCCCAGTACTACACTGACTGACGGCTGCCTTTATCCCCTCCTCCCGCCCCCTCGCCCTGTTACCCCCTCCTCAGATCAATTTCATCTCCGGTCTTCCTTATTTGTCTTTTATTATCTCCATTCATTATTCAATTAAGAAGATAATTTCTCTTTCATATCAATATGTCAATGTTTGGTTATCAATATCCGGTCACATGAAGCTTCTGCCAAATTGTAAGGGTTTTGGAGACCGATATGGACATGGGCCTTCATGTCACTTGTCAGAGCGTTCACCAGACAGACGTGGTACGAGATCGATATTATTTCTGTCTGTCCCTATGAATTTCTTTGTTGTTGTTTTTTCCCCTCTTTTTTTCACTTTCCTTACGTATTAAGTTGTTTTGCCTTTTCTTTGTTTTCCTCTTGCATGTTAAATTGATTCCTCTTATTTTTTTATTTCCATTATTTTCTTCCTTTGTATTTCATTTTGATTGTATTTTCTCTGTTTTCTTCGTATTTCTCTTTCTATCTTCTTTTGTATTTCTATGTTCTACAGTTTTTTCATGTTTCCCTTTTTTCCCTTTCCTATGTATATATTTTTGTTTTTCTCTTTTTATATTCTTGATGCATTTCCTTAGACCTTCCTTCTTTTACATTCGTTCTTTATATTTCCTTGTATATTTCATTGTTTTGCCGGTCTCGTGGCCTATAGGTGTCATGGAGCTTTTGGTATTTTGGGGAATGTGGGTTATTGATCACACGTGCTGTCGACTTTACAGGGATGTCCAAATTCCTCTAACATTCAGTGCATTGTTTTACCACTCTCAAAAGACTTAATGACCATTACAAACTGGAATTTCCTCAAGTTACTTGTAATTGCAATATTTCTAATCGGCATCTAATATTTTGCATGTCTTAACACATTTTCTAACGCTTCCGCGATTTCGTTCATATTCATCTCTCTTTTTTCCTCTCTTCGTTCAGTGTCTTTCTATTTTTTATTTTTTTTAAATATCCCCCTTCGTTTTTCTTTTCATTCGGCATATTACCTCTTTATCCATCCGCCTTCGTGTTCTCTCTCTCTCTCTCTTTAGTGGCTGGCTTAAACGATCTATTACTGTAATGCACCATACCATGTCCGACGATAGCTACACATTCAAGTGGAAATGTTATTTGTCATGTTTGTTTAGAATTGCATTCCACCTATATGTGTTTTAATCCTTACCCTCATCATACTAAAAGGAAAGTATGTTTCTGACAATCCATATCAGACGAAGTGAAAAGGAAACAAAAGAAATCGATTAATTTCAAGCATTTTGGTGGCACGTAACGATTACCCGCCATCCGCCGTACTAAAAATTTCAATGTGTCTGGTCTCCATATCTTGTCTGATCTAGATCAAGACGTCATATCCGATCTTATTTATATACCAGACTTAGTTTGCTCCCAGGGGCGGTGCTATAGGGGGCAGTGGTGATTGCCTCCCCTATGATTTTACCAAACATGAACCTAAACACTTATTTTCTTCTTGCTTCTCCGAGATTTAGGAGACATAATAACGTTTCAAAAAATGTGATACCCCCCCCCCCTCCTTCTATTTGCTTGTCAAAGTTTGTTTTTGTTAGACCTGTGACCCCCTACCAAACACAAACTCCAACTCCGCCTCTGTATGTACCCAGTCATATCACGTCTCTATGAAACAACATGACACGAACCCTCTCTTCCTTGTCAACACGACTATGTCATTGTTGACATTCATGATGTCTTAGATATTACGTTTTTGTTCTCCTCAGTACCTCCCAAGGTTTCCTCTCCGCCCTCAATATCTTCTGCTCGATGTCATGTACTATGATCGTATACAGATGGCGCATTCAATTGAGAATGGAATATGATTAAGATGAGATGAAGGTCGGATGAGGGAGATATGATATTGATCTTGAATATGTTAATCAAGTTAGTATACGCTTAAGATGTTTCCCAGGCTTGACACAAAGAGTGAGGTTTTGTTCGAAATCGATGCCACTGCGTGTAGACCAAGTGATAAAGATAGAAGCTGTGAATGAGATAAAGGTTAGTTTTATTTTTTTCATTTCCAACAAAGTACAAATACAAAATACAATTTTCATAATGATACAAAATACAATGCAAAATTTATACAAAACATAACATTTGAAACGAAGATAGATCAATACAATTATTAATACCTTTGAAGTGGAATAATTAGGTATGAAAGTTGATTTATATTCTGTGGAAATGGATAGGTCCACTAAAGCAACGGATTTAAGTTTTGTCAAAAGGAACGACAAAACGACCGTCTTTTCAATTCATCATCCAAGCAAAATCAGTAGGAATGTTAAATAATTACCCTCTTGGGATAATGAAGAATATGCAATAAGCACTGCAATAACATTTACATTGACTTTCAAATTAGTATCTCTCTCACGTAAGATTTTTTTCAACATCTATTCCACTAGCAAACAAAATGTCTTTTCCTACCAGCATGCATTCTAAAGAAGAGTGTCTACTCAAGCAATTCGTTTTCCCGCCTAAATAGGACATTCAAAATCGGGAAGCAGACAACCAAATTAAAGTTTTGATAATAACACTGGTAATGACCACTGTAAATGACCAATGATATTGAATATACAGAATTCTGATAACAGTTCAAGAAGCCCCATTCTGTGCATTAAACATTGTGAAAGAGTAGCTGGTGTCAGTGACGATTTCATCCTGCATGATTACTTCTCACTTTCCTTTATCCTTATAAAGTGTACTAAAAGTGCATTCCTTTAATTTGCCGCCATCAATACGAGACATTTCCTTGTAAAGTACTTAATGATTCTGTATTTGAAATCTCTCATTAAATTCGATTCCACGTTCTTCCATAAAACAGTTACCAATATTACTTTCATTTGTTTGGACGTAATACAGTATTTGCTTGCTCGGTGGAGACATCAGTCGTAAATGCCTTGATATCTAGTCTGTGTTCATTTAAGTCCTCGGTGTCTTCACTTCTTATCAAATTTGAACGTCTGAAATTTACATTATAAAGCGAATTTCTTTGTACATCAATTTTGTTGTTGATAATTCAACAACAAAGGAGCAGAGAAAATCACATTTTGAGATTGGTAACAGAAAGTACAAAGAAGGAAAATATTAAGGAAATGTTAATTGGTATTTATGAAATGTGCATAAATTGAAAATAAGTTATGATGTTATTGATATAATCTATAACTATATTGTTGGACGAAAATAGTAAATGTCTCTACTTGCTTCAGAGACTAAAATTTTGGGTATCCTATGCTTTGGTTAATGATACTTCTAACTGAATTCAAATTGATGAAGTTCGATTCATATCCTTCGATGGCAGATGAAATATCATCACTTTAACATTTGAGATCAATGAGACATCAGTCAAAAATCAATGTTACAAGAATTTGCGTTTTTAGATTCCTCGTCACACACATAGCCTGTGGACCTGACTTGTGGTTATAGCGCCACGATAAGCCAAAGTCGCACGCAAGAGCATCAATGCAAATAAAAAGTAAAGTCATGCCCAGGGGTGTGTTAACACTACCATTTAATTGCGATTTGCTAGATGAGTTTCTTCATATCCCAAAACTGGCTTGCGTTTGTTGCTCAATCGACTTTTAGGGTAACGACCTGACTTGGTATATTTTGTAAGAAAACCTGAAAAGTTATGATCATAGTTTGCTTAAATTCATCGCTGCAGTGGGGATGAAGCCCTAAGCTAACTGACAAGTAGAAGGTGAGATGTATGGGAAGGTTAAGATGTTAGGGACGGGGTTGTGGGATGTGGGAGGCATTATCATCGGGAGCCACCGGTATTTGTTCTGCAGCGTACACCAGCACCTCCTTCCGAATAATTTATTTATGTCACAAGCTGAAAATTGAGGAATAGGTGAGTGGCGCAGGCCGCCGAATGTCACGGACGGTGTGACGAGGAAATTGTGTCATATAATCGGAAAGGTATAGACAGATATTTAGATAGAATCGAGTAAATATTGGACCGAACCAGCTGGAGGTGACATCTGTGATGCATCCTTCGGTATTTCAGTCAGATATCGAACAGGAAAGAATTGGTCGGTTGTAGATTAACAAATACCATTGCTTGTTTAGTTTTGTTTTGTTTTTTTGTTTTGTGCGCAGCAATTTGTCATTTTCATGAACGTTTTCAGCACTTTTAAACTATTCTGTGGTATCCCATTACATAACATTAACCTTGTAAAAGCATTTGATACTTGGCCTTTTATTTTTTCCATCCTTTTTTATTCCATGAAATAATGGTTTGGAGTTTAAATGAATGCCCTAGCTAGCCTAGTTTTAATCGCAACTACAACTCTAGTACCATAAGATAGAAGTATTGAAAAGTGTTGAAAAGTTGTTATCAGAGCATTTTACGCATAATTTGATTCATTTTAATGTGAAAAATCAAGCTGATTGTTCGGATGATTATTATTTTAAAAATTATTACTCCGTGTTTGTGTTTTTTATATTCATTAAAAAAAGTTATAGTTGGGCACTTTCGCTCTCATGTATCGCCTGTCAGGTTAATGGGTAAAGAAACCGTTCGTGCGTTGAAAGACCTGAATCTCTATCTTATTAAGTTCAGGATGGGACTAAGACTTTGAGCTGTATTTGTACCTATGCATCTAGGCATTCCACTCGATTTACAGGAACATGATTTATGTGATAGGACATTTACGTTTCTGGACTCTCATAAATACAGAATTTAGTAGGCTATGTTTAATAACTTTTCCCGCGCTAAGCTAGAACCTGGCCTGGTATTAGTATATTAATATGTTACCCTTCCTTGTCTCTCTCTCACCTCCCCCCCCCCCCCCCCCCCCCCCATCCTCCTCTTCCCTCCCCCCTCCTCCTCTTCCCTCTGTCTTTCTCACCCCCTCTGTCTTTCTCACCCCCCTCTGTCTTTCTCACCCCCCTCTCTCTCTCTACTATCTTTTTTGTCCTTTCACTTCCACCTCCCTTCTCCATTCATATACTTTGACTCATTCTTAAACTTATTTCCAATCCATTAATTCGAAAAGTATTTTGTATCACTGAGTTGGGTTTTTTTTTCATCGAGGATACTTAGTGTCACATAACTTTCCCTAGTTTGGTCCAACGAAAGTTCAGTTCGGCCAAAAGATACATATTTAACTTAACTGTATATTTCCACCCCTCCTTTATCCTACATTTGCTTTCTACACATCTCCCCTTGACCCTTTCGCACTCGTCAAATAGGAATTCTAACCCATCATATCTTTATCAAAGCCATCTTTAAGGCATCTAGTTACACACCTCCTAGTATAAAATCCAAGCCATATAGCCTTTGATTAAAGTCACGATAAAGAAATCTGAACCAGTAGCCAATATGAATCTGTTTCACGCCGGCATCGAACAAAAAGGCGCGATGAAAGCACAACATTGCTGGTGACTACGACCCATATTACGACAGCTGAAGGGTAATTGAATTTCACGCGACTATGTCTCCGTCCACGGACTCGTTAAAGTAATTGAAAAAGACGATGTAGTGGATTAAGAGGTACATTAACCCCAGCGATCTAGTTTCCACAAACCAGTTATAATTAAAGCTCGGACCACCAGAAAGGATGAAGAGGTGCGAGGACTCTCTACAAGAATGACTTTGGATTCAAGGCACGGGCCGCATCTTTCATCTTTGTTGTTTTATTCCAAGATCCCATTCCTTACACCATTATCTGCCTGTAAAATTGTATTTGATATTATTCTTGTTACTTAATAGAACACCCCTACGATTAAGAGATACTTATTTTGTAACTATCACCATCATTATTAGAAGCTGTAGAACTGCATGGCACTAGATGAGCACTATACTGCTGTACTTGCTCCATTTCTGAGGCACCTGAATATTTAAAATTTACAGTGTTTTACTCTAATGTATTCATCTTTGTACAATTCCACTGAACTATTGCTCCATTTCGTAGGGTCGTTCCATGAAAGCATAAGAAATTATTCCCTAAAGCGTCCTCATACAACCTCAATTAATTCAACAAGATTAATAATACTGTCATGAGAGGAAAGGATATCACATACCGGGATTAAGAGACCTCAAGGCGAAACTTGTAACCCCATATTCTTAGACTGTATTAGAACGGAGTGGAGAGAGAATGTGATATTACCAGAAGAAATTACTTAAAAAGACTAATGATATAAATTTAACTTCCTTAAATCTTTTTACATAATCATATCTCTATTCTTTTAATATCATGAGCAACATTTCTTCCAGTATTTTTTTTTTGCTTTTTTGTTTTTCAGTAATCTTTTATTGATTCCATATGATATCAAAACAATACATAACAATCAGCAGGCATATATAATATGTATGTATATATTACTAAAGGCTACATTAGGTGGACACACAACAATGCGGTTTATTTCGTCATAATAGTGCCCCCTACATTAGGTGGACAGTTGAGCATAGAAATAAGACAAAAACTGTCCACCTAATGTAGCCTTTAGTAATATATACATACATATATATATATATATATGTATGTTGATTGTTATGCATTGCATATATTAATATAAATTAACAGAATCAGCAGTAAATAATTAATAAAATCAAATATGTGTTATACTTCAAAACTACTATCACTTCTACAAAAAATGAAACAAAAGCATGACATATTGTACATGCATAAACAACTTTTTAAAAAATGGAATCTCTTTAAAAAAATTGAATCTAGTAATGCCGAATAACAACGATTCAGGTGGATACGGCAGATTGCGTCATTCTGGGCCAAGAAAAACAGGCTGCTCATTTTACCTTCCCCTTCTAAACACTACTTGACCCGGAGCCCCCGGGCTTGAATGAGTCTAGAATGCCCACCTCAAGATAAGAACTCGTTGCATGTCAATCTGGCTATGATGTTAGAATCATAAAAGAACATGAGCTAGAAGTGAAAGCTTTTCCCATCATTGCTCCCATTGTGAGGGGCTTTTTGACCTACATTTGAAGGGGTTTAACGCGACTTGTTGACAATGCGACTTACTTTTTTTCTTCTGGTTTTCAAGGAAAATGACGTTGATTTATTATGACGAAAACAGAATTCACTTTATATTCATGCTTGTATTCTACTTTTGGCTTTACGAGAGCGGTGATTATCCTTCATCAATCAACATTTTTTCCTTTGGCATATTTCCTGAAGAATTAGGGCTTCAAATTAACATCTTCATAGAAAAGGAGAGAGCGACAATATCCCAAATACATCGATTTTTTTTTCTTTTTTATCACTTAACATCTTCTAGCTGTTAAAATGAAAATATTCGTCTACCGTAGATGTGAAACTGTTTTGTAAAATGAATCATGTTTGTTTTTACTTGCATAACTCCTGTTACAACATAAGAGCTAATAGCTTAAATCGACGAAGGCTCTTGAATCTCGTTCAGGAGGTCGAACCTCGCCCTGTGTTTACATCTTTGAACAAGGTGTTTTACTTATATTGTCCCTCCTCACCCATGCAGGTGTAATTATTTTTTTATGATTGAAATTGATCGTATACCCAGATGTGGATCAAGAGGGGACTGATCAATATGATGAGATAGGAAAGAGATGTACGTTTTTTTAAATTATGATTTCTCCCCATTCTTCCTGCTCGCTCTCTCCCTCCCCCCCCCCCTCCTCTCCCTCTCTCTCTCTCTCTCTCTCTCTCTCTCTCTCTTATGCCCTCTCACCAACCTCTTCTATCTTCCCTCTCCCGAGTCCCTTTTTTCTCTCTCTCCCCCTCCCTCTCTCTCTGTCTCATTATAAAATGTATCCCTCTTTTTTGTCACACATCTCTCCCTCTCTCCCTCTCTCTTTCTCTTGCCCTCTCACAAGTCCCTTCTTTCCTCCCTTTCCCCGAGTCCCTCTCTCTATCTATCTGTCTCAATATAAAATCTTTCTTTTATGCCACATCTCTCTCTCTCTCTCTCTCTCCATCTGCCCCTCTATCTCCCTCTTTGCCTCTCTTTCTCTTTCTGTCTCTCTCTTTCTGTCTCTCTCTCTCTCTTTCTGTCACACTCTCTTTCTCTCAGTCTCTCTTGCTATTTACCCTTATCCCTCCTCCCCCTGTATCATGTCACTCTGGCCTTTTGCCACCTAATCTATGATGAAGGTGTATACATTTCACACTCAACACCCCTTGTAACACCCCGAGGGCCAAGAGTATCGCAATATAGTGACCGACCACTTACGTCCAATCATGCGGCAGAAAAGCGTCAGCGATACCTGTACACTTTAAATGTACACTGCGGAACTTCTTCTAAGCAGCAGCAAATATGATCACCAATGAATTCTATACCTTGCCATTATGATAGTTGTGTGACCATCTAGGTACCATGGCACGGTGACGTTATTATTTATTGATATAAAAAGACAGCGAGATAGTGATTACAAGAAATAAAGTGTATTTTTTCGCTTATTCGATACAACTCCTGAGTAATTGGTTCATTTCAGGCGAACGTTAACCCCCTGGTTTGTGACGATATCGAATGTCGGTATCTCCCTCTCGGATCGATACCGTGCAGGGTAAATTTCGTTGACAATCTCTCGTTTCACCTGCTACATATCGCTCGGGGCCCGATACTCATCGATCCTCCCTCGCGTTCTTGTACCCATCGCTTGTTCCTTTTCGCGTCTTCTTATCGCAATCATCGTGTTCAGATTGGAGACGCATTCGGCGTGTTGATGAAACAGATGAGCAAGGCGACGATGATGATGATGATAATGATGACGATGGCGGCGATGATGACGGTGCTTATGATTAAGTCGTAGGCGTTGAACAAAGCTAATATCAAAATGGTCCATTATTAAAGTCAACTCTAATGCAAGTTATGTCAAAAATAGAAATAAATTCATTATAAACGATATAAGTGAAAGAATTGATCTTTCCTTCAATTTTATAACCAATTAACCCTATACCATTTTAAAAGATATCATATTCAAATTACGACGATAGGATAATTGCCAGTGATGCTGGAGAAGAGAAAAATCCATTTGTTGAATATAAGCACCAAAACATCATCCATCAAAAGTATTCGCATTAGAATTGTGCTGCTTTGATTATACAATGTATGTGTTTTGCTGAAAAGAATTGAATTCAACTTTGGAAAGGTATACATGTAAAACAAGAAAACGACATGATTGTATAACCAGGAGAAGCCTGTGGCAACAAAAATATCCTGAAGAAGAAAATTCTGTTCCTCTTTTTGGAGCTCTAATGCCCTCAGCCTTCTATATGAACAGCATAATCGAAGCTACCTGGTAACTGTACTTTGGTCATACGACTAAAAGTTTAAACCAGGTGCGCAAGGGGCGTTGAGCCCACCTTGGGACTGGGGGTGGGGTAAAGAGTTTGATCCGAAAACATACTGTCCATAGAATAGATAGGCAGTTAGTCCAGTTATCATGAGGGGGAGTGGTTCCCCCCTGCCTGATTTCCCCCAGTGTCGAAGCCAAAACAAGTAAGTACATTGTACTGTCAGATTAAAGGCGCGCGGGGGATGGGGAGGGGTTACAACCAGACCGTCCCCCTTATACACCGAATATGGCATTCGTTAAGTAGGCCTTCCCTCCTATGGTAACAGAAGATGGAATGATCGTTTTAGAAAACAATAATCCGCCCGATATGAAGTTCAGAATAATGATAATAATGATTTTGCTGAACATTTTAGAGAATGTTAATTTCATTGATGTAGGCAGTTCACCTTTCACGCCTGTAGACTTCTGAAAAATATTAATATAAGTTCGATGTTGAATACATTTGCCATTTCAAAAGGGCTTGATTGTATTTCTTATGAAAAAAGATACTTTTGTACTGGTTTGGGGGTCAGATTTCTTGTGAAATTACCCCCAATATAAAAACTTGAATGAAGTTATAGTTGTTTTGGGGATTTAAATTTTATTTATTCAATCTTACGTCAAATAAGAAAAAAAGAAAAAGAAAATGCGGCATCTGCTTCTGTTGGGTATATCACTGAGTTTATAAGACATTTTAATCGGTGTCTAACACAATCGAATACCTATTTTCATTCAAAAGGTAATGTTTTATTAACAAATTTGCCTGCAAATGTCAACCGATTTCGATCGAATAATGTACCATGAATTCATGCGAACTATGACATTCTTTCTTATCTCAAAATTCCAATACAAAAACTCATCTCGACTGGCCAGAATGATTGAGTGGAACTCATCAAATAGCGCTCTTCATAATTTGAGTTACAGTACTCAAGATCGTCATAAATCATGACACCGCTATTCTTCAAATTTGCTTTCATTAAGATAGATGGTGCTAGTAATTGAAGCAGATTGGTGTTAGTTAGTATTCGGCTGCTGCCACCGTTACTGTCAGTAAACCTGTCACTATGGCCCGTATTACTGCTACATTCACGTTTCGATTCTTTAATTCATTTCGGAACATGATACACGGCATTATACAATTTGTGGAGATTACTAACTGGTTAACTTATAACAAAGGTTAATTTAAATTGATTGGGAAGAGTACGGCTACATAATTGCCCTTCGAATGTCTTTGTCGCAGTTTTGTAAGATGTTATGTTTAAAGGGCGTACTGAGTAAAATAATGTATGAGATAACTCATGTGGGGGATCTCCATCTGAGAGAACATTATAGTATCATTGTAACATGACAATGAGAGTGCTAAACACATATATTATGAGAAATCGTATATCTCTTATTCCAAGAAACTGAAGCCATATTTCAGTGTAGATATTGCCCACAAGAATGCCTTTGATATTAAGCCAACTTAAGTGATTAAAAAAAACAATTTTGAGAGGTTCAAAGCCTTTTATAACAGAATGATTTTTTTTTTATTTCCCACGTAATCCACCTTTCAGATTAGATTTATTTCAAAGTGTAATTCTACCATTAGTAGTTAAACCTTTAAGACAGAATGAGAATCTTGCGGATAACTGCGTTACTGTTAGTACGATGGATATACGGCTACTTCAAATGGATCAGTCTTCTATTACAGATGTATTTACAATTTGTTAGATGGTAAGGATATTGTGGTCCCCTACTTTCAAGAACACTGGACTGTGACGTAACATCCAGACAAACTGAGGTTGTTTTCATCAAGTGATAGTTGGCATTTGCTAATGTGATTGAAATTACAAGGGTAACACCATTTCAAAGTGATCTGAATTACATTTATTGGTTCAAATTTAATTTTACTTGTAGGTCTCTATCTTTCGTTTGGTTTATCAAAGTAACGATAATTATTTGGACTGCACAATCTAAAAGAAAAAAGATGTGATGAAAAACAAAGCAGCACTATGAAGATCTGCAGGTCATCATGTTGTATATATTTATATATATATATGTATATATATATAGTGGACATTACATTGCTTTAAAACATTCGGATATATGTGTTGATGAATTATAAGAAATACACTTTTGTTGTTGCAACTCAGGTTTCAGATTATAGGAAGAAAACTTTGGAACAATTTTACCACAAACATCATCTTAGCATCCTCCTACTCCTCCTCTCTTCCACCTATACGTCATCCCTTTATGCCATGCAAGATAAGAGCACTTCCACCTGAGATTACATGTTCAATGAACTTGGTGTAATGCTTCCCAAAAGTATGATAGCAAGACGAAACCAATTTGACCAGCAGATTAATGCGCTGAATCTTCTCTTTGGCGCTTTTTGTTTCTTTCAGTGTTATTGCTGAATTTAAATTGATTTTTTGTGATTTATGTGTGCAGTATTGATGTATATACATTCTAGTCCTTTATTAGAAAAACAAATGCCGCTTGATACTAAACATTTCCTCTATGATATGGCAAAGCTTACTCGATAAATTTGTCAGAACATTAAATATAAAGAATACGGTGCGAATTTTTGAGAAACAGGTCGTAGAGGAGAGGGTGAGGCCGGTAGATTGCTATTAAAAATTCTGATTGAAGATGGTAATTAGATCATGTTACCTGATTAAATATAATAATAATAATAATAATAATAATAATAATATTAATAATAATAATAATTATTATTATTATTATTATTATTATTATTATTATTATTATTATGATGATGATTATTATTATTATTATTATTATTATTATTATTATTATTATTATTATTATTATTATTATTATTATTATATTAATAATTATAATAATATCAATAAGTGATTTATCTGTGAATCTAATAATGGCAACCTAGTAGACAAAAAGCTCAAAGCAGCGCGCATGGAATTCTGAAATATTGTACGAGTGTTTAAATACATGTATGCGATCTAACGTTATGCTTAATAGCAAAACAATGGTATTAATTTATCGGGTATATGCGCCTAATTATTATTATTTTTATTCTTCTTTTACAATTTCTTTTCCTTTTTGTACGCGGTTTCTTTTCATAATTGAATAGAATAGACGCAATTTTTTTTAAAGTGAATTGAAAATGTTTGGATTGTTCTTTAATCTTTTATAAAGTACCTCACCCCTTAACAACAAAGAAATCAAGGCTTCAAACAAAGTTGTCAAGGTTATAATAAAGAAAGGACAAATTTACTTCTTCTTTTTGTTTTTCTTTAGTTTTCTACTTGTGTTTACATAACGCACAAAGACAAAACAATTTGTTTCAGTTCTCTATTCAGGGTTATATGCCATTCTTTAGGAATGATTCTTTGTCAGAGCACAAAATAACAAAAATAATGCATTTTATAATTAATTCTTGTATATAGTTGCCTTTGAAATTCGTATCATTTGATAGTCCAGTTCAGTGGTTAACAGAAAATGTGGGGCCATATCAATGATGTTTATTATCTTCATCGTCATCGTCATCATCATTATCATCATTATCATCATAATCATCACGGTGAAGAAAAGAGAACACTTTGAGAGTTCTTATTTTTGTTCACATAACAATGAAATATTATTTCCATGTCTTTAACCCTTCTTAGCATGAAACTTCGCCTACTACAGAGGGTCCCCCCCCCCCCCATGTAATAATTGAGTTATTTTGTAGTTTCTCGTTCCAGAGCAAACATGCAAACAATATAATGACGCGCGTTAGCAAGCTGTCAGATACACAAACAAACCTACTCAAAAGAGCTCAAATATTTAACGTTCTAATTATTGGTGTGAAATTATTGATGTTTGCCGCGAAATGCTAAAAAACACTGGGCTTGCATATTGAAGCCAGACTGAACAAAATAAAATAAAAACTGTTTTGAAAATAAGGAATCCAACTTAGGCATGAACATCTTCTGTTGTTTTTTTTTAATCTTCTTTTTTAATGTAACAAAGATTGAACGATAGCCGTTTTCTTAATTGGGAAAATATTACTAGATTGTATTTTCGAATATTAACGAAAGAATTTTTATACGCAGAAAGCAGATAACCTTTAAAAAGGAAATCTTGTAACATACGGCGTGGGAGTCTGATTGCATTAGATTTTACAAAAAAACCTCCCTCAACCAACATTATATCTTCGCTACATGTAGATTACTGAGCTGCACAAGAGTCGAATGCTTTTAAAGAACTAAAGTGGATATTATCTCCATTTGTTGGCCTACAATTATTTGCAAGGAACAGAATCATTTCTTGTTTAATTGAAATCCTGCCCCTGAATGAGCTCATGATGAACCAGTGCATCTCCACGTAATTTGTCTAGAGTGATGTCAATGCCCCTCACAAATGTATTATATTGCTGTTAAGAATTTCACATATAAGTGGTTTGTAAGAAAAGAACTCGAAATTCGCTTCAACCGAACTCTCACAAACTCCAACAAAAGACTCAAACATGTAAGCATTCCAAGGATAGTATTTCTGTAAAGCAGTTTTATATGTCTCACAGCTTTAATGAATAAACAAAGATACATTTTGAGGAGATCAAGATAATAAGACCCATCACTTGAACCCGTAGTCCATGTTATGTATGTGATGTTTGTGTTGTCCAATATACATTTATGTGATTTTTAGGAAATTTTCACATTTCCATTTTTTGTTAAAACAGCCCATTTAATGCATGATTAACAATTTAGAATAACCATTTGGAATATTCATTTGAAATATAATTTCATCACCAAAATCAAATGGAATGCTATGAAGCAGTGGCGTATCAAGCATTTTACAGAGTTGGGGTACACCCTCTCCAGTTTAGTTTGTAGGTATAGGCGAAATTGTTATTGGCGACCAAGTTACATTTTTCTCCAACCTCGAAGACCACCATGCACTTCCACCGGTCCATCAATTTTTTGATGCGCCACCGGATTAAGAGAAACATGATATTCGTGGATTGAGAGAGTATGGTAACCACTTGTTTTCTCTACCGTGTGTTGATCTTTCCTTTAGTAGCTCGTCGATGAAGACATGGCAGAAAATCAATGCACTCTCCACCAACAACAACAGTATTAAAACATTGCGTGAAAAGAGCACTCTTATTATCATCCTTGGTCGAACTTCTACCACATGAATTGAATAAGCCTGGGGCGAGATGGCTATAGGATCCGTCTCGCCAGATTGTAAAAAAACACACTCTAATGTTCATTTTGTAATTAAATTCCGGACTATAAACACACTGCATTAGAAAGACATATAGTGGAATGATATAGTGCTAGCTATTTGGAGTCTTAGTCATAGGAAATGTCAATCAGTGTAATAGTATGATTCTGCCCCGAGGGATATAATTTCATTATTGTCCTCAAAATAAGCAAAAATATCTATTTGTGGTAACTTTAGAAAAAGATACTTTATTTTGAGAGAACGTGGTGAGAACGTCATAAGAGCTAGAGAAAGAGGGAGAGGGAAGATGAGGTACAAATGGCAAAAAGAGGAAGATAGTTAGTGCGAGAGGGAGAGAGAAAGAGAGGGGAGAGAGAAAGAGAGCTGGAGAGAGAATGATAGGGAAGAGTAAATTATGGATGGAAATAGAAAGTGGAGGTCAAAAAGAGAGAGAAAGAGAGAGAATTAATATATCATGATCTCGCTAATCGCACTTCTTAATACCATAAAAATCAGATTTCTGTTTTGTATTGTGCACTCCGTAATAATTCTCAATCAACTTTATTCGAATAAGTAAAGTTTTGGTTGAGATACCAAGAATGCCCTTTGTTGAAAGAAAATGTAACGAACTATTAAATTCTTGTTAAGTCATAGGCCTATACTACTTTAAAAAGAATGATATACATGGTCATAATGATGGGCATAGAAGGCATGTGCTTTGAAACTTATGACCTTGTCTAAAATTTCAAATCTGCCCACATGACCGGCATGGTCTGTAACCTACTTGAGAACGACTTTGTTTATTCTGCCGAATTACTAAAATGTTTTTGGATGCAAAAGTAATGCATCGTCAGGCAAAAATCGTTTTGAAATGTCCTTTAAGTCTTTCCTTCACATTACTGTGCAAGGTTTATCAATCAGTTTCCAATCTCATGCTGGAAGGACGGAAAAGAAGAAAGGCTTTAGAAGGAGAAGATGTTGTACAACTCGCCGAGTAAGACAAGATTTATCTTACAAGGTATGGATAGCGAGCTTTCGCTCTTTGCGGTGACGTCGGCCAGGCGGCTAGTCATAACAAGAACCTGCAGCTGCTCCTGGCCAGTCCTATTCTCCGCCACTACTTTAACCCTTCTCTTCCCCTCTCTATCTTTCTTTCTCTCTCGCTCTCCCTTGCTCTATTCCACCTTCCTTTTCTCAGTAATATATATCTCCATTTAATACTCTTTCCCCTTCATTCTAATATCCTTTCTTCTCTATCTCTCGCCTATTATAATGCATATGTATACATATCTCAGGATTATTTTGAGTTCCACGTGCACAACGAAATTAGGGATTTTGTCAGCTATCCATTTTATTTAAAATCTTTTTTTTTCACTGTCGTTCAGATACTACTGTTTTATAATGACATGTGCTTTATATCATCCAATCTAAATTTCTCTCTTTCTTTCTTGCTTAATATCTGCCTGTTTTTGCCCACTACTGCTTTTCCTACTTTTATATTCAGCCAAGCAGCATTAATGCTACTTTTCAATCACCGTCACATTTTTAAACCAAGAAAATAAAGAGAAAGTTTATAAATGAAGCAGGTAACGCCACATGCCTGAATAACTATACGCGCCAAGCACTCAACACTTTCATGTTGTGTAAAAGACGCTAGCTGAAGACACTCTGTCTCAAAGTCTTACATTTCGATCTTTGCTTAGATAATGATCGCTCATAGATATACATCCATCATCATCCAAATCTCGATTGCTGTTTACGAAAAATATACACAAATCCAACGAACACAAACAGCAATTTCTAAGACACACGGGTACTTTCACATGCCTAATGAGTGGAAAAGGATTTTATCAAAGAAGAAAAACTGAATGCCAAAAAAGACGCAGTTTATATAAGTTATAGTGTTTAAAATAAACAGTGACGACATGGAATGTAAATAAAGAAATTTAAGAGAGATTCATTCAGAAAGACTCTTCATAAACAATCATGAAAAGCAACGATTTAGAAGGCGATGGTGGTGATAACAGATACATTATTTTTATGAAAATTCGGGAAGAAGTCAATCAAAATAGCACATGATTGAATGCATGTGCCTCATGGCTTTTTGAACCTGATTTTTTAGCAGTGACTGCGGTATTATAATTAACGTAATTATAGATATTCACATTTCACAATTTTCTGAACTAAAATGTCTAAAATTGACAGAATTGATGGAATGGGGGAAAGGAAGACAGTTATATACGAGAAATATGCCAGCAGTGTGTGAATATTTATTCTGTTTTACATGGAGAAGAAGATGAAATAGCTATTACACAGTTACTCATATCTTATGTTTTAATTATGAGTTCAGGGAGAGAATATTTTAGGGAAGGATATACCTCCTATTAGACTTAGCATCATTTTTGTGACATGTTTTTTTCTGAAATAGTTTTGTTGAAGGCAACCTAAACAATTCATATTAAAACAGCGAGCTATACAATGAGACCCTTTAAAGATAATTCACGTTTCATTGCCTAATACACTTCCACATTGTCAGACAATCGTGTACAAGAAGATGTACTACTTTGCGACGTCTAATAATGGTCCCACGCGTAGCGATTAACGCATGGTAAAGAGAAGTTCACCCTAGCAATGTCACGTAATGACTGTATGCACTGAGCCCGTAAGGAAAACAATGGTAAACACTTTCAGCCCACTCGATGGCAGATTAGATGTAGGGTGTGAGTTGATTTTAGGCTCTGCCTATAAAGGTTTTAAGAGGAATACATTCACAAGGGATATAGGATGACCAATATTGTGGGCTTTTCTCACCATCGTTCGGCCTTTGTCAATATGAGATAGGGGCTTCTCCAGAGTCAGAACTTCTGAGGGGTGTTAATGCGTTGCGTAAGAAATGAATGAGGAAAAACTTGTATGGTCCCTTTAAATGTCTTATTTCTGTGTAGGGAGAGATTTAGGGAGAGATGGGCGTTGACTGGAAGCTGACGAATATACTATACGAATCTTCCAGGCCCCGTGTCGTAATACGTGGCATAATACGGGGGAGCACTGTGCATTGAACAGCGAATAAAGGGAAGAAAAAATAGAAAAGGAAACGGAGAGTGGAAAAAGACTAGAATTATAATTCGTTCGCTGAATGAAAACCAGATGGCTTGTATTTGTGTTTATATTGTGTAGAAATCTTTATATTTCAGTTTTCTTTGATAATTTTGGGTATCATATAATAAATTTAATACCTTTCCCGGATAGCCTTATCTGTATTTTGTTTTAATGATTATATTTTAATTGTGTGGAGGACGAGTTTCCATAGCATCTGATGCAAGTTTATGATTTTTCCTTTATGATTATTTTTGTTGGTCACTTTTCAGATCTTCATTAGATGTGAAGTTTGCAGGGTCTTATCCCGAGCTGAATGAAAACCCCAACATCTATGGCGTTTCAGTACCATGTTACCTCGCTGTGATTTTAAATCATCTCCAACTCATGTATTCACGCATTGTTTCCTTTAACATGATTTTGCGTTAGAGAATGAACACGATATCTCATTGTGGCTGTCAAGCTTCATATTTAAAGCAGTGCTTTATTTCTCATCATGAATCCTGTACTCGCTGTGGTTTAGTCGATATATTTTAAGGTACAGCGATCTCGACTATGATCACTAGAACTAGTACCTGTTTTCATCATTAATGCCTTGATTGAAATAGATAGTATTTATAATTGACTGATTTGACAATAATTCACCTTGACTATTTTCAAAGAGGATATTGTTATCAAACTACTACAGTTTTATTGGAGCTTTCATCTAAATGAGATATGAAGTCAGCGGAATATGATTTTTGGGCAAACGAGACTCCATTAATTATTACTTTTGACTTTTTACGCATTACTAATTCATTTTGACTAACAACAATTGCTTCTATATATATGTAACTTTTCTTAACACCATTTGAATGTATTTTTATCAAAGGAATATGTTGCATATTGTTATCCATGCCCTATCCACGCGCTTTAAAAACAGGTTATGGATTGCTCAAGTAACATCATGACATTCGCCTTTTCCTTTTAACCGGTAATGTCGTTCTCATGTTGTACTTTTCACCGTGTTTGCAATGGCGCATTCCTGTGTCAATAGAGTACATCGGCGAATTCGGAGAAGCATAACACTTGAAATGTAGAACACATTCTGATATATCAATTTGGACATGTTGAAATAGAATAGAATATCCTTAACTCTGTTGTATCTAAATTTATACATCTTTTGTTACGTGTTATTGTTATTGTTATTGGATAAATAAATTTCAAGTTCAAATGACTAGTTGTTGTTGTAACATGGGGGTTCTAGCCTAGTACCTCCTTGGTTGTACACAGGAAACCAATCTAATGAGGGGTTTTTTAACCAAGAAATTACTTATGATGGATGAAACTTTGTTTTAGTGGTCATTCTCTACCTTTTTGTATTGAGATATTCCCCCTAATAATTATATTTCACCACTCTAACTTTTCCTTGTATCCGACTTCCGTCATGTACATACCCTCTGTCTTTCTTTACGTCTGTCTGTCTGTCTGTCTGTCTACATATATATTTGTATGTTTGATGTTCTCATGCGTAATTGTCTTAAAGGGATTTGGTAACTTTGTGGAGGCTTGATTTAATAAATTGTTGCATTTTGATATCTGTCTTGTATAATGATGTTCAGAAGGATAAATAAATAGCCAGGCATAGAAACTTTTCAAATATATAATGTTGTTATTAAGTTAACTATGACTGAATACTCCCATTTACGAAAGCGTGTGGCCATACGCTATGGCCATAAGCTTTAGTCTAACACTGAGTCTATGGGGGGAAATGAGTCTGGTAATTCCGGTCACTTGCATATGTTTACTTTTGTGAAGGATATGATGATTTTGAAGTGCTTTTTTTCCCCATGGGCTTCAATTTTACACCATATTACATACACTGATACCATGTATGGCCAGGCAGCTCAGATTTTATCAAGCCTCTTCAAAGTTACCAAATCACTTTAACTTAAACTTCACTCTTTCGTCTCTGCTTCCTATAATGTTTGTTATTTTCTCCGTGCATTACAGTTACCATGCATGGTTACTGATGAATTCCCCTCTGTTTTCTTTCTTTCTCCACATATTACTGCTCTCCATTATGTTGCTTCCTTGTTTGCTTCAACTGTATCCTCCTTCATATACTCCTCCATCTTCTTCTGACAGCCCTCTCACTTTAAATCTCTATTTTTACACAAGTATCTTACAACATTTAATGTTTTCTCTCCCTTTCTCGCTCTCTCAATCCACCTTCATCCCTTGTCAGAGCTGGAAGGATGAGTTTATCACTTGGAATCCGGATGACCATGCCGGTATAGAGCTTCTCAGTCTCAAACCTTCCGACCTGTGGTTACCCGATATCGCACTTTACCAGAGGTAAGTTCTCGCTCTTAGAAAACCGAAACTGGTTCTGTTTACACGAGGTAATTTTTTTTTTCTCTCTCTCTCTCACTCTCGGTGAGATTTGTTTTTAAACTGCGCTTTGCTAAATTGAAAATAAATTCGTTGTTTCCCCCCCCCCCCCCCAACTTCTTACAATTTTTCCCCTTGAAATGCACTATGCTAAACTAAAACGGAGTTCATTGGGTACATAAATATATACATTATCACCACATTAAAGTGCTATATGTTCTATGTTCAGAAGAGATATTTAAGAGGGAATGTCGTGTAAATAAGAGTACATGTAGTTAGACATTACAGAGTAGATACAGAAATACACGGAATCATTGAAATAATAATAATAACTGTATTCTCATAAGGAAAATGCAGTTGAGGGGAAAAGGAAGAATGTGCTATCAATTCTTATACAAACATAGTTATGCCTGTTTAGTGTATTATCTCGATAGTATAAACAGATCCTACTGTTATTAGCAATGACTGAATTTCTGGGTATGTTTCAGGGAAAGCACAGAGGTTACCAAAAGGTTAATGTAAAGAACAGATGCTAACAAAATGTTACTGCGTCATATAAGACTCGTCTATGATTCAATGTCTGGAAGGGGGATCGTCATTTCTTATATGTTATTATTTATAAAGAAAATGAATCGTTTTATGTAATTCTAAAGAGTAATGTGTGCTGTTATGGACGGAAATATGTACATGTAGTAGGAAAGCATTATAAAAGAGAAGAGAATTGAAATGATAAATTAGAGTACAAATCAAAACGTGATAGAGAAGGGGAATGAGATGCTGGGTATGGCAGACTAAGTTTAATGGTGCAACATCAATCTACGATGATTCTGATTCATTAAAAGAAATCAAAAATAATGTATATATCATTGTTTAAAAGTGTCAAAATACATTTTCATTGTTTATTTGAGCAAAAACACTGATAAGTTTTCGCAAAAATATTACTCTTTAATTGTTATTGCGAATTGGATGTTACATGCGTTTTATCAAATTTACATGAGTCGTGTTTTTTTTTTCATCTCTATGAGATACGAGTTCGATGGAACATGCAGGGATATAATTAAATCCAAATCTCTGAATTGATGCATCACTTAATTGACAAGATATATTTTTTTCCAAGCTAAACAGATACCTTTTAATAAACGTAAATACACAGAACCCACCTTTTACTAAGTTTAATCGCATTCTGTAGATACATATTATATTAAATTTATACCTCATGATCAGATAAAAAGTAACTGCACGTTCAATTTAATCAGTCATTTAGGAAACCAGGCTGAATTTGCACTTTAACCCATGTGATCTTACACTCTTTAAGGGGGAGGGAGGGGTAAGAGCTACACCCCTCCAAATCCAAGCACGCTTAGGCCTATACATGACAAACGGATATTTTAATGTTCGAGTTTGAGAGAGAAGGGGATTCACCAAGAGTATACGGACTGCTTTTTATGATTTCATGCTATTTTATAACAGATTTCGTCAGACATGTCTCTCCCTTCCTTAACCCCAATTTGTGCACCCTACATCTTCTGCTACGGAATCATCATCCTAGCCTAGCAGCTCCTCATCAGGTGAAATGTATTTGCTTGGGTACCAATATCAGTCTGCCCTTTTTGGAGTAACCTTTGGCATTATCACTGACGAGAAGCTTCGCCCTGGGCACAATGACAGAAGCTTGTGAATAGGATTAAAACATATTTCGTTTCGATTGACATTGCTTTGCGGATTATACGAATGCTGCCTGGCATACAGAGTATCCGAGAAAAATAATTTTAGATTCGATAGGTTGAAACCATCGATGATTTAAGTGAGGTGGTGACATAGGCTTATCACTAATAGATCCACTCTACATATTTTATAAATTGTAAACCTATGAACTTATATCCAAAAACCTTCTAGGCCAATTAACTTCGCTAACAATTATTATTTCCCCCTCTCCCCTCCTCCCTCGCCTCTCTCTCTCTCTCTCTCTCTCCATCATGTCGGAGGGTTTTGTGTTGGTAATACCACAACAACAAAATGAAACTCCATATTTATACAGTTCAATCTACCAAATTCAACTTCCCTATCATGCACCATAACATCATTGCCAGGTGTGACTTCACAAATCCACATCTCTTGCTTTCGTTATTTCTTGAGATACCGTATACAAGCAGGTGTGCGATAGCTAGGGGCTACACAATGAGTCCAATCATTTTAAACAGATTGCATATCGTGTCGGAGTAAAGATGTCTTGTGGAAGTAAAAGGACAATTCCAAGTTTATGAACCCGAATTGATGTCAATATTCAAACACATGTATGATTTAGAACAGGGAGAAGGCACCTGATTCGTTTATTCTTTCTCATCATTATCTTTTTTTAGTTCTTACATGAAGGCCCCTTTTTATTCAATGTGTCTCTCATGCATTCAAACTACATGTTTATTATAATTCCTGGCAATTTTTTTATATTTTGAAATAGTATACTTCAGCCATTTGTTTTATTTCACGAACTTACATGTAACTTATATTATGTATATGAGTCTGTGATGTGTCTTTACCTGTAAGTATCAATAAATTCACAGTATTCTCTTTGAAATCAAAGGAAGCTCATACATCGTCCAGTAGTATAATTAATATATTCTGAGGCCTTAAGGACTGATCATTATTTTGGTCATTTTATTGTGTAATGGAAATACTGAGAAAAAACCGAGTAAACGAGTAATTGTTAACAAGTTCTTTTTAAATAAATAGGTACATGATCTAGATTGAAAGTGACAAGCCTCATACTACCTTCTTAATGCAACAAACTCATTTAGAGGTAATTATCCCCTCTCTAACAATTTCATTTCCCCCAAAGGTCAACTGCGCAGCCTTTTTATTCCCCCTGAATTTCTAGGAAGATATCCTAAATTAGACCACGGTTCCAGGTTATAATCCACATTAACACTTTCACCATCACCACCACCACCACCGCCGCCATCACCACCACCATCATCATCACAGGCCTGCATCAACATTGCCCTATTGCAATATCTTCCTGAAGTTCGACATCCATTTCGAGACAGGTCCCAGGCTTGTTGATTGATCAAACGATACCCTGAGATGAAAAGACAAAATCAGAGAATTCGTTTATTCCATGTATAGACAGAAAACAACTGCGTTCCCCGGGTGACAATTTATTATACACCAGTCCCCGGGTCGTGACATCCAATATTATGTGACACATTTTAGCCTTGTGCATCACCTTGGAGATCCTATAAGAAGGAAAAGTACAATGTCTTCCAAAAGGGTATGATAGAAAGGTGCTCTCGATATTCGTGAGTCGTGCAGAATGAGACGATTCCGTAAACCATCTCCCATTTCTTTTCTCAGTATTTTTGAAAGAAACTCGTTGCTGTCTCTACTCTCAGTTTCTGTTCCCCGTTTCTCTTTCTTTCCTTTTCTGTCCTGCCTTCTTTCTACCGATTATTTTCCTTTATCTACACCCTTATTCCATACCCTTATTTTTCGTTATATCATTTACTGCGTCCTCCCTTTACCGCTTTTTCGTACTCTTCGATAGTTTCCTTCACCATTTCAAGCTTCCTCTGTAACTGTCTTGTTTGAATAACTATCATGGGATATGTGCAAAATACCTCCTGTTTCAGGGTATTTTACTACCACCTCTCATCATTTCTCCCATTTCTAGCACGTAACCAATGATCCCCCACCTCTATCCCTCTGTCTCCGTCTCTGTCACTGTCTCTCTCTCTCTCTCTCTCTCTCTCCCTGTCTCTCTTTCTGTCTGCCTCTGTCTCTGACTCCCCTCCCTCTCTCTCTCTACCTCTTCCTCTCTATCCATGCCTCTCTCCTTCTCTCTCTCCCTCTCTCTCCCTCTCTCTCTCTCTCTCAGGTGACTTTTCATTTAGAGACTATGCCATCAATAAAAAGGACCCCGCAATATATTCGAGGACATATTATTAAGGTGTCCTTTTATTCATCGTTATACATCCCTGAATAAAGAACAAAAAAGAAACATAACTGTAAATCATGAAGCCATCAATGACTTGAATATTGGATCGAAGTAAATCACATTACCTTTATTCGTATACTGTTCTCTCGTAAACTGTTGGATACATTTACTATTCATGTAAGATTATAAACGATGTAAATTAAATTAAATAAACACGGCCCTAGGTAGAACCTTACACTATCTATGAACACATCGAGAGATTTATTGCTTGTTAGAAAATTTGACAACATAAGTAATATTACCAAACATCGCAGATAAACAAAAGCCCCGCGTAACAAGCATAATAACTGACCGGAGATGTATTATAAAGATTCATACATATATAAAGAGGCCGGAACTTATGAAATACCCTGCACAAAATGATATTAAACAAATCAACTCTGAGTTCACATTCATACCCATGATTCTGTCATGTATATGTTAGACAAGTATGTTGAAGGAACAGTTAAAATACGTTACTAACGAACTCCTGTTTTGATTTTTGACAATTTCATCAATTTGACAGTTATCGCGATTTAAAAGACAGATTATTTTCGAAAGACGTTTTTGTCTGCTTCTGTCTCTCAAAGTACAATTCTTCGTTCGTTTTGAGAAATATATGTTGAAGAGAGTCTTAAAGAAGACACCACTGACAAATTTTAGCATTTTTAATGTTATAAAACTAGTCAGATTGACCAAAAAACTCATCGCTCAGGTCAATAAAATCATAGATCTCGATTTTTAAAAAATAAATATTACAATATCTACTAGTACGAGCCGCAAAAATCCGTTACGTCACTGCAGCACTACTGCAAAAACCACGGCAAATCACGGTAATACCAATATGGAGCAATACACAGATCGCTTTCACAGCGCCTATAAAAATGCTATTTGTGAGACAATTATGCATGACGAAAAGAAAATGTTATTTATTTTTCATTTTTTTGTATTTTTTAAATATTATCTGCTGAAAAAATAAAGTGCTTAAAGCCTTAGTCACAACTGCACGTACGGGCTTGTACGGGTGGTTTACGGGCAGAAATTTGGAAAAACGCGAGGGGGACGCAGGTTGTTCGTACGGAATTTCGAGTTCGCAGACAGCACGCTAAAGTCGTAGGCCAAAAATGTGTATATGCACATTATTTTCTGCGTTCTCGCTACGACAGGCAGCCCGTGGACAGGACGTAATGAACACTCCAGTCTCCGCAAGAGGGTAGTGCGAATAGCGTGGGTGGGTCGCACGTTTGCTTGGGGTAAAAACCGCGCGAATACCGCAGGCAGCACTCACGAGGCACGCATGTGATGGTCACGCAAGTGCGCATGCGCTCCTTGCGGGCCACGTGCGTGTCACGCGGGTATCCAATCAAAGCTGAAAACGTGCATGTGACTTGCGTGCTTCGTGTGTCCCACCCACGGCGCATGAAAACACGTGCGTGCAACGTACGGCCAATTTGGGGCCGGTATAAAAACCGTGCGGGCAACACTTTCGCTCTGAATTTTCAGTGTCTTCAGGAGGTCCGACGTTTCTTCAAGACATTTTCTAAATCAGGACTGACTCTTGAATCACAATGCCTGGAGCAAGAGAGGCAGGGGTCAGAAGAGAACACGTGTGGCTAAGAGGGTGGAAATCCACCGCCGACCGTACTGTCGCCGTACGGTTTAGTACGTTCATCTTGCTTTCACCCTACTACCGGCGTGAATGTGGCGCAACAGGCCCGTACGTTCTTGCAACACGTATGGTGTACGTGCGATTAACGGACGTGAACCTTGCGTCATCTGCACGGAGCACATACAAATAGCACGGCATTTGCACGTTACACTCACGATTAAATTTCCGACTGAGGCGTCCTGACGCCTTGCGTGCCGCACGTTAACTGCAAGACATACTTGCTCCTTGTGTATGAAGCCCGCGCAACCACGCTACTACTTATACTCCCTGTGCGAACTGCCACGGACGTTTTTTCCAACCCCGCGTAACAAGCATAATAACTGACCGGAGATGTATTATAAAGATTCATACATATATAAAGAGGCCAGGAACTTATGAAATACCCTGCACAAAATGATAAAACAAATCAACTCTGAGTTCACATTCATACCCATGATTCTGTCATGTATATGTTAGACAAGTATGTTGAAGGAACAGTTAAAATACGTTACTAACGAACTCCTGTTTTGATTTTTGACAATTTCATCAATTTGACAGTTATCGCGATTTAAAAGACAGATTATTTTCGAAAGACGTTTTTGTCTGCTTCTGTCTCTCAAAGTACAATTCTTCGTTCGTTTTGAGAAATATATGTTGAAGAGAGTCTTAAAGAAGACACCACTGACAAATTTTAGCATTTTTACAATTTTTAATGTTATAAAACTAGTCAGATTGACCAAAAAACTCATCGCTCAGGTCAATAAAATCATAGATCTCGATTTTTAAAAAATAAATATTACAATATCTACTAGTACGAGCCGCAAAAATCCGTTACGTCACTGCAGCACTACTGCAAAAACCACGGCAAATCACGGTAATACCAATATGGAGCAATACACAGATCGCTTTCACAGCGCCTATAAAAATGCTATTTGTGAGACAATTATGCATGACGAAAAGAAAATGTTATTTATTTTTCATTTTTTTGTATTTTTTAAATATTATCTGCTGAAAAAATAAAGTGCTTAAAGCCTTAGTCACAACTGCACGTACGGGCTTGTACGGGTGGTTTACGGGCAGAAATTTGGAAAAACGCGAGGGGGACGCAGGTTGTTCGTACGGAATTTCGAGTTCGCAGACAGCACGCTAAAGCCGTAGGCCAAAAATGTGTATATGCACATTATTTTCTGCGTTCTCGCTACGACAGGCAGCCCGTGGACAGGACGTAATGAACACTCCAGTCTCCGCAAGAGGGTAGTGCGAATAGCGTGGGTGGGTCGCACGTTTGCTGGGGGTAAAAACCGCGCGAATACCGCAGGCAGCACTCACGAGGCACGCATGTGATGGTCACGCAAGTGCGCATGCGCTCCTTGCGGGCCACGTGCGTGTCACGCGGGTATCCAATCAAAGCTGAAAACGTGCATGTGACTTGCGTGCTTCGTGTGTCCCACCCACGGCGCATGAAAACACGTGCGTGCAACGTACGGCCAATTTGGGGCCGGTATAAAAACCGTGCGGGCAACACTTTCGCTCTGAATTTTCAGTGTCTTCAGGAGGTCCGACGTTTCTTCAAGACATTTTCTAAATCAGGACTGACTCTTGAATCACAATGCCTGGAGCAAGAGAGGCAGGGGTCAGAAGAGAACACGTGTGGCTAAGAGGGTGGAAATCCACCGCCGACCGTACTGTCGCCGTACGGTTTAGTACGTTCATCTTGCTTTCACCCTACTACCGGCGTGAATGTGGCGCAACAGGCCCGTACGTTCTTGCAACACGTATGGTGTACGTGCGATTAACGGACGTGAACCTTGCGTCATCTGCACGGAGCACATACAAATAGCACGGCATTTGCACGTTACACTCACGATTAAATTTCCGACTGAGGCGTCCTGACGCCTTGCGTGCCGCACGTTAACTGCAAGACATACTTGCTCCTTGTGTATGAAGCCCGCGCAACCACGCTACTACTTATACTCCCTGTGCGAACTGCCACGGACGTTTTTTCCAACCCCGAAAAGACGCAGAAACCGTGCGTCCTGAAAAAACGTACGTGCAGTTGTGACTAAAGCCTAGGTCACAACCCGCCGTACTTGCAAGTGCGTGCTGTCTGCGTGCAAAAACGTGGGCAAAATTTGTGGATCCGTACGTGGTGAGTACTGCCTCCGTACGGATTTGGGGCACGCAGACAAGACGTAGAATTTTTAGTGCAGGAGGAACTTTCGCTGCGTTCAGGCTGCGGGCGGTCTACGGATTCACCCCCAGTACGGGTGACGTGCGTTGACGTGCGTGCCCTCTGCTGCTAACGAGCGCACAACGCACGGACTCCGTGAGTTTTTGAAAATTTTTCCCGCAGTTACTTGCTCTTCTCCAGTTCTATGGTCCAGTGAGCAGGCAGAACTCACGTAAACCGCACCGAGGAAGTACGTGCTATGCACTTACAACGCACGTTGTGCGCGCTGATTTCTGCAGGATATAAGCCGAGCAGACTTATAATGTGCCCAACGACATAGGGCGGGAAAATCTCACTTGCACGCACTTACTCCCTGCAAGTCAGTAAGGACACCGTACGTGAAAGTACGGCCTCCGTATGATAACGAGGCAACCGCACGGCGATCGTACGTTGTAAGCACGTTGTAAGCACGTACAACTCACTTACCAGGTGCGCAACGTACGATGCACGCAACCACTCACGTCCAGGCGTGGCGTGCGGGCCACGTACTTACGCCTTGCGTTGTAGTGCGTGTGAAGTGCGTTGACGTACTCCTTCCCTGTTCTTGCTACTCCCTCCGCAGAACGTGGCCTCCACAGAACACGTACGGCGAGTTGTGACCTAGGCTTAAGGCTTTAGCAAAAAAAATTTACAATTGATCGAATTAATAAAATTAAAATTGGCACTACTGTTTGTCATCGTTCGTACGTGCTTCCCATTATTAACGCGTGTACTTTAAGGCACGCGCGGAAAGCTAATGCAGCAAGCTGCATTGTTTACGTTCTTACGTTCGCGATATAGATAGCAAGTACGACATTAACATAAATTCCTGGTTAATCTTCAAGTAAAATCTGATCACATTCTTCAATAAGCTTGTAATCTAAGCTAAGGAGATGAATGAGGGATTTTCTGGGCGAAGAAATGGTCCAGTGGCATATGACTTTGCTCCTCGTCTTCGCCGTCAAAATGGTCTTCACAGACCACTCGAAAACGTGAATAAATGTACGTTTTGACGTTGAATTTGGTTGTTCTAATGTTCCTTATCCATACAGCACACCTTTCTCTATCCTTCTTCGGATCAGGGATGGCAAAAAAAGGATTTTCCCGGACAATTTTCACGACGATTCGAACAGTAAATTGCCTGGCACAACGGCATTTTTGCAACTCCACGAATACTATTGAGCTGTATGCATGCGAATATCGTCTGCTTTTACGGACGCGTAACGCACACGCATTGTGGTGGAAACTCAAAGTGCTGCAATGACGTGACAGCTTTGGCCGACACGAGCTAATCTGCGTATCGACAGTGGCAAAAACATACTCTTTATATCAAAATATAAGCACTTGTAGGCTGTTCAAAAATTACAATTTCGATACTGATTAGTTCCTAGGGACATGCAGAACAACATATTTTTTCAAAATTTGTCAGTGGTGTCTTCTTTTAAATAAATCGGACACAAAGATTAGAATGTTATGAATGCTTGAAAGCTTCTTTAAATTGGTGATTCGGCTGAGTAGTAATTTGGGACACTCTTTCATAATTTGTTATACCCTAAATTATTATGAATTTTTCATTTCTCTCCTCTGTATACCTTTTCCCTCGGGGCTGTATTAGAAATGGATGGCATGCTGGTATAGGTCCTCAAAAAGCAACATTATTCAATATACTCATCCAGAATCTTTTCTTTTTATGTATGACATGTTATGTTTTGAGCGTGTTTCATCTAATGTAAGGGTTATCTGACACTATATCACAGTGATATTACCGATTCGCCAATTTGAAATTCCCATAAGTATAGTGACACGACTGTTACCGACTGTCAAAAATCATTACTTTCTTATTGTTCACCCGATTTTGTTCGCACTTTCACCAATTTGTTCCTTTGATTGTGCTTCTATATTTCAAACAAACTTATTATGAGGTTTGGATTTGCCATTTAAAATTAGATACAGGGTACCTTAAGTCATGAACAGAATCGCAAGACATTTCCATCATTCAAAATTCACAAATTGTATTCTAGTCAGAACGACTAATTGGAAGACGCTTTCGAAAAAGAAAAAATGTATTGTGTAATCATATGAGATTGGAGGGTATATAATTCTATCTATTTTGGAAACGTTAGCTGATACACAGCATGAGGAAAGATAGCATAGCCTTCAAGAATGTCCAATACAAAGCGAACTCTCTCTCACGATCTCTTTGTTCCTGCGGTGTCATATTCCGTATCACAGGATAAAATGTGTCACTGAACCTACATGGATTCGGTATATTGCTGCAGTGTCTATACCGGGAACAATTTTCTCCATTCTCGATATGACCATTTAATGAATTATATAAAACGTGACACAATTCGAGTGGTATTCCCAAGCCATACACAGTCATCATCAAACCTTTATTCAATGCTACTCGAATGCTCGCAGCACTTCTTGTTTAAAACCGGTTCACTCAAGCGCTCTTAAACGTCGCTCCAAAACACACGCATTTATGACAGCTTGATTTTCGAATTGCCGGCTACTATTCCCCACTTTGGCTTGTCTGTCAACAGAATATACCCACGCACGTGTTAAGCTACCAGAAAGCTTAAAATCTTGTCGCTACCTTCCTTTCTGCTGACAACAAACAAATCTTCGACATTTTAAATTGCCTGTCGAGAAATGCAACTCCTTATTGTATTTGTTTTCCAAACAAGAAGGTGGTAATTTTCTCTGACACGTTTTCTTTTGTTTTTATCTTGGACAGAAACAGACTCACTTCATATAGATGTTTTTTTCCTCCCTTTCTCTCTCCGAGTGCAGGTTTGAGTGTTTTTAACCCAGATTTGAATAAAGTGGGTTAGCATGGTTTAATGGTTAGCAAATCTTAATATTCCTCGATAATAAATCCCTCGGTAAACTATTTTTCTCACCTTCACTTCAATAATGGAGAAATTGACAGACTGATTTGAAGTCTATATAGACATAGTGAAGATTTTGATATTGATCGACTTTGGCTCTCCCATGACATTTAGGTAAATGTTGTCTTAAATCGGGGCGGAAGTTCTTTCTACTCCCCCCCCCCTTTTTTTTTAATAAATGTTATTATTTGATTTTTTTGTTTTCTAATCTATAAGGTGATATGTCATTTGACATAAATTCGAGCCAATAGAGAGATAAGATTATCCCTCCATTTAATGAATATTTCATTATTATCTATTTCTTAAAACAAGCTGATACCATATTTACAGAAATTTGATTTATATCTTTTAATCTATTTTTGTAATAAACTGAAATGCTGATTACTCGTCAATTAATTTGCAAGGTGACATAAATAAACAAAGATATATGTCCTGCCAGTTGTTTTATTCAGTGCAACTAAAGAAATGCAATTTTATTACATTTTGATCTTTTTTTAATTTATCATCATAGCTGCAGCAAGGAATTCATCAGTTACCAAGAGACGTATGTCGTCTGCTTATACAATGGAACTTGTGACTGGCATTTTCCCGCCATTATGACGAGCACCTGTAAAGTGGACGTTCGGTACTTCCCCTTTGACATACAGCTTTGTGATCTCACATTTGGACCTTGGAGTGCTGACGTCACAATGGTAAGACTAAGTCTTGTAGGATATATCTATGCTCTAATTACCCATTTGCAAGCATGCTCGCCCATTTTATATTTATTTTTTGTTACAGGGAAGTCCGTCCTGACACCAGAAATATATTGAATAAAATCAGAAAATGAGACAAATTAGTTGGAAAAGGGTTGTTTTTGTTTTGTTTAATCGATAAAGAATTGCGCTTATTGGCTTAAGTATGGTTTCCCCTTTTCCATATAATTTGTAAATAAATTCATCAAAGATTTTCTCCATTTTTGAACAGGAGGACATACATAACATGTTTTCCAAATATTGTGTTTGGCAGAAAATGTAATTTATGACTTTGTGAGTGTAAAACCAGAGAAATGTAGCTCACAAAGGTCAAAACTAAATTACAGAGTAATGAACTGGTAGAGTTATTTTAAGGACTGCAAAATTTCTTAAGTTTTTTACCTTTCGTCTGATTATTTTCTTTATGTTTTTTATATTTTTTCTTCTTCTTTTTTTTCTTCAAAAACAACGTAATTTCAGGTTAAACTATCCTTTAAGAATTTAGCACCTTCGTTTGTTAGGAAAATAAAGAAAACTACTTGAACTATACCTCTAACAGAAACATTATATTAATTATGACAAAAGGCCATCTTAAACATAATGTACGGCGTCCTCCAAATGACATACAAAGGAACAAAAGGAAGGTTTTGTTTTCAAGCTATACCTTATCAAAGACTCAAGACTGTGACCCAAATGTTCATACTGTCCCCTCGGCCAAGAGTTTCTAAGATATAGAGTTAAGATTAGAGAAGTGTACCCCCTATGAATGATTCAAAATCTTGGAGGCGTGTGGTAATCTGAAGCCAAGTTCGAGTGTCGAGCAGGAAAGGTTCGCGTCTGAGCATAACTTGAGAGCATTAATGTAATGGGCTGAGGAGCATGGGAGTCAAAGAGCTCAGCCAGGAGTCTACAGCCTGGTCGAAATAATGTCTCCTTCAAGGGCTCCAATGACCAGGGTGTGACTCCTATCCTAGCATGAGCGAAGTCGTGTCTGGTGAAAGGAAAAGAAGTGTTGGGGATATACATGACCCTTTCTTTAGACTGCTATATATCTTCACGTATAAAATTGAGCAAATCATTACGGAATTACATTTATCTTAGTAAACGAAGAAGCTTGACTGGGGAGGAATTTTTAATTTGTAAACAAATCTTTCGGCATATTACTCCCAGTGTTAAAGATCGTATGCTCGATCTATAATGAAAAACACAAGTCAGAAAAAATTGGAACCAGCGGGATTCGAACCTGTCATCTACTGCTTGCCGGGCAGCGACTTAACCACCAGACTATTCTGGTTCACGGCCAAGTCACGACGAACTAGAATCAAATACCCAAGATCCTTTTCTTTCTGACTCATTAATATTCAAACGGTCCGCCGTGGAACAATGGTTAGTAAACGAAGAAGCTTGACTGGGGAGGAATTTTTAATTTGTAAACAAATTTTTCGGCATATTACTCCCAGTGTTAAAGATCGTATGCTCGATCTATAATGAAAAACACAAGTCAGAAAAAATTGGAACCAGCGGGATTCGAACCTGTCATCTACTGCTTGCCGGGCAGCGACTTAACCACCAGGCTATTCTGGTTCACGGCCAAGTCACGACGAACTAGAATCAAATACCCAAGATCCTTTTCTTTCTGACTCATTAATATTCAAACGGTCCGCCGTGGAACAATGGTTAGTAAACGAAGAAGCTTGACTGGGGAGGAATTTTTAATTTGTAAACAAATTTTTCGGCATATTACTCCCAGTGTTAAAGATCGTATGCTCGATCTATAATGAAAAACACAAGTCAGAAAAAATTGGAACCAGCGGGATTCGAACCTGTCATCTACTGCTTGCCGGGCAGCGACTTAACCACCAGGCTATTCTGGTTCACGGCCAAGTCACGACGAACTAGAATCAAATACCCAAGATCCTTTTCTTTCTGACTCATTAATATTCAAACGGTCCGCCGTGGAACAATGGTTAGTAAACGAAGAAGCTTGACTGGGGAGGAATTTTTAATTTGTAAACAAATCTTTCGGCATATTACTCCCAGTGTTAAAGGTCGTATGCTCGATCTATAATGAAAAACACAAGTCAGAAAAAATTGGAACCAGCGGGATTCGAACCTGTCATCTACTGCTTGCCGGGCAGCGACTTAACCACCAGGCTATTCTGGTTCACGGCCAAGTCACGACGAACTAGAATCAAATACCCAAGATCCTTTTCTTTCTGACTCATTAATATTCAAACGGTCCGCCGTGGAACAATGGTTAGTAAACGAAGAAGCTTGACTGGGGAGGAATTTTTAATTTGTAAACAAATCTTTCGGCATATTACTTATACTTGTGTTTTTCATTATAGATCGAGCATACGATCTTTAACACTGGGAGTAATATGCCGAAAGATTTGTTTACATTTATCTTGTATTTAATCTGTGGACATTTTCCCCATTGGCATATCTAATGGGTGGCATGGGACATTTAATAGCCCCCCCCCCCCCCCCCCCCGAAAAAAGCGAGATAGGAAAGTGGCCGATTTTTCGTCCACTTGCTCGCTTGCAAATTTACTACAATTATGTAAAAGAATCAATGATATTTCGAAATAAATATTTACGGATGAAAAAAGGAAGTGATAAATGAACGGTCTGTTTGTCCCTTCTCCCAAGCAATAACATAAGCCCGGAAAAGTGATTTTTAGACGTAATACATGGATCACCATTGCCTCTGATATTTTCACCCCCCCCCCCCCCCCCCCCCAGCAAAGGTCTTGATACGCCACTCGTTTTTCAATACTTTCTGTCTCTCTCTCTCTCTCTCTCTTTCCTTTCGCAACATATCTCTCTTTCGTCTTCCTCGTTTTTTATTGTGCTAACTTTTTTATGAGATTGTTATCTCTTTAACTGACATGTTTAACATGTTAAAACTATTTATCTTACTTATATTTCTATACTATTTGTCAGTGCTATCTCAATGATATCATACGACAAAAGAACAATCATTGACAACTCTGCTAGACGCTCTCCCACAGTGCAAGATTAGTACTTCGGGATTTGTACTCTAAATTCAATACGATGGATTACATTCATGGAAAGCAAGTTTGAATCTCTACGATTCACACAAAAATCTTCACCCACATATTGATTTCTTTTTATATTTGCCAAATGTTCACGGAAAGATCTTTCCCCTACCATTTCAATTGACTCGCCTGTACTGTTGTCGTTCCAGGTTGAATTCCATACCTTTGAAGTCCCCGATGACACGTCAGACGATATATTTGCCAAAAACGGAGTTTGGACACTGGAATCGTTTACCGCCAAAAATCTTCGCCCGTTCTACGTCTGCTGCCCGCACAACTTCACGGAAATTAAATACACGCTCCGACTCAGAAGTAAGTCCCGAAGAAAAATATGCAAACATAAGCTTCAAGAATGTTCCCTTTTTTTCCTAAAATACAAAGTGTGGTGATTGCACGTGTCATATGCATGTTTCAACTTTCGAATATTGAAAAAGAGACAGTTTACATGTACCTCAAATCTACTAAGACAGGTAGTATTTAGTCTAGATAAGATAGAAACACCCATGTGTCCTTTATACTGTCATTTTCTTTAAAAGATATAGCAAATCAGTGTATTTTGTTTCTTGCAGATTTTCATATTAAACCACTCCTTCATCGCACCGATGATAAGGAAGAAAAGGCGTGTTTTGAATTAAGAAAAAGACGCCCGCAGTTCATATTGGCGTTTGTTGCTTGCTATCTAGATAAGATATGAACATGTTATTTCCAAACACGATTTTCGCTTACCGAGGGAGACTTCTCTTCCTCTGGAAATATTTATCCGAACTTGAGTACTCATGTTCTGATCCCGGTGCGAACACGAGAAGGACATTCAACAGACAATGAACGACCTTGCGACTCCATGGTCGTACAAACAGAGTTTTGTAAGATATCAATTTTTATGGATGAAAGGAATGTATTTTCTGCACACCATGACTTTTCTTTCAAACAGCTTTGCGGTATAAAGGTGAATAGAAAGCACTAATTACCAAGCTAATTTCCTACCTGATTTTCGTTTATTATTACCATATCTTTTTGCTAAGTAATATAATTTTTCAATAAATTTATTTATTTGTCTTTATTCTTAATTCTCTCATTTTACACCTCTTGGTTCACCTCGTTATTCTTCATTTGTTGCATTGTTCATCCGGAGACATATTTTGTGGGGTCATAACTAAAATAGTCACTTCTATCAAGAGTGTCAAATAATATATCTCAAACTTTTTTGTAGGAAATGGAAATTGATTGGAGTATCGTTATCAATCGGATCCCTGAATGTTTCTAACATAACACCATGCAAAGATGTCGCTCTTTATAGTAAACTGATCATGTTGCTTTGTCGACATTTCATGCTGATTTTTATTTCCTTTTTTTGAGAGGAAATATCAAAACATCGATTTGTAAAGTTTTATTCAACATCACCTTTATTCATATTCATAAAACAAAGGGAAATACATAAAGTCCAGGGTACTTGTTGGTTTTTTTAGGAACAATGTACAAGACTGTATAACACAAATGAAAGACATATTGCAGAATATAATACATTAAGAAGTAAACTATATATATATACATTTTAAAAAATTCCCCACTTAAAACACATTTAGGTTGTATTCAGTTGATATTAAAACTATTATACCATCAATTCACTACTATTGTGCTGCACATTTGACATTATGGTTTGACGGTTTAATCTTAAATGAAAAAATGGTAAGTAACTGAATAAGACATCGAATTGTATAAACAAGCATGAATGGTAATACTCCTAGGAAATGGGGAAAGAAAAGGAAAAGGAAAGAAAAAAGTGGGAGGACATGTAAGTAATTTAAGTTTTTAAAGAATGTATTCTACCAACGCCGATTCTTAGTTGACTCTAAAGATAATTACGCTTGCTTTTGACAGGAGAGTCGGCGTTCTTCACCAAGGTGGTCGTCGTCCCATCCGTTCTCCTCACCATGCTAATGGCTCTCACATTCTGGTCCCATCCAGACTCTGGTGAGAAGGTGACGTTAGCAATTAGCAATCTCCTCGCCATGATACTCTTCCAGCAGCTAGTCGCCGACAGCATGCCGCCCATAGGGGATACCACGTCCGTGCTCGGTGAGTATGCAAGACGCGTGGTATGCACGCTCGCATGTCAGGCGGGGTTTACAAGACGACAGGTCATTGCCATTACCATTCTATTTGTGTTTGTCGAGGGGCGGAGTGGGGGTTTGGGGGCGACCAGCTTGCTCATATTGTTTAATCACCCGGCCCTCCGACCGAAAAACTGACCGGCCCTTAAGCCGAACTATCCACTGGCCCTTCTTTGAAAACTCCCATGCCCAAGCCCTCCTCAAGATAGCCAGAGTCCCTTGCGAAGATGATGAGTGATCATACGAATAACTATTTTCTTCTCTTTAAATATATTTATTCTTTTTCAAATTTCAACTGACATGATTTCGTGCTTTTGTCCTACATATACATGCACTATTTTTTATTTATCCTTTTTATGTCCTTGTCTTTTTCCATGGAAAACAAGTCATTTATGTTAATGGGTCCTGTTACGTGCAAGAAAGCATGTTTTTATTCGGTATTCGAACGTTCAACTTCGATGATTTCTTGTTTTGCAAAAAGTTTTAATTGATTTTTCGCCACCAAGCATACTCATCGTGAAATGTACTGTTATAGAGGACCTGCTTCACACCATTACGTCTCCTCGCACTCATATTCCATGCTATATTGATTACATTGTCAATATATCAGGCATTCCTATTTCTGAAATATTTTATTCGTTCATCATCACGTAGTTTCCGTCTCTCTCTCTCTATCTATCTCTAAAGTTTTCTATCCCACCCGTCTTTCTTTCTTTTTTTCTTTCTTTCTTTTTTTGCTGCTCAATTTCTCTGCTTCTTTTTCTCTTTCCCTTTCTCTCTCTCTCTCTCTCTGTCTTTTTCTTTCTCTCTCAAATATTTTTGTTTGCCATGTACGGTTTCTTGGTGTCACCCCTCATTCCCGCCAGTCTGCAACCCTGTCTTTTAGTTTCCCTTCGTATGCATTCTTTCATTCGATCTTCATTTTAATATCTATCTCGTTCGTATTCTCGGATTTCACTCTTTTCCATGTCCTCGTGTAGCTCACACTCCTGATGATTTTTTTTTATTGTCTTCAATTTTCTTCTCCTGACATAGCATTTATTTTTAGTCCACTAAAACATTCCTTGAGAGCTTACCATTTATTTCAAGTTTCTTTCATTCCGACAACCCATTAGACTCCGAAGTGAAATCGCAAAGATCCCCCCCCCCCCCGGGCCCAACCCCCATTTTTTACCATCATTTTAAAAAAGCCATGAAACGTTCACGTAACCGATGGCATGCACTCGTATCATTATCAAGCTATCGTATACGTTCAATCCATGAGATATTGATGTACAATTAAAGCCGTGAGGCACACGTGTTATCCCATACGATAAACAAACTCATGTAATATTGGAGATTTTAAAAAGAGGCATTAGGAAATCGATATCTTGAATGAAATGTTATCTGCTCCTCAACGAGCCAATTTTAATCTAAGAAGTCTGTTGGATGTGTGTGCTCGGTATTTAGTTGAGGCGGGAGGGGGCCCATATTTCCTTGACCTACTTGTTTATCAGGTGTAAATGGGGAAGCGCTTTCAAGAGATTTCTATGAAAACGTTTTTGTTGTCTTAGTTTTTGTCTATATTAATAATTGAATCATTTTCTTTCCAAGCTCTTGATTGAAATATTGTTGGAGAGGTTTTCATAATGGTTACCATTTGGTAGACCTATAACATTAATGTAGCGTGATGAAATGTACTGCAATGTATGAATTGAAATATCACGCATTCTCTTATAAAAAGGCCAGGTCGTCTGCTGAGAACCAGAAAGACGTTACCTCTATATTGAGGCATATGAATTAACGACCTTCTGGCTTTATCGACTCGTGATTGCATTTAACGCGACATTCGTGAGATGTATATGATGACTATATTGGCGTGCTACAGATCAATCAGTGTACACAACTAAACGCCTGCACACATAAACAAAACCCGGCTGGCTCATGGAATTACCATGTCAGTAGAATGAATGCATAGTCGACAAACATGTCTTCTTTTCTTCTTCGTTTGATGGACATCTAAGAAACCTGATTGAATACGAAGCGTTTTTCTGTTCTTTTCTTCAAACGTCTGCTGCTTAATAGGCAAATACGTCAACTGGAGAATCATTTCTTTAAAACACAAAAGCATTAGTCAGTTTGCTTTAAAAAAATTGTGTATCCAAATTTTAGAGTTACGGTTAAGTGCGATCAAGCCACATAGAGAGATTCGCTGAAAAATTACGTTGATATCTTGTGCATCAGCTTATTGAGTCACATTTATTTTTTGAAATATCAACGTATATTACTAATCGGACATATTTCTTTTTTCTATAGATATCTTATTGTTCTTAAAGATTAATTCGGATTATTTTTGTAAAAGGTAGTTTTGGAAATTAAGACGATTATAATTTTATTTATAAATAAGTATTTTATGTCCAAATGTGTATTGGTCTGTCTATTGTGGAAGCCTTTGATTTATCCCCCTATTCGTTCAAGCAAAAATATGTCATCAGTGTTTGAAAACTGTCAGGGTCGTATAACTAGATGTAAAAGATGGCTGAAAATTATTTTGCACCATTCTGTCTCATTGTCGAGGAATAACTTGCACAATTTATCGATATCGTTGTTTGAAAATAACCTTCATATTTAGCATTTAATCCAAGTCATCTATACTTTAATTGTGAAGATTTTTTCATATGTCGTGTGCACGTAACATTATGGACAGTCTCCTAGTTGTCTCGTAAAGAGATATTGAAGAAGACAGTACACTCCGCTCAAACAAGAACAATAATGGAAACATTATACTCAGCTCACAAGCAGTCGAAAACCATGATACAAATTTTCATCCAATTCAATATTTAATGAAATTGCAATTGTAAACAAAGAAGAGAATTTCTTCGTATGAATATGTTTGGATCTCCAAAATGTCGTTAACATGAATGGGTGGGCGTATTAAATGAGAGGTGTGCAAATGTCACAAAGTTCTTTCCTTTTCTAAGAAATAAAGTGAAGATCACGTGAAATCATACTATATCTAAAAATTTGCCAGCTGCATTGACGTACTTAAAAAGTCGTGGTCTTTGACCATGTTGACGAAAAATAGTAAAATCAACTATAAATAGAAACTTACTACAAGCCTTTGATCTCGGCGAAGTAACTTTCTTTTGAGACGGTGTGTAGAAACAAAGTAATCATCTGGCAATAGAGGCAGACAAATTGGATGTAACAGGCCTTACTGACGCACTTTTGAGGCCACTGGATATTACAAATGAACGTGATATTTCAGTTCAAATGTACCTTTCATTAATTCGTCTTGCTGCATGAGTCTTGTATCCACGTCACTTGGTCTAGATCCCATAAAACGACATATCCGTCAAAAAATGACATGCTTATTCTTTCTTGTAAACATGAGTCTTACTTGCGGTTTCCATGCCGTTCCATGCATTTTCCATGATGTTATATAATTATGTTGGAAATATAGCAGGCTAAAAGTGCATTTGAATGAAGTTGTATTGACCAAAGTGTTTGAGCAATAAGAAATCTGAGCACGTTTTAAATGTGGAATAAATCACAATAAACATGATAAAGAACTTTACAAAGTACTTATTATGGTAAACTTGTTAATAATACAACAAAAAAAGAATCTGCTGTTTATTTATGATTATCACAACACTAGGAGAAGGATACGTTTTGGGATCATGTTTACGAGATACTGCACATGAAAGTGGTAGACGTATCGTTCGTTCATTTTGCTGAAGCTATAGTAATATCATGTGTGCATTAGTTGAACGATTGTGTCACATAACGGAGAATGGCTCTAGTAAGATTTTTTAAACTGTTATATTTTCATTACAACCAATATGCAAGTATGTGCAGGTCAAATTATATTTTGAAGTCAACTGACTGGGAACCGAATTTTTAGCTGATGATACCAACTAATATCTAAACTTTTTCAGTCTATTAAGAAAGTGTTCGATGTATATGGCGTATCAAGAAATTGATGAACCGGGTTGTGGCAGCTAGAATCCTTTGCGAGATCAGGGGAGGGGGCGTTATGTATCTGGTCAGCTTCTCATGATCATGATGGAGATCCTTTGCAAGTTGTGTTGATTGTATACCCCCTGTGGGATGGCGTGTAAGGTTTAACCATATTTTGGGTACACCCCTGCTCTGAAATTGTTTCCAATTTTCCTTAAAATTGTTTCCAAGAGGGCATTACAGACGAAGATAAAACTCAAAGATGTCGAGAAGTCTATCATATGTACACATAAGCCCGAGAGGTGGGATATAGCATCGATGGCGAGAACATAAAGAACCTAGGTATGGTAAAGTTTATAACCTTGTAATATTAGACAAGGAAAATTATTACGCTATGCAGTTTCTCATGATTCCCTTTCCCCGAACCACAAGCACAAACTTAGTCTTGCATCAAACAGCAATCGAAGTGTATCGATAATTTCAAATTTTATGAATACATTTACCCCCCAAAATTCAATCAAAACGAATCGACTTCGTGTCCCTTCAAGGGACTTTTTAGCCTCGGGGATATTCGTCGACACGAGAGCAAAGATTTTAATGGAATATTTTCCTCGTCTTCATCGATGACATGTTCTCTCGCAGTGGTACGTAATGACAAAAATATCAGGATAGCCCCTGGAAAGCCAAGTATCGATTGGATGAAAGTAGATCTGATTCATTTCATATCATGAGGCTTGTTTGAGCACTTCAGGCTAAATCGGAAGCATTAATCACTTCGCGGCGAGAAGGATCTATTCTCTTGTATTTTCTTTATTCTCGTTGGCTTGGAATAATCTAAATTGTTTTCAAAGCAAGGTATATGGATGAAATTGTAATAACAAATATATTCTATGTAAAGAAAACGTATAAATTGATTACCGGAAAGTATATATGGTTGGTATTCTCAAATGTAATTAATGACATATTTGGAAATGACTTCTTCTTAAAAAAAATGATATGTATATATGCAAGTGTCGATTTTGCTTTGGTGTATATACATTAGATTTAACATCTTGTTCTTTCAAGTGACATACAATTCTAATAAGCCACAATTTTCCAATCGGAAGGTAATGCTTTTGCCAATCAAATTCGATTCGATTCATTTCGACTTAAAGGGATTCGGTAACTTTGTGGAGGCTTGATTTAATAAGTTGTTGAATTTTGATATTTGTCTTGTACAAAGTTAACAAATCACTTTAAATGAAGTATTCTTACATATTAGATAATGTTCTGCTTTGTATTCATTTTTTGCTTTGTTAGAAAGTCATCATATTTGAAATTTTAAGGATGCTGTTCAATCCCGTCAGTGGCGTAGCAACGTCGATTGGAGAAAAAAACAAAACAACAAAGAAAAAAGAGGGGGAAACGAAATAGAAAAGGAACGTGAAAAGAAAATGATGGGACCCCTGCCCCTTCCACTTCCCTTACTAGTTGTGATAATCGATGACCTTATAAATTCGCATTTCATCTGCCCAGCAAGACAAGTGCCCCCCACCCTCCCCCCTCATGATGCTAGCTACTGGTCCAATATAACATTATTGTGCCGAAATTCGGGAAATTGGTGATTGGGATTAGTCGTAAAAGACGAAAATTGTCAAATATTCCGCCTTGCTATAAAACAAGGGGAATCCCACAGCTTTCAAATAAGGATAATGTCCGGGGTATACGACTATCTTATTTGAAGTTGATTTGGGACTTTTTCCGATTTCAAGGAGTAGATTACTCTCCACTTTTGATTAAACCCTTCATATGACTATTCGCAGTCGCAGTCGGAAAGACAAAAATGTGTATACTTTTATTTTAACACTCTAAAATTTTTATTTCTTTCAATATGCAGTTGTAGTCGAATCGTTACACAGGCCTCCTTTTTTACTCCTTTATTTCGTCTTCTGTGACTATAGACTCTTTCATTATTCCAAGTTACATGTAAAGTTCACTCTCACCATGACCTACATCCCTCTCCATCTCATTCTATTTCTCTTTTTATCCCCCCCCCCCTCTCTCTCTCTCTCTCTCTCTCTCTTTCTCTCTCCCCCTTTTGGTCTTAACCTCTCCTTTTCATTCATTCTTCTTCTCTTATTCCCTCGCCCCCGCCCTTCTTTCATTTATTCCTCTCCACCCATCGAAAACGTCTGCGAGTTGTTCCACCCTGGCGGCGTTGGAAAACACGCCGAAAATGTCACAGGAGTTTAAAACCTTCAGCCGTTCGTTCCCTGACGAATGGGATTATTTATCCAGCTCGAGGAGCTGTAAGTCTTACTCCCTTCTGATCTTCCCCTAAACGATATTTACAGTGGGAGATATTCAATCATCATGGAATAAATTCTAGTCTTCCCGCTCCAAACACTCTAGGACATGGTATCCAATTAAGACCAGCGTTAAGAAAACTCATGTTCAGGATGATAGCGCACGATATTGTTTCTCTCTTTTCTTTGTACATTAATGTAACAGGAGTGTTGGCATATCTGTGATGAGAAATGCCTCTGTTACATTTAATACGACTGCTGCAATCCCTTAATTCCATCTTTATTTTTGTTGTTTGGAAGGATTGATAGTACTAAGCCATTCTGTTCAATTGCTGGCATCAATATTGGATTCCGGTATTATAAATCCTCCAAGAACGATGGGCGAAAATACATCTTATCATCATTCCAGTCGTGGTGGTAAAGATATACCTATACATCTATTTTTCCTAGTGCAAAATATCAAAACTTTCCCTCTGGACATTCTTTTTGATAACGTCAGTCATTACTGTCATTTCTAATTCAATTGAAGTAATTTTCCAAAGGGGAATATAGGGAGGTAGGCCGGGGACAGCGGACACCGGGCGCGCTGTGGACACGGTTACCTGTCTTTTTTCCAAAGGTTCATAATTCCGAAAATAAAATAAGGTTCGCAATTCCGAAAATGAAATACGATTCGTAATTCCTAAAATGCAATAGAACCCTACATCATTTTTCGGAATTATGAACCCCCTGGTATGGGAAATTTGTGTTTCGGAATAATGAACCTTCGGAAAACGAGTGCCCCCGCGGACACAGGCAACATACATGAACTTTGCCTTGGTTCAAGAAATATGAGATATGATATGACGAAATGTTATCAGGACCACGGGGTCTTTCTCGAAGACCAGAAACGATCCTGTCAGTTCGCAGCATTGACAATATTTACCTCAGGGAGTTATTTTGAACGGAGACATAATCAACAGTGATGCATTGCCAACAGACAGAACTCCATTCCGTCTTGGCCGGCCCGAAGTGTCATCTCAATTTAGCTGCCAACCCGTAACTAGCTTTGACGGAAATATAAAGATAATCCCATTGATTTAGAGGTATTAAGTGCTAGCTAATCAGTCTGATAACATTATATCTATTTTATCAGGCAGATCAAGGAATGGACGCCGACATATCTATCTTTGCAATAATATTGACGGCCGTAATTTCTTCTCTTTGGGACTTTCAATTTTCAAGATCCATTTTATTGTTTTCACCTTTTCTAAATGTCATGGGCCCAAACTTTTACAATGCAGTGGTCTTTGCTTCAGTATGTATCGATGACCAAGAATTGCAAGATGTGTGGATGTGTATTTTTGTAATCAATTTTTGTTTAATTTGATATAAGATATATTAGGGGTTTCTCAAACAAAATATGTCCACATTTTTACTTTTTCTGGAAAGTTACAGTTTTTTTTTATTGCCAAAATATTGAGACGAAATGTTGTCAGACCAAAAATGATCAGTATCCTCAAAGTGCAAGAGGGGGGGTCTGATTTGTGATCGAATTTAAAATGACTTTCCACCAATTAGAGTCACTTAATCATAGGACTTTGATGTAGAGTTGCGTTTAATCGTACCGTTGTATGCAAGTGGTCCCACAGCTGTGGGGGAATATAATGGATATATCGATCTATAGCTACACTTCTATTATATACAGTGTGTTTCTTTAAAAATAAGGAAACCCAAATTTTCTCATCAATTACTATAAAAGTGATTATGTCCAGATTAATTCTTATTGTTCGTGTCAAAGTTCAGTTCATCCTCTTTCATATGATACCTAATATGTAATGATATTGTTAAACATGAACAACTTTGAAAGGTTTTTTGTGAGTGATGTCAAAAGTAGTTTGCGCACAGATAACTGAAGGAATGCAAAGTGTAATTCCACTAAGTACAATGCAAAGAAACAAAACAAGTGATAAAGACACATAGCAAAAAAAAAAGTGATATTCCATGATGTTTCCTAATTTTCTTCTTTGTATTACAATAAATCAAGTTAGGTTTATTTGACGAAATGTTACTGGAGAAAGTTGTGGTTCCTTTTCTAAGAAACACACACAAACACTATATATATATATACTTACATGATACTTGAAAATCAGTCTGTCTTTCTGAATGTTCATTTGTTTTTAAACAAGAGAATATGAGATGAAAGAAAATTTGTTTCTAATTTTCTTTTCATTAAAACGTTATAATTGTCTGGTAAATGTGATCATAGAAGTATATATTTGTAACAAATTTTTAAGAAAAGAAGTTGAATCTAGAAATACCATTTTCCTTGCCTGATCCTTAGATAGTCTTTAGATGCCGGGGTTTTTCGCCCAAGCCTCATCCAGAGAATCAATCACCTTGTAACTTAATTGTTTAAATTGAAAGGGAGTTAGGAAGGCTTTAATGTGCTTGGTAAATCAGTTTAGTCCCACAAATTGCTTTTTTCATTTGTAAGCGACCCCATCACCACGGAGTGAAAGTATTCGTGTCGCGTTTCATTCGAGGCCGAATTATTTTCATGAGAACACTGAACAAATAATACGATTAAATTTCATCATTAGACGTAAACTGTGCCGTGGAAGAGCGTAATTGGGTCAAAAAATGTATTGGATGTAGTGTGGAAAGTTGGTCTTCCTTATAATGGCACAATCTAATACAGCGATACCGCACCCCTGAATCCCCAGTAGCAAAAAGGTGTAAAATACGTAGGTAATGCGTAGTTTGAAAGAATAATGTTGCAGTGCTCCAACGCGGGTTCCTTAGCGGAGTGCGGCCGCTGGGCCAGAGTTGTAAATATTGGAGATGCCGCAAGCAACAGACATAAGAAATATTCCGAGGATTATTGTCAGTGAAAACATCCAGTGTTTTCATCTCGTCAGTGGACTGTGTCTTTTAAAAACGGGAAGAGAGATGGAAGGAGAGGATGATAGAGTGGGGGCGGTGGAGAGGAAATTGGCGGTAATGAGAGAGAGAGAGTCAGGAGGAAGAGATGGAGTGATGGTAGAAAGTTTAGAGAGAGGGTGAGATAGAGAGAGTGGGCACTGATAGTCAGAGAGAGAGAGAAAGAGAGAGAGAGAGTAGAACATTAGAAAAGAAGGTTAAAAAGATAACGATATGGAGCTAGTTGGTTAGTAAGAAAAACAGCTATTATAACTGTTGTTGTCTCTATGATAGAGATAGAGGGGGAGTTAGGACTAAGAGAAATTGATGTGAAGTGGGATAATTTGGGCTTCTTTTTGGATTGTTTCTATGTGGCAGAAGAAATATGCAAAAACATATTTATTTATAATGCTGAAAATGAAAAGAAAAAAAAACTATATGGGATATATACCACAAACAATTTGGGAACATAAGAGAGAGAGGAGGAGAGAAAGTGGGAGAGAGAGGGGGAGAAGAAGGAGATAAAGTATGATGAAAAAAGAAAATGAAAGTGGAAGACAGAGAAAGAAAGAAACACACGCATACACACACACACACAAAACCCACACATACTAATCATCTGTAGTCGCGATTAAATTTGGAGGAAAGAATCAGACAAAATTGGAGAGAGGTAGGAGATGGTAAAGGAACACTGCGAATGGTGTCTATCGAGCTTCGTAGACTCGTAATAGATGATAGACAAGGTGGGGCAGACAATCAATGCGAAGAGAGTAGAAAACAGATCACAAGTGGCAAGGTTACGACCGGAGAAAACAAAAGGCGGTAAAAATAGACCTCCAATATTCAAATATCAGGCGCCAATCTATGACACCAGCCAAGAACCAAATACCTTTACCCGTTAACAAAAAGTAATCTAGATCCCTAACTTATACATGTATTTCATTCTCTTTTGCAAGGCTGCACAAATCTATTCTTTGAATTGGATTAAAATATGTGCGGTTTGGTAATCTAAAAAAATTGAATAAGATTAATCGTTGCACCAACTGCCCCCCCCCCCCCCACACACACACATACACAGAAAACAAGCCATACAAGTACATTACGTGCATTAAACTACATCGAAATTTCTAAACATCCAACTTCACATTGTCGAAAGAGGATTACTTACAGGTGTTACGATGACATCGAATCTAATTAAACTTTATCCGTGCACCTTTGACAAGCAATAAGCAAGATTATGGTTTTGGTTATTTTTGACTCATGTCAGTTGTTTAAAAACATGGTCATGGCGTTGTAATTTTTTGACATACATTATAGTTACATGGATTTAATATGTGATAAGAAATGCCAGAATCATTCAAAAAGAACAAATTATTCGAATATTTGGTGACATAATAATAATAATAATAATACTCCGTTCCCTTAATATGTTTAAGGAAAGATACAATGTTCGCACAAATTTCATTGAGTATGGTGGTATAGTGAACGCAGTTAGAAAAGCATTTGACAGTCTCCTTAAAAACACATCTTTTGTAATTACTCAACCATTCAAACCTTTCCATTGTAGCTTCATTCTAAAAGATAAGAAAGGATCGAGAAATATTTATGATATGCTTGTTTCTGTTAAAAAAGTTAAAAGGAAATTTATAGAAAAATGGCACAATAAGTTGAACATTCAATACTCTCAGGATATCTGGTCGATAGTATACAATATTCCTTATAAATGTACAACAGATACAAAGTTACGGTGGTTCCAGTATAGGCTCATCCATAGAATTTTGGGGGTCAACTCGTTTCTTTTGAAAATTAACAGAGTTGACTCAGGACAGTGCTCTTTTTGTAATCTGGAAGAAGAGACTTTAATTCACCTGTTTTGTGTGTGTCCAATAACTCTGCTTTTTTTGGAACAATGTAGCGCAGTGGTTGAGGGAGATTTCAAAAACTCAGGTACAGATTGATGAGGAGTTATGTTTATTTGGAATCAGGTCTCGTCAATTCTGTGCTTTGAACACTATTATTTTGATTTCCCGCTTTCATATTTATAAGATGAAAATGAATAATACACTTCCAAATTTCGGCATTTTCAAAGGTGAGGTAAAGAGGTATTTTGATCTTGAGAGGTACATCTTTCAAAAAAATAATCAGTGTGTTAAATTTAATAAGAAATGGGCGTTGTATTTAGAGTATTTTATGCAGTAGGCTTCACCTGTGCTTTTCTTTAAATACTCTGAATGATGATTTGTTGAAACTGATGTACATGAATTGTCATTGTATTGAAACAATAAATTTTTTTTTTCCTCTGGGAAAAAAGATAAAAAATAAAAAAATAATAATACTCCGTTCTTGTATATAGCGCATAACACGTTATGATACAACGTCTCTATGCGCTTCCAAAGGGTTTGGATGTTATTACCCTGGCTTTAGCTCCGGCAGCCGTAATCAGCGCAAGTGCATTTCAAGGAATAAATCCTGCCAGGTACTCATTTACTAAACCTGGGTGGAGAGTGGCAAATGTGGATTAATGTCTTGCCAAAAGACACAAAAGTATTTAGAAATACAATAAAAATCAAAAAATTGTAGAACGAAGAACTAAATAACCAAGCTAACCACAAAAATGTTTAAATCTGCGGATAATTATTGGGATGAGACTTAATTACAAATGTGACTAAACAGCATTGATCTAAAAGATTTATTATGAAAATACTAATGGTAAACACAAATACCGATAATCAGGACAATAGGGAGGGTGGACCTGTTGGGGGGGCTAAATTGAGGAGGAGGGTATAGGATAATATAGAGGTGGCATACAAAGAGAATATTCGTATATTGCGTGCACTTGAATCCTATTTTAGCGATTGAAAGTTGTTTAATATGCACAGGATCGTCTTTAATTAAATCAAAATACCCACAGAGAGCGGCTTGTCACTGTCCCGCCAATAGCCACGCTATTATGGTCACATTATGGTGACGTTAGGGGGAGCTAGTGGGATATTTTCTTACATATCAGCTGGGTGCTGACGCCATTCAGAAATACGTATAGTAGTCGGCATACGAGTGTTGAGTTTGATAGGTAAAGTTAATGTGGCTTTTATACCTGCACTGTCGCCGTATTATGAACACATTACTCATTTTCATTCAGAGCGCATCGCTAATACTCTTTAGTGGAGAATGTAGTACTAATATCATGAGAGATTATTTTCATATGATATTGAATTGTTAATGTAGAGATGAGTAGTAAACAAGTAAATAAAAATTCCGTTAAACTCAGAAGTTTTCAAATTTTCGGCCATAGGCCTTCATCAGGAAAATAATTTGAAACTTCTGATTTTAATGGAATTTTTATTTACTTGTTTACTACTTCTCTCTCTCTCTCTCTCTCTCTCTCTCTCTATATATATATATATACATCTACATACGATGAAAATGAAATCGACATGTTTTGACATTTATCATTTTATATGAAACAAAGGTTCAGAAACTTAAAATACAAATACTTAAAGCCCACCGCACACTATACGATCGACTACGATCCGATTTTTGGAAATAATCGCAATAGCATTAAATATAGACAGTTTAACCAGTGAAAGATAGCTGATTCAGGTTCTGAACAATAATATGAATACTCAACATAGGAATTTGGTGAGATGTCAGCCTTATATCCGGGATGAGGGCCAAATCAGTTTCAAATCGTAGACAATCGCATGACTGCTCTGACGTCACTACGATTCGGAGCCGATTTGGCCTTTCCTCCGACTAGAATGCTCGTAATAGCCTGTAATTTCGATTTTACTATCTATGTAACTATTCTGAACCTCAATCAAACATATCTAATGTGTTTAAGTGTTATATCTAATGCTATAACATTTTCTTTCAAAATCGGAGCGTAGACCGATCGTATGGTGTGCGGTGGGCTTAAAGGAGAATGAAACTCAACATACATTAGCTGATAATCATGTGGAAAATTGTCAGCCTGTTCAAAATATCTTGAAAATACTTTGATTTGATTACTCAGTAAGGAGAACAGTCTCTCTAAAATTTGCAGATTTCTTGCTAGATATTATCCCATGGGGGCTGCCATTTTGAAAAAACTGTGATGTCATTGCGGTACATGTCCATTTACCTGTACACAATGGATAAGATGTTGCATAATGAATAGCTATTGTACAACTAAAGCCACCCATGCAAAACGGCAGCCATCTTGGTACCCCTATTGTCTCGCACAGGTGAAATCTAAGTAGGTCTTTGTCACTTCTTTGAAGAATTGACAAACCTTTGTCAGACCAGGCAACTTACAAGTGCATGCCAAATCCTGCTTAACAAAAATAACAGCTGAACCAAATATCTTGACACAAATAGGTTATATGACAGGATAAAAGTATCTTCATTTGGATATACATGACTACAAAAATGGTTTATTATGAGAAAATCCAGTGTCATGCATTCCACAGCTGATCATGAGTGTCGTGGTAGCTAGTGTATAGGTCAGTGGGTATCTCACAAATAGAATTGTTCTGACATTACTTTGTAAAGGAAATGGCAGCCCCCATGGGATAATGTCAAGCAAGGAAACTGCAACTTTTGGAGACACTGTTCTCCTTCTTAAATAATCAAATAGGAGTAATTTCAAGATATTTGTAATAGGCTGACAATTATCTACATGATTATAGGCTAATGTATGTTGCCTTTTATTCCCCTTTAAATGCATTATGCTTTATTAGCTTCTCTTTCTGTACTAATATACTTCATTCTGTGTTAAAATTATATTGTTAATTTGATATAATATGATTTCTTTGTTATGAATAAATCTGTATATGTGTAACAAAAGTTCAACAAATAATACAATTAAATGAAATAAACCCAGTGCGATAGGACCGGACATGAAATGAAGCACAGCTCCGTCATTGATGAGCGCCCTCTAATATTATAGGTGCGGAAATGCAGTACTGTCATTTGAACAATATTTATATACCATGGTGACAAAAACTGAATATCCTTGGATTAATGTTAGTAGCAATTTGAGAAGCATCCGTTTTCCTGAAGATAGAAACTATTTATTGCCCCCCCCCCCCCCAGGAAATACTGTTTGCTAAGATTTGTGTGAGAATGGTAACTCTAGATTAAGAAATACTAGCTAGTCTCTTTTAGATTCTAATTGCAAAGTGGCTATTTATGGAATGAGTATAAATTTGGAACTGGGAATAATCTTATTTTTATTCGTCGGAACCTAAAATCCTAGTAATTCCAACGCACCTGAAGACTTTAAATAACGATCATCAAAACAGAAATAACTCCACATTTCTTTTACCTCTAGGCTAGTTAGATTATTCTATCCTCGAACAAATGCCTTCAACTAGAGCGCTGTACTATCCTGCGATTTCCCAATTGGAACGGGGGCAGATGTTATAGGATTGGGAATGTCACAATTCCTTGTTGATGGATTACGTTCTCTATCTTCTTCTATTCAATGTGGAATAAAAATTTACCTGTTTACGTGGGAGTAGAAAAAGAAGACCTTTCTTTATTCGACTTTTCATGGATCATAGACTTACGAACATTATTTTAGCATTCTCCTTTTAAATCGTAATTTTGTTTGGGCCTCTTTTCTTTTTTTATTTCGATACTGTCAAAGAAGAAGATGGAGCTTCATAACATAAATCCCTCATTGCATGACACTTCTCCAGGATCTCTCCTGTTATTATTCCCACTGTCTTACTTCCTATGGTCATTCCCATGTGCAATTCCTCGTCAACCAATGTTGTAAGTTTTTTGGGGGTTTTTTTGTATCATATGAACCATGAGCATTTACATTCCTCTTTAGTATAACTATTACATTTTCTCACATTTACTTTCTTATGATTATATTCAATTTACTTCAATCCTACCAATTATGATATTATTATTACATTTAACTTTTCCAGCCTATAAAATCGCCTCAAAAACACACCAAAAATATATGTTTTGATAGAAACAATTAAAACACAGATATCTCTATCTTTTTAAAATTTGTATTATACTTTCAGTAATTTTGTCCTTTGTCATGATTGTACTTGGCTGTGGAACTGTGGTGTGCATGATCATCGTTTACATGCATATACCACAGCGAAGGAGAATCTCATGTGACATGTGACGAATACGAGGAACGCAAAAGCTTCATTATCAAATATTGATATCATTGTAGAGGTGTCGTGGTTTAGTGGATACGTCACCGGACTGTGGATCTCATGGTTCGCGGTTCGAGTCCCGCCGCGGCACTAATGTCCTTTGGCAAGACATTAATCTACATTTGCCACTCTCCAATAAATAAATGGGTACCTGGTAGGAATTTATTCCTTGAATGCTTTCAGCACCTTATAGGGCAGCTGGTCTAAAGTTCTAAATAATTTTGCACCTGAATATATGAAAATGTCATTGCTCAAAAGTCTTGCCCTTACTCACTTCGAACAATAAATCACCTTAGTCTCCCTAGACCGAAAACAAGTAGCTGTAAACGAACATTTTTTTTATAGGGGGGCTACACTTTACAATCAATTACCTTCTTATCTATCAGCAATGTCAACGGTCCATTCCTTTAAATCCAATATCCAAGCCTATCTCGATTTTCGGTAACTATTGTTGACTGTTGTTGCAATTTGTTTTGGCGTGGGGATGGGGGGGGGGGGGGAGTTGTAAGACATTTTATTTTTCCCCTTTTGTGTGTCATGGGTTTTAATGTATTATGATTAAGTTTTGTTTTATTGATTATGATGATTTGTTATGTTTTATATGCATGTTATTGTTTATATGTTAAGGACCCCATGGAAGAACAGTGGCACTATGTTAGTACCACTGAAATGGGCTATCCGCCATATTTGTACTCATTGATAATTATTTAAACATGTATATCTGTCTTTTTAATATGGAAATAAATACAAACAAACAAACAAAGCCAGGGTAATAATACTACGACTTCGGCGCTTAGAAACATTGTATTAAGCGCAATATAAATGTTATGTATGTATGTATTATGATTATTATTATCTCCTTCCTTCTGCTTTTACTTCATGTCATTAAAATTTCTTCTGTGAAGCATTCTCCGCATTTAACAACAACACAGTGGATGCGAACATCTGATTTCATTATGAATATCACAAATATATTGTGATAACACATAATGAGTTAGATGATCTTTGAAGGTTTGCATGGTGGAGTTTATAACGTGGAGAAGGTTTACGGTTCACCATGTGTGTTGGTAGGACACACATAATGAGTTTATTATCTTCTTCCTCCTCTTTTACTTCCTTCCAGTAACTTCCTCCTTCATTATGATTGCACTGGGATGTGGAGCTGTGGTATGCACATGCAGTCATCATTCTACACATCTATCACAGTGGAGAAGAAAAGTCAAATTTCATGACGAATTGATCGTGATTAGACATGTTTTATTTACTATATCCTTTCTTCTGTTTTTACTATTTTCCAGTAACGTTCTTCTTCATCATGATTGCATTGGGCTGTGGAGCTGTGGTATGTGCAGTCATCGTTCTACGCATCTATCACAGTGGGGGTGAACGTCACATGCCATCATGGCTAAGATTTCTCATCATAAGACGGTTACAACGCATGCGCAAGAAAAGACACAGTCTTCCAGAAGTGGTCACAGTCGCAGAAAAACAACCCAGGGAATCCAAGTAAGATTCGATTTGATGTGATTTCTTCTGAGTTAAATTCATCTTCAAATTATCATATTTAGTAGGAATGGCTTACCCGGCAATTCTCTTCCACGTTAAGTCATTATTATATATGCTATTGCAAGGAATTATGGATTTAATTTGAATGAAGAAACATCTTTTTAAAGACGTACAGTAAAACGTTACCTTGTCGTTTTAAAGAGGTGAAATTCCAGGTAACATATCCTCAATTTAATGCTATATCGAAATTGAGAATGTTATGCATATGGCGATCAACATGAAAACTTATATGTCCCATATAATTAAGTTATAGTTGGTAAAACACAATCTGATATTCCCCAGTTTTGCTGTAGGTGAGATAATTCATGCCCATGGCTTGCAAAATAATCCCATGTAAGTGATGTTTGTTGCAAAGAAATATAAACCACATAATCTATTTTTTCTCGTTTGTTAAAAAACGTACGGTTCTCGAATAGATATAGTCTAGGCTGCTAAAACACAACTTGTTCTGAAATAATGATAAAATTAATGGTTGTGACAATTAACAAGTTAATCACAAGGTATGGACATTGATTAGCAGTAATAATGACGGAACTAATTTCACCCTTACATTTGACACAGATCGTACAGCACTATTAACTTGGAAAGTCCAAATGGCAAAGGCCCTCACATGATGCGCCAGACCAACTCTCATTCTCACTCTCATTCTCACTCTCACTCTCATGGTCACAACCACGGACACAATCATAACCACAGCCACAGCATCAACCACAACCACGGCCACAACCACGGCAGCGACAGCGGTGGCGAGGAAGGACACGAAAATGAGAACAGCCAGCTGTACGAACCCCAGCTCATTGACCACAAGCTCCAGATGAAGTCACGCTTCCATCGACGCGACAGCAAAAACAAAGAGCTCAACGCCCTGCTCTGGCGCGAGTTCGCCCTCGCTCTCGACAAGGGATTGGGAATCTTTGTTGCAATGATCATTATTGGTGAATGTCTTTACGTCATGATCATCTTCATCGCCATGCCCAACTGGGACCTCATTAATTTGAACTCAACGGATTAAGTAGGTGTCGAGATTATACGGTAACCACGATGGTGACGACAACGACGTCAACGTGATGTATGCGGCAAATAGAGCGTTTCTATTTGAATAGACTGTAAAACGCGCCAATAACTCTTTAGGAAGGTTAGTCTTTGCATGATTGTCGAATACTCGCAACATTTGGGAACTATCCCTTCTTTGAACGACAAGAGAGGACTAAATCCTACCAGAGAACATGTCATTTCCGAGCTGGTTCAAGATTATATCTCATGTAAGGCGGCGAATATGAATTCAACTTTTATAGAAATAGATGGCGCTTTTTGACGTTGTGTGGTGGTGCGTCGCATGTTACGGTTTGCTCTTAGGGCATAATATCAAGCAACCATTCGGGCTGTGGTGAAATTGCAAATCAATTTGTAAAGGGCATCAGCCACAGGGCAGGGGCGTCGCGACGCGTCGTAACAAGGAATGTGGGGTCTGGAGTATGGGGTGCGATCACTCATTCAAAATATCCCAACTGTTCTTGGGAAAGTCATAATGTTTCAACCTATATTATATCGCCAGTTTTATGAATAATACTTTGACTGGTTAAAAAAGGGGGGTAATTTTCTTTTATAGTTTTACATAAAAGATATCTGAAAAACTTTAATTCAGGGGCTCAGTATTTTTCCAAACTTGTCAGAAGTACACTAATACCCTCCCCATTCTACTGTTCACAATGATCAAGCGACGCCCCTGCTTGACCTTTAGTCCTTTGAGGCTAGAGTCAACACATCTGCCCTTTACATATCAACCATGTAAATCACAAATCATGTCAACAATATTCGTATTTCATTGCTTTATGAAGAGTATAATCAACTATTATTCTTCCATGCAGTCACAGTATACAATGCTTTATAGCACTGTGTTTTGTGAGATTGTGTAAGCTATAATCTTGGTGTTTTTTTTCTGTATCGTCGTTTCATGCGAAGGTGACCATAACCGTGCGCTGGACGCAGTGAAAAATTGTCCCTTTGTTGGGGGAGGGGGTGATGGGGTGTTTTTAATCTCTCTTTGAATATTTCTTTCCGTGGAATTGCCCAAAGGTAGTTACCCACAACTAGTGAACATAAAGTGAAAATGAGACATTCTTAAATGTATGTACCTGACTGACTTATAGACAATTGCTTAAATTCTTTGTCTAGCGCCACCAGTGAACAATTAGCATGGTGGGCGGGTGGGCAGGCAGATGTGCCAGTGTACTGATGAAAATGACAAAAATCTTGCGTTTGTAAAAACAGCAATTTTCTTGTAACAAGACAAGTGGTCGAATACATACAGTTAGCAATTACTTTTTCTTCTGTTTCTAGGCTTCTGCTTGCATCTTCGCACACCTGACTGTAAAGATCAAGCAAATGCTTGGAAAAGAGCAGCAATTGCTTGTTTTATATATTTGGTCCAGTATTTAGATGACATTTCATCTTTGAAGTTTAGAGTGAATATGGTGAAGTTCAACGATAGCCTAGTGGAAAAAAGGATAAGATTAATAACACATTAAAAGCAGAAATTCAATTTTGTACAAACTTCACCACACTGAACAGGCAGTATAGCGCAAGGTTCCTTTTTCAATATCTCGTATACGGGTAAAATTGGTCCGCTAAATGACGTAAATACTGTTCATGAAAACTACATTTTTTAGTTGTGTGTGAGACTCTGATGTTTCGTATTTATCTATATTTCATAATAATGTTGTTTTATGTCTATTAGTGTTTCAACAATAAATCAAAAAGGATATTCATTTATTTCGACTTTACTTTTGCTGAATGCTGAATGGGGCCAATCAATTTGTATTGCACAACAGTAATTGTTTGTACATATTTATCTTTTTCATCCTGATGTATAGTATTTGGCAGGCATGCAGGGCGTATCTTCCTCGCCATAATGGGGTTGAATCCAGAATATTATAACTGCAATAACCGTCGCTTTTGATATTTTGACTATTTTACAAACGTATTCAAATTTTAGACACACCTCTTCTATGGGCGTATTATGTTGACTAGCCATTTGGGGCTCTATGTTTGGACGATTGGGATTACATTCACTGAAAAAGAAATGCAGTGTACTGCATACTGGAAAAAAAGAAGTGCAGTGAGATTTATTGTGGCACGTCCTGCTTGCGTTCTTATTTATTTTCCTTATTTTCTCTCTTTTTCCTTCTTTCTCTATTATGTTCTCTCTATCTCTTTTCCTCGCACTTCTGTCTCTTTTACCATCGATTCCCGGGGGGGGGGGGGGGGGACTGTGCCCCTCGGGCCCCTATTACACTGTATTTTTCACAACAAGGCCGGGCCATAGACGGGTTTGTAATATCTGTGGAGTAAATTCCCATTTTGTGCATGTCATCCAAGGAAAATCATAAGAGTAAAAATAAACAGGTATACTCAAAGAACAATTATTCATGAATTTGAATACTTTTGTGAACATGTTTGTTACTTCAATATTTATTACTGTGATATATCAATCATTTTCAATATACGGACAATTTCTATGCATGTAAATACAGGACCATAATCTCCTTCCTAATGAATAAGAGCTAATTTGATGGCTACACGACATAACATTGGATGTAAAGATCAGACTCGTGGTGATTCGAAAAGTGCAATGTTTTCAAGGAGGGCTGATTTGTCAATGTTTGTTTTTATAAAAACCTACTTTAAGTTGTTAAATATTAGATGAAATACAGAAAATAAGAAAAGAATGTAGTTAAAATTAATCTATTGCAATAACAACAAAAAGATCCGGTACAGTCTGTGCTATGCTTCTTTGATCCAGAGTTATCATACCCATCCAGCTAATTTATGTCTATCCTCGTTCCAAAACCTTGACTGGGAGCGGCACGTTGAAAAAGTTGGTTTTCAAGTCGTCACTTCCATCGCTTCCACTTCATACCACCGATTCATATTCGTTAAGCCCACAGCACACTATACGATCGGTCTGCCATCCGATATTGGAAGAAAATGAAATAGCACTTGATATCACATGTCAACGCATAAAATATTTCTGAATGAGGTTCTGAATAGTCATATTGATAGTAAAAATCGAAAATACGGCATATTGCGAGCTTTCGAAAATGCCAAATCAGCTCAAAGTCGTAGTGACGTCAGAGCTGTCCTACGATTGTCTGCGATTTGAAACTGATTTCATCCTTATTCCGGATAGAAGGCACCAAAACCCTATGTTTAGTATTCCTAATATTAAGTCTCCAGAACCTGAATCAGGTAGATTTTATTAGTTAAAATGCCCATAGTTAATACTATTGCGATTCATTTCCAAAATTGGATCGCAGTCGATCGTATAGTGTGCGGTGGGCTTTACACACTTGCAAGCAAGTAAATATAAATATTCGCAAATTAATCTTTCGATAATGGTCTTATATTTTGAAAACAAAGCGCCTCCTCTGAACATATCTACTTCTGGTGAATGTATATGATATAAAGAAGTATTATTATATTGTAGAGTTGTGATAACTTACCAAAGTGTATGTTGGAATCGTATTAGCGATTTACAAATGAGAGTCTTTGTATCATAATGTAAATTACAGAAAACAATTGTTGTATATAGTTTTATAACGCATGGAACATGCTAAACATTTTAACATTGTTAATATTCTACCCCCCCCCCCCTTTTTTTTTTTTACGTTCTGCCGATTTTATAATGTTGACTTTCTTTACATCCCTATTTTCGGTTTCAAGCCGCTCAAATACGTACTACAAAAACCATGACAGAAAGACTTTTGATGGTTTGTCAACAATTCAGGAGCAGATGGATTAATGTGCATATTTGGTTTTCGGTATTGCATTTCATCCTCTTGATGATTGGCTAAGATATTTGCAAAATTTTTCAAATTAAATATGACTGCGATAACATCAGGCTTAAATACCATTTTAGTGATTTATTACTCGTAAAGCTCCCAAAGTAATTTGTAATTAACCACGGTTTACTGCATAATTTGTGATACATGATAAATCTATCATTAGACTAATATAGGATTTGAAGGTTTGCATGGTGAAGTTGTAATTCAGAAAAAAGGTTTGCGGTACAACCATGTGAGTTGGAATAACGTTCCGGTCAGAATGCTCTGGCCGTCGTCAGGAGAATGAGAAGAGCGAATAAATCAGCAGAATTTATATATGAAGCGGCAATTCACTTATTAAAATGGAGGCAAACAATAACATCACGGAATTAGTATAGAAAGAAATAGTAACAGTAACATCAAAGTACCTGCATTGAAAGGATAAATAACATCAAGGTACCTGCATTGAAAAGATAAGTAACATCAAATTACTCCTGCGTTGAAAAGAAACATTGAAAACAAGTGAACAATAGGACTAAGAAACCAATTAACCGTCTGGATAAGCTGGAAACAAAAAGGGGGATTAGGAATGTAGGTAATCTGTGGAGAGAAACATAACATCCTGTTGAGGAAAGAAAATTAAGGTTAAAACATACATATGGAAAAAGGTGAAATATTGACACCAGAATGAGTATACTAATAATAAATATAATAAATGTTGTGAATGAAGAGGACCGGTGTGGCTGAGGAGAGAGAGGTGAAAAAACAATGATAATAAACAAATTGAGGAGAGAAACATGAAATCCTGTTGGAGATAAGCTATGGAGAGAAACAAGTCATCCTGTTGAGGAAAGACATTAAGGTTAAAAACATACATATGGAAAAAGGTGAAATATTGACACCAGAATGAGTATACTAATAATAAATATAATAAATGTTGTGAATGAAGTGGACCGGTGTGGCTGAGGAGAGAGAGGTGAAAAACAATGATAATGAACAAATTGAGGAGAGAAACATGAAATCCTGTTGGAGATAATCTGTGGAGAGAAATAAGTCATCCTGTTGAGGAAAGACATTAAGGTTAAAACATACATGTGGTTAGAGCATTCTGACCGGAACGTGGAGTTATTCCAACTCACATGGTTGTACCGCAAACCTTTTTTCTGAATCATTAGACTAATATCACTGTTTGGCCTTGTACATTTATTGTTATGAAAAAGTATTTCTTTGAAATTAATCAAAATTGTAATACATAACGTCCACCTAGAGACGACTGTATTAGAGTGGCATATATATGAAATGTAAGACCTTAACTGCAATATACCGCTTCGACTACAGCGTTATATTTCCCCACGATTTATTAAACATACGTATATTTTTCTAGCTTCTGTGTGTTTTCAATTATTACTTGTTCCCCCTTATGAAGTATTGTGTTTACATACGATGATTATTTCTATTTCAATGATTACTAGTTATTTTGTATTTGTCTATATTAATTGCTGAATTTTTATTAGCATGTCGGTGATGTTTCAAATAAATCATAATATTATGCTATGTCATCAAAATAATTATAAGAAGTGTCTATTGTTAAAAAAAAGTATTTGTCTCACCTATATATCTACTTTCTTTTCTATTCATTGACCAAAATCAGTCAACAAGCATCATTAATTGAAGAGCTTAATTCCAAAAGGAGCTAAATCCACTTTTGACCTAAATATAAATATATGCATCTTCAACATGGGAATCAAATCCACTGTATCGCATTTGAAAAAAATGAAAGCTGAAAAAAAAAATTGGTTACAAATTTAGGTTTCATTCCAAAAGGAGCTAAATTTACTATGGTCATTAGGATTTCTTCATTTAACCACATTCCATAAAGCTATGTATCACGATTTTACGCATATCATGGTGCAGCTACCAGTCTAGATTATCACTGAAATTTTTTGATAAGATCAACCAAGTTTTGTTATTTTTTATGAATATTTTTGGATTTAGCTCCTTTTGGAATGAAACATTGCAAAATCCTGTCTTTAGAGAAGATGGGGAAAAAATATGATCAACAAATAAACATCTAAAAAAATGTAAAATGTACTCTACTGGCAATATTTATGCGTTTCGTGAATTTCGATTGTTAAATGTGTTTAAATGTGCAGAAAAAGACAATCAACTAGGTTTTATTCCCAAAGGGACTTAATCTATGGAAATTCAAAATTATACAAATTTCTTAAAAATTAATATTCATTGCCTAATTTTCAAAAACATGACTGAATTAATCTAAGATAATAACCCTATCATATATATCAAATAAAAGTAACAGTGGACATGGGGAAGTGGTAAGTTAAAAATCCTTAATTTAGTTTTTAAAAAACCCCAATAAATGTGGATTTAGTTCCTTTTGGAATGAAACGCTTCAATTGTACAAACTTGAAATGTGAACACCAATTTTAGTTACCGTAGGTGGCGTCCTCTTCGCAAACACATCAGGTATCGTGTACATGTAGATTGGAATAGATGAAAAATACTAGACTTCCATTGACATTCAAATGCGAATAAGTAGGGGCTTATAAGCCCTACAAAGTACAAGTAGATTACCCGGTAACAGCGTATATGGAACAAAAGGGTAACAAATTGAATGCGACTGCGTCTCCTATATGCCTCCGCCTAAATTCAGTTGATGGCTCAAACTGTTCTTAAAATATTGTGATAACCAGAATAAAAAACCTACAATTACATGTTAATTGACCTCTTTGACATTTCATCTTACACCTTATAACCCAAGATTATGATCACGTTATCTCCACCTAGTCATAAATACAAATAGTTGAGATATGGCGATAAAAAACCCATTAATTTCACATACTGACCTCTATGACCTGTTACCTTGAACCTAGACGTGAACAAAAATATAATCAGTTCGTCCCACTATCGTGATGCTTACTAGTTTCAAGTTAATGACTCAAATTGTTCAAGAGTGTTAACAAGACAAAAACCTGAAATTTCATGGTAAACGACCACCATGACCTTTGACCATTGACTTACATTTTCCACAATTTAATCAAATCGTCTTCCTATGGTGATACGTAGTACAAAGTTTGAAGTTAATGAATCAAATGGTTCTTGGGATATAGTGTTAACAAGGTAAAAACCGGCAATTTCAGAAATTGACCTGTGACCTTTGACCTACGTATCTCAAAATCTAATCAGATCGTCTTCTAATGGTAATACATACTAGCTCTAAGTTTTAAGTTCATACCTCAAATGGTTCTTGAGTTACCGCGAGAACGAGGCTAACACCGGAAATTTCATAAACTGACCTGTGACCTTTGACCTTTGACCTACGTACCCCAAACTCTCAACAGATCGTCTTATGCGTTTTCACCATAACCATATTGGTTTGGGAGTACAAGGTTATATTATAACCTTGTACATTGGATGAGTGGGATAATATGAGGAAAATGGCATTGTATACTAAATGGCCCTATCATTGCATATACATGTACATCTATCATGAAGAGTTCACTTTAATCATGTTCTCTTGATATCAAAACACCTAAGCAAAGTTTGCTTTACCCTTCTAAAAACAAACCTGATCTGTTGCATTTGCTAAAAATAGCACTACATCATGTACATGGACTAAAGATAACATTGTTTTCCAAAATATAGGTGTTCCCTGTAGGTTTCCAATATGTCAGGGCTACCTCAGCACTGCAAATATAAAGCTCTGAGGTTGTGTCGTTTTAACATTGATACTGCTATGATTTTTTTTTCGCCTATAGCATAGAGTCTCAAAATGGCATTGACAGCAGTTTCGTTAAGGGGGCGTCCCGATAGCATTGTAATGGGAGGGGGGGGGGGGCAAATTTGGCAGTATGCTGTTAGCCGAATTTACCGACAAGGCTAGAAAATTCCACGCCTCTCACTGAAGTACGGCAAAAGTTTGTTTAAGCTATACGTCCAATAAAAAATATAGACAGAAACGAACCTCAATTGGTACAAGGCGATATAACCAACTAATTAAAACATATTTATTACCAATAAAAACAGAACTTTGAACTTTCATGATCATGTTCAAAGAGAGAGAGAGAGATGGAGGAACGAGAGTACCTATTACAAATCAATAATATGGTGATCATAAATTTTGATAGAGATCAAAATGAGGCTGTTCAAACTTCCTTACATCAGCATTATTTTCTTTCGCCACATAAGTAAATTTGGATTTCGGTCAAGGGATTACGTGCAACAGGAGCCGTCCGCTCCGGCAATTCTTGTCAGTGAATCCCAGGCCAGCAAATAATTATGTTATTTACAAACATGACAAACAGATCAGCCTAGCGGTTCCAAAGTTCATATTTTGACATATAGTTGTTAGGTTTGTACGCGTAAAGTGCTAATCAGTGTATAAGCACAAAATCATTTATATATAAAGGTAGATTTGTTCGTCGTTTTGTTGATATTTTCGTCGGCTTTTTTTGACGGCCCCATCATCTCTTTCTCAAACTGATTTGGAGGTACTTGGAAATCTAAGATGGCGCCTATCCAGGATGCAAACCCAGAGATTTATCTGACTATCCCTCCACAGAAAGGAGAGAAGAAACGTGGTCAACTAACCGATGAGCAACTCAAACAGTATTTTGAAGATGTTAGTTTTAGGATTTGTTCAATGTACCGCTCTTGACGAGTGTTCTTGTTCATTACCTTGAGTAAATTACTGATGATCTACTGTGTGATAGACGATAGCCAACGTTTTTGTTACTTTTGATGTTGTTGTAGTAGCAGCATGCAGCAGCAGCAGCAGCAGCAGTAGTAGTAGTCGCAGTCGTATAGTCGTAGTATTAATATTAGTAGTAGAAGAAGTAGTATAGTTGTAGTAGTAGTAGTAGTAGTAGTAGTAGTAGTAGTATAATTTTAGTAGTAGTAGTATTAGTAGTAGTAGTACAGTAGGTCATAGTGTAGGCCTGTATAGCCGTTATTGATTTGGTTAATTTTGTTAGATAAGTATGTAATTCAATAATGGAAAAACACATACCTCGACATGATAGCCCATCAAAGCTTAATTATAGTTACTGATATGAATTCTGAGGTCTCTGAAAAATATAAACCCCGCGTTGATTAGATTAAGGGGTTGAACGAAATGGTTAAATGTTGTGATCTCTTTGATGATAATGTTAATACGAGGCAGAATTTATTAATGTTGAATTCAGCGTCAGTCGATGTTCTTGCATCATAAGACATCTCACCTTTACAAAGAGGTGTACATCCCTTCAGTTTGATTTTATTTGAAACACACAATCCTTATAACCACAAGGATAACATTCAATAAAACTAATTTTACTTCCCTCAGGGTTGCGTCATGGTACCCGATTTCTTCAAACCCGAGGAGCTTGACCCAGTGCGTGAAGGAGTGAAAGCCGAGGTAGATCTCATCGCAAATAAACTCTACGATGCAGGCAAAATAAAAGGTAATCATGTCAACAACATTTGCATCAATGACAGAGAGAGAGATAAAGAAGGAGAGAGAGAGAGGGGGGCAATTGCTGTTTTGGTGATTACTTTTATACAGTGGCTTCATGGAATTAATGCTCCCATTTTCGAAACTTCTGCTTTTATTTTCTTTTTGTGCACATGAGTTATTTAATATACCTAAACAGGTTTTAAAGGGCTGTGATGTAGCATTAGTTTTTGTTACAGATCTACATTGGTCAAATGAGTAGAATTTGCTTTATTTTCCAGTTATTGTCAATTCAGTAGAAATTAACGTTATCCATATTTCTGTAGCAGTTCCCTGAATGTCCAAATCTTAATTTCCGTCAGTCATAAGTAAACTTTTACTAATTAAGAGCCACATAACTCTTATCTATTTTGTGCGTAATTGTATTCCGATGACACGAAAGTGATCGGGAAAAATCATGTGATGAAAGGGGTCTGCATTAGTACTTTGTGATATTGTGGGTCCAACTAATAGGAAGATTGGGTAGGGTATGTGGTTTGGGATTTCAGGGAGTTGAGCCACTGAGCGGTCTTAAGGTGCATAGGAGAAGGGTCGTTTTCTTTAAATATTGCCTTTCGACTGATAGGAGGGGCAGAGGACACATGTGCCCCAGTAAATATAAACTTTTTTTATTGAGGGGGTAGGCTTTCTTTGGTTTTACGTTTGTTTGTTTCCTGCGTCTACAGAGAACATCATCTGAGGTATCTATTGCCTGACAGTAGCGTAGCGTGGGTCCATGCATTGAAGGGGAACTGTAAACATTTGGGAAATGGGATGCCGGTCTATAGAGGTGGATGAAAGGGGAATTAACAAGGTCGTCGTTTAGGAGTTGGATTTTATAGGGGTCCTATAATCTTGTTTTCACGCTCCTTTTCCCCCTTCCTTTCTCTCTCTCTCTCTTCTTTTTCCTTCTTCTTTTTTTTTAACCACACGATTAAGGGACACCTGCCCTCTGCCGCATTTAGCTACGCCACCGTCGCCGTATATGCCTCAACCACAGAACTCCAAAAGACGTAGAAGGCTCATACCCATTCACAACGCACAGATCGCGGTATCCTCGAAATACCCGCTGGAAGATTCGCTCGAGTGCACACGCCGCCATATTGCTTAGTCCTCGTTCTTTTCAGTGAGCTTACCGATCGTGCACGTCACAATGCCTATTATATTCGATCTTCTCAAAAGGGCCATCTGTCTATCATTTGAACATTTTTAAGTCTGATTTTCCTTACATAAATGACATCAACTGAATGTGTAACACATGTAACAGTTTAATTTTAGTTCTCTTTCAGGAGACAAGAGTTAAATTTCACTTCGTTTCCAAGATACTAAGTTTTGTAGTTCTCCTTCAAGGTACATCGGAGCCCGAGTTCATTTGTTCGCAATCATCCTTCTTGACACCCCCCCCCCCCCCCCCCCCTTGGAAAAAACAAAAACAAATCACATACAAAACAAAAACAAAAAACAAAAACGAAACATTTAAAAATAAAGATATTACTTATATGGTTGTACAACCTGTCATTTTTTGTCCAATGTGTTATCGATATAAATTTATATAAAGGTATTTTTTCAAGTACTGTATATTATTTGCCTTTAAACATTGGACAATTTTCCTTTTGATTTAATTTGCTTTTTTGCAAAGTTTTAGTTTTGTTCAACATGCTACTACTGTGTTATGTTTATGTCCTGCTCTGTCTTTGATGATAATTCTTATATAAACTTGTTTTAGTGGATACATTTCACAATACTGCAGCTTTGCAATAATATGATAGTTCACATGCTTAGCACCCCCCCCCCCCCCCCAGTTTAACAAATGCTTAACGGCCCTCGAATCAATATTATTAACCTTATCTTCTCTTTCTTAATACACACCGACATTTTTCCTCATGTACATGTAGGCTAGTAGCTCAACAATGAAGCACAAGCTTGTCACAGTACACACCCCCCCCCCCCCCCCCCCCACACAATGCACATGTCACTCTTCATAGCATTACACAAACTCAAAGAGAAGCTTACTACATTTGTAAATAAATTTACATTGCACACATACATCACAACTGGGAAAAAAAAGAGAAAAGAAAGAGGAGAGGAGTAGGGAGATTTATCAACTGTTACAGGCAAATCTTATATTAAATTTTATGGAATCGAAAAAAAAAAAATTTAATAGTTAAGTTCAACGTTTATTTTCCAAAAATAATTCAAAAGTTCACAAAATCTTTGAACAATAAAACTATAATGTTTTATTGCGGAAACTGACAAAGCATTGGCAAGTTACAAATTTTTCACACAAAATACATGTATTAGTACCAGTAGCAATGAATGTGATAGTTACTATATGTAAGTGCATATTGCCAGTGGTCACATTGCTACATAAGCCCCCATAGCCCGGCAAAATGCTACAGACAGTAAACTCTCATTATAAATTTAAGAACTCTATTACATGTATAAGACAGTTTTATCATAAACAATATTTTTCCCACCAGACTCAAATGCTCCTTTCTCTGTGTTCCTTTTTTTTTTATGCTGGTCCAATATGAGATTCTTGATTAGTAAGCAAATTTTATGAGTCTAATCGATATCATTTAAGAAACAGATGAATATGATGATGGACTTGCTCATTTCAATTACAAATGATCCTTTCACTCCACTGAATAATATTTGACAATGTCTGGAAAGTAACCCATAATAAGGAGAGAAAACGAAGTCATTGTACCCATCACTATGTTGTTTGTTTTATGATTATCACAGATGCATGTAACTGTATCTCCATCAAGTATCTTTGGTTTAATTAATGAAAATAAAATTGCACGAGTAACTTTGGCATATGGATGTAAATACATTGATTCAGTGTTGTCTGCAAGGGACTTGGGTTTGATCGGGGTACTGAGTTCTTGTCTGTAGGTATCACGTGCTGGATCCTCATTTGAACACTCGACAATGTGAAGATTGGAGTCATCACCCTGTTTAAACAGAGTGTGGTTGAGTAGTATCTCGTGGTATTGGGGGCTTGCGCTGTTTGACATTCTGAAATGAGAAGGGAGTGGAAAAGTTAATCAAAAGTAGACAGTTACAATAAAAAAATAAATATCAAGTAACAGAGTCTGATGATGGAAAATGCATGAAAAGTTTTCAACTGTTTCTTTATATATATATATATATATATATATATAGTTGTCTCTTCTCATGTTCACGATCCATCTCTTTAGGAGAGAACTATCACCTCTTGGAAATCTGAAAGTGGAAAAATAAAAACATAAGATCACAATTAATTTCTAGGAATTAATCCTAATTGAAAAGAATCTCTTTGGAAATACAAACTACATTGTAAGAAAAATCAGAAATGTTTGATAAAGAAATAAAAGAATTGTTTAATAATTTAATTTAATCAATACATTACTTTTTAAGTTAAAGGGCAATCCAACCTTGGTAATAAGATGATTTGTGTGAACGCAGAAAAATAAGAAAAATAGGATGGTGAAAGTTTGAAAGAAATCGGACAAGGACTAAGAAAGTTATGGATGTTTGAAAAATGAGATCATTACATCTATGCAAATCTCAAATTTTTTTTTGTGGACAACTCTCCCGTTTGTCGTACACAAAAATATCATTAATTTGCAGTTTTATTTGAGGCGCTTTTACCCTCGGGGCAGTAATATATTGGCGATAGCATATTGTTAATGTAGGTCCTCATAAAAGAAAAAGATCCTACTGAGTAGGCCCTAATACATTTTGTTATTCATTATTGCTTGTCCGATTTCGTTCAAACTTTCACCAATCTGCTTCTCTGATTTTTCCTCTTTCTTTTAAAGCAACTTGCTATTAATTAAGGTTGGATTTCCCTTTAACATCAGAATTCAGGTCAACCTCACTAACACAATTACACCACATATTACTCATACTTCTAAGAAAATCGACAATTAACGCGCTAACGACAGCCATGACAGTGTCACTCATCTCATGACCATCGCATCTTCAGTCATGTCAGTTCGGGGAAGTCATGCCATGGAAGTGAAGAAGAGTGAAGACGTAGACTGAACTTCTGAAGCGAAGTCTTCACAATCACAGACACAGCTCACTCTGTCTTCACTGTGAGTATTAATTACTAACTTAGATTTACCTATTAGCTAGGCCTTAGAGTTACATGTCATGACTGAGTTAGAATTTCTCTCTAAAGTCTAAGTCTAACTTTACTGTCAATAAATAACTGTCACAAAGTTTCACTGTCATGACCTGATGACTGAGTGTCAGTCATGTCAGTGTCACAATTTTTACTGTTCTTAAAATGGTTAAATTAGCTGCTTAGATCTCTTTAACTATTCTGTAGGAATGTCAGAAAGGTATGAAATGCTAATATTCATTAATTTAATTAAACAAGTTATTTATCTTTACTCAATGAGCGATTTTCATAAGACCACATCATGAAAACTGCAGCGAGTAATTAAAATAAAACGGTAAAATGAACAGATGGGACTACGTACTACAAAAAAGCCAAGTATCACGAAGGGAGTCGACATTGTCAAAACATCATAAATTATAACTTATTACTGAATTAATCAGATCAACTAACCTGTGGAAAGTTTTCCCGCATCCTTTCTTCTGACGGTTAGTACAGTTATATGCCGTGCAAAACGGCATGGCGATGAAAATTACTCAAAAGTTCATGAATAGAATCTACATGTTAAATGAATTATTGCGCTTGACGATCCGCTATCTGAAGGACTAACCAAGATGGCGGATATCACGTGACCACGTACGAGCGACGGCGATAGTTTCGCACCCGCACAAGCCTTCTACGTCTTTTGGAGTTCTGTGGCCTCAACTCGCGTCGACACTGACTGAAGTCGAAAGAATAACTAATGTTTATCAAAATAGTTTGTGGGCGTATCCCTGACCCCAGGTTTAGGCTATAGACGCTTATCTGGTGTTTTTATTGATATACATGTACTGTATAACTGCATTGGATATACGAATACAAAAAAAAAGAATATGCGTGTGTATAGGGGTACATGGACGAGAAAGAGAAAACAGAAGAGAGAGAGAGAGAGAGAGAGTATATGCCTCAACTCGCGTCGACACTGACTGAAGTCGAAAGAATAACTAATGTTTATCAAAATAGTTTGTGGGCGTATCCCTGACCCCAGGTTTAGGCTATAGACGCTTATCTGGTGTTTTTATTGATATACATGTACTGTATAACTGCATTGGATATACGAATACAAAAAAAAGAATATGCGTGTGTATAGGGGTACATGGACGAGAAAGAGAAAACAGAAGAGAGAGAGAGAGAGGGAGAGAGTGAGAGAGAGAGAGAAAGGGGGCGTTTTTCAAGACCTGATTCAAAGCTTTTACCTGTAGAAAATTAACTGAAACGATAGAATAAAAGAAATTACAAGATGGGAGCAATATTAAATAAATATTGTGTGTTACGACCTATTTGCTTGTTTTGTAGCTTATGTTCTGTTTGCAATGATTTTATGTATTTTTATTTTGAAGTCTTTAAATGAAATGAACAAAATGTACAAAGACACATACTTTAAATTAAGCCGAATGAAATGAAATGAAATTACATTATATTAGAACAAATATACTATGAAAAGAAAAAACTCTTTTTCCCTCTTGAATAAAAGATATATAGAGCTTCTTTTTTGTTAAATCCATCTCCGTTCTCTAAATCTGTTTTGAAGTTGAATTTTGTCTTGATGTATTTCCCCTCCTCTTCCTTATAATCGTGACTGATATTTTTCATATCTCCTACATCCCATGTATTAGACAAATACGAGAGCGTTGAATTGTTTCAGAGGATGACGTATATTGAGAAAGAGTTTCCCGGTGCAGGAGTGCTTCTACACAAAACTGGACGACTACCACAGGTTAGTGTTCCTGAATTCGAAGGTGAAAACCCCTTTTTGTTCTTCGAATTTTTGTTCTTTAATAGCTTACCACTAGGTTTCGGATACAGTATTGTCTGATTGAAGAGGGTGGGGGAGGAGGGATTGGCATACAGTTTTTTAAAAAAGAATACAAAAATTAGTCGGTGGAATAGGAATTTACTTTACAAACTGTGCTGTAATTACGATCTAACTGCGATGACCGGGCTAATAATATATCTGTAAAGCGCTTAGAGACATTATATAGTGTATTAGGCGCTATATATATATTATTGGTATTCTTAATTCCTATTCCTTCATTATCAAATTGCATTAGTAAGTTCCTAAAAGGTAATATATATAAAACAATTGTTAGCAAATATTGATCTATTATCATGATAAACTGTGACAGAGTTTCAAAGATCTCTGGTCAGATGAGAGACTGCTTAATGTGATGGAACAGCTTATTGGACCAAACATTGCAGGACATCCAGTCTGGAACCTGAGAGTCAAGGTGAGCAGTATTTTCTGACAAAAGTGTCGAGTAAAGCATTCACCAGGTATGAAGAATAAAGGGCTAGTCAAATTTGTCCGATAACGATTCCGATAAGGTTTTCAATTAAAGATACACCCTACTCTATGGTTTGTACGTGTGAGTATGCTGAAGCTTTAATGAAAAATCTCGTTATTGTTATCGTTATTGGAAAAAATATGTGACCAGCCCTTTAATGATTCACAGAAGCGGATCTAGGGAAGCACGTCAAGGGCTAGTGCCCCCCCCCCCCTTTTAGAACTGATAACCTTCTTTTTTACCTTCTTTTTTTTTTATTGTCAGAAAATTTTCTGATATTTGTGCCCCCTTTTTACAAATTCCTGGATCCACCCCTGGATACATATCATGCTTATAAGATTAGGAAGGAAGTGGCCAGTAGGTCCGCATTATAGTCTCGACATCGAGTCGTTAAGACGGATATCAGTTGGTCTAGTGGTCAGGTCTCTGGTCTGCCTATATATACAGTACAACGACCCAGGGTTCGATCCGTAGTCGCGTCTTTTAGAGGTTGACGTTAAAGGTCGGTCCCCATGCAGACACACACACACAGAGTCTTGTATTGCTTTACTTCCGAAGACAAGTATTGTTCCTCTATTGTTCCTCCGTCCTCGGACAGTCGACGGAATAAGGCACAAATTCATTGTTCGACGTTCGAGGACTATTGTCCGGCTTCCGAGGACCACTGTTCTCATGATTTTATTTTGTTCTCTGTCCGAAAATGTCCTCGGACATACGGCTAAACACGCCCACACACACCCTCACACACACACAACATACTCTGACCTGAGGCTCATTCTTTTCCAGGTCAATGAAGATCATCTTGGAAAAACTGAGATTTTTGTCTGATTTAAGATTGTGTTATTCCTTGTTACCGTTCAGGTAATGCCAAAATTGCTATATCAATCTTTAAACTGCAGTGCTATTTCATTCTCTGATTATCTTCCTTAATAGACTCCTCAGAATGAAGAAGCAGTCGTTCCTTGGCATCAAGGTACGTTTCAATCCTTTGCTATCAAAACGCATATATAATTTCTTACTTATTGACAAATGAAATGGAAATAGTTTTGGCTATAGGATACAGATAAAGATTTTGTGTTCCGGATTCACTTGCAACTTAGTTTATCTATTTATCTATCTACATGTATATATTTATATATATATTTGTCTGTCTGTCTATCTAAATTTGATCTATTTATTAATTACTCTGTCTCTTTTGGTTCGTTTTCGCTTTCATTGTTGTCAACAAATTCATCCGAATTCGCACCATTTTATCGTGAATGATTGACATAACATGATATTTGGAATATGTCCAGTTCTTGCCATTTATGGTATAGTCCTAATTAAAATATTTGGTTTATCTTAATATTTGTTTATTTCAATATTTTTTCATTTTTCTATGACCAGATAACGCGTACCTAGATCCTAACGCCCTGAATGTACTACAAGTCACTGCCTGGATACCCCTCCTTGATGTCAATGCTAAGAATGGATGCATGCAGGTATAATCAATACAAGGCTTTATTTGAAAAATGAATGTCAGTTTCAAACATGCAGCATTTATTTATCATTAAAAACTTTACCATAATGTGCTTGCACAAGCAACAAATAAACGTCACCTATAACAGGATATTTTTTCCACTTACACATTATAAGTTTCTAAGTACTAAATGTGGAAAATATATATTTTTTGTAAGTTATTTTCTCTCTTTCGACTACTCTTATTGGTACTAAGTCATGTAATTGAAAATGAAATATATCTAATGCACTTTAAGAGAGTGGAAAATGGCTGTAAAAGTTTCAAAACATGTAAAAACATTCATTACAGTTATTAACATACAGGATTTATCAACCCAATGGTTTTCATTGTTGCCAAACGACACGACAAGGCACTGCCTTGAATGGACAAAAATAGATTTCTCCTATTATTATTTTAGGTTGCTCGGAAAGGTCATAGGAAAGGGGTCACAGCCAAACATCGCTGTTGTGTGGGTGGTACATGGTACGTTGAGGTCCTCGAAGAAGACATGGTGGAAACACTCGGCGTCGATATGGACAAGGATCTCGTGACTTGTGATATGCCGTATGGTGGCGTCCTTTTTATGAACAACTGCGTGCCACATCGAAGGTATGTGGTATAGATATTCAAAGAATTTAGGTATCGAAAAAAGGGTAATTTTATCTTATTTTATTCTATTCTATTTTATCTATTGGTTTCTATATCATCATCTCCATAAACATACATCCGTGCACATGACCAGTGTGTCTAACGGATTTAAGGGCTTATATAGTTTTCGGGTTTCTTAGATGGAATTGATCAGTTTGCCTAGTGGGATAAGAGTGGATATCTTGAACAATGGGGGAAGTATGAAGTCGGGGGGGGGGGGGGGGGGAGTGTTTCATAAAGCTGTTCATAAAGTTGCGCATGACTTTACGAACGACTTGAATATGAAGTGCCAGATAAAATGCCCAAAGTTTTTCCTGATGTTTTAACAAAGTGTGACTGTATTTCCAATAAACTCAATTAAACTATGGCGAAAAATATACTTTGCATTAAAAAGGTTTGTTATAATAAGAATGTTAATCTACATCTGCACAGTTTAGTTGATGCAGTTAAAAATGATTGAGCATCCCTTGTCATATTTAAGTCATTCGTAAAGCCATGCGTAACTTTACGAAAGTGAAACACACCCCACCCGAAGGTAACTTACCCTTTTGTTAGCGGAACATGAAAAGTGCAATTTGTAGAATATTAATATCATCCACTTTAAGGGTTTTTAATTTTGAAAACAAAGGATCGGAGTGGTCACGGTAGGAAGAATTAGTCCACAAATGTACTATATACTTTCTTTTGTAACAGTAAAATTGTATCAGCATTACTCTTTGAATTTGCTCATAATATGTTACATTAAGAAATATATAGTAAAATTAATGAATTATAAAAAAGTAATGAATTATACAGCATAAACAAAATATTCAATGGGATATAATATCTTAATTTACAGATTATGCCAACATTGCGTGAAATGGTATTTAAAATATATTACATGAGATGGTTACTCCATCTCAGATTTTCACTTATCTATTGTCCTGAATTTTCTTTAAATCGTTTGCTACTAGATTCTATGAAAATATACAACTACCCCTCGAACAATTGCGGCTATTACGACCATTTGGAAAAAAATATAAGCTGTGTTTCAAAAACTTGTAAGCAACTCAGTAAACGTCGAAATTGCACCCCCCCCCCTTCTATCTCTCTCTATCTCTGTCTCTATATCTCTATTATTATTATTATTATTATTATTATTATTATTATTATTATTATTATTACAATCATTTCGTCTGAAATGTGCAATCTAGAGTGGTATATTGTAAGGGGAATATAAATCAGCCCACTGTATCTAATACATTTTTTCCCTGTACGTTATCATGCCAGTCTAACCAATCTGTCCAACAATATCCGATGGAGTCTCGATCTGCGATGGCAGCGACCGGATAAGCCGAACGGTTTCTACGGGATCAAGGATTGCATCGTGATGAGGAAAGAAGATGATCCGAACTACAAACCGAACTGGGCTGAGTACGAAAATACCGACCGCCATAGTCTTGCTAAGGTAAGTTTTTAAAGCATGATTGTAAGATTAAACTGTAGATAAAAAAGGGATTGTCAGATTGCAATGTGGATATCATCAATTTTGTTGAAGGGTATGCCTGCATCTCAGGTTTCTGAAGATACAAATTGCTCTCATTACAGAATATCTAATATTTTAATATTTTTCAGGAAATCTTCAACCAAGTCAAAGATCCTGCTTTGGAGATTGCCAGCGACGATGCCGACTTCGATACGACGATTACGGGACCGTGGATGCAGCGATGGGACCTAGTCTTCCATAACAGACACACTGACAACTTTAAACCGGATGACAAATACAACTGGGTGAAGGCTTAGGTGTCCTTAAAAAAAGTATGCCTTCTAATCATGCAGTCCAGTCCATGGGTCCAGACCCTTTTCGTGTAGGCACTAAAGTCTTGTTTAAAATTTGATTGTAGTGTCTGAACCACTCCCAGATTTCCTGAAAAAGTTGAAAGGGCAAATATTACCTCCATCCTCATCATGAGAGGCGGAATCCACCATATAAATTGCTTCAGTTTAAAAAAAGGATTACATCGTTTTTACTTTAATTCCTGTTTAACTATTGTAATCATTAATTTGAATTACAACAAAGGTAGGTCATCTTTGCTAATATAACATGCATAATGTGGAACTACAAACTTCAAACTCATCTAATATGTATATGCATTTAACATCATTTTTGTCTCTTTCATTATACACAAGTATATGAATATCTGTCTTTATCTGCCTCTTTATGCCTCATTCCATTTCCCCCGTCTTTTTATTCATATTTACTGTTATACCCACATTGATTTATTGAAGTATATATTAAATTACAACATATATATGATGGTTGTATTGAAACAACATTGAATAAAAAATAAAAATAGAAGGAGAAGAAAGAGAAAAGAGTAGAAAGATAAACTAGTTCGCATTAATAAAGAGTATTATGAAGTGCAATATCTTGATTGAATATTGCAGCTGCATTTATATGAATACATTTTCTTATTTTTGTAATAAAAATCGACAGAATTATTATACTGTATATTAACAAATGTATTTGATATGCAATATGAATTCGAAGTTATAAAGAAATTTTTTTTAGATGTTATGAATATCTGTTTGTATATCTCTTATGCTATGTGTGTAAATGTTATTTTTACTGAAATACAGAAATACGATTTCAGAATGATTATACTTCTAGAAACAAATTGAATATAGAAAAAACTCGAAATCCGCACATAAATTCTGAAAAACGTAGGACTGATAAATGTCAGTTTTATTGCATTATAAAATGTTTAATTATTGCAATGCTTTTCCGCATGATATATCTTTTAATTCTTATCATATTATGCAAACCGATATATAGTCGATGAAAATGAATCATGATAGTGAACACTGGACCCATTAGACTAAAATTATTCGGACTTATAAATAGTGGAATAATGTAATCCATAATTGTAGAGAGTGATATTATACATGATTGTATACAGAAAATATTGGAATCATTCAACGAAAATTAGCCTACGAGACTGGCAGCCCACCAGATCTACATCCTGATACAAGACCGACAATCTTATTGGCTTTCTGCCACCTTTTCTGGGTCACATTTAGAAGGCTCGTGAGATCGACGACCCATGAGAACGATATTTACTATCATCCCTTGTGTACTTGATGGGATGTCGGTCTCGTGGGTCCGGTGAACCTTTTGGACATTCGGTCTCGTGGGTTTTCGGTCTAATGGGATGTTCCTCCTGTAAACCAGCACGGGGAAGCACACAATGTTGAATATGTTACATTTATATAATTTAGGAAACGATAACTTCTAAGTATATATGCTGATGTATCAATATAAACATAAATGGTATTTTGAACACATAACTGTAAAATCGTTTAACTTTGTTCTCCCTGGCCATTTGACATGTATTATAAACTAAAAAGAAAAAAAACATTTAACGAACGTAGTTTCTCTTCTTCTCGTATCACGAAACTAACTCTTTTCATGACCAATAGAATCGTAGTATATGGAGCGAATATTACCTCAGCATCGTTAATAACATTTATTTAACAATCATTTCAGCAACCACCACGGGTCTCAAGTAGTAAAATTGTTTTGTTATAGTATAAATACATGTACACTTATTGGTTTGAGGGATCAACCTCAAAAACCGCAGAAGTTATTGATACTTAAAATGGTTAAAATAACCGTTTATGAAAAGATTTCATTTGAATATTATTAATAAATTGATTTTGAATTTTCATAATATATTGGTTAAACAGTCGAATTATTTGAGAAAGTGAGACGATGCTCAACGTTTCGAATATATTGCGAATATGTGAATGAGATAAGAATGGGGGGAAATGAGTGCGAGAAAAGAAGGAAACAATAGAAAGGGCAGTCAATATATTTACATGTTACAAAAAATTATGTTCGTCATTACTTCGAGGGATCCACATTCTACAAGCTCTGCTTTTCAGTGGATCCCTCCATTTCCACAGGTTTAACTTTAAAAAAAAATTAAAAAAACTATTATACTGGATGTTTATGCATACTTTCTATTTTATAACCTTATACCATGTAAAATGTATTATATTATTGAATATTGAATTGTATAATTGCTTTTTTGTCAAAATCAAATATTCTGTTCTGTTCTGTTGGAAATGAAAATAAAAACTGAAACTGAAACATGAGTTTACTTTAAAAGTGGAATTAGTATAGTAATAAACTTGAAGTTTTCGTTGGGAATGCCTCTGGTTCTGCACCCTTGTAGACAAAATGCAAGAGTCTGGGAAGTGGCATTCGAGTCACATCCTTTTTGTTTGTTTTGTGCACCCCTCCCATCAGTAATATACGAACGTTGACTCTGATTTGCCGCAGTATTTAGCAAGGTTATCCGCTGAGATAATCTCTATCCAGTAACCGTCTGGGTCTTGAATAAAGGCTAGACCTTTCATTGGACCTGGCAAAGGGATGGAATAGAAAATGGTAAGGATAAAGAAGAGAAATAGAAGAAAGATAATAGAAAGAAAGATGGAAGAGAAAGAGGGGGAGATAAAGAGAGAGAGAGGGAGAGAGTGAGAGAAGGGGGTGGGGGTATATTGCATAAAAATCAACGGAGGATGTAGGGGCATGTACGGCCCTCCCCAAACCCATTCTGACATACCTAGATGCGATTCCTCCCAATGATTTGTCAAACATGATTGGCCCTTTGAAAATCTGGTGTTTTTTTAATTATTCTCTTGTCAGAGATTTGGAGACTTATGACTCATAACGCCGACCATGAACATACATGTATACCTTTACCACGTCAAATTTGTTCACTTTTTTGAGTAGACACGTTTATAAAATCTCTGAAAAAAGGTTCCAAAATTGTCATTAATGGGTGAAATCAGACCAGCCCCCCCCCCCCCCCCCCCCCGCCACTTTCAAAAACGCTCCGCGGGCCTATATTTAACCCATTAGTGTTTATATTCCGCCCATGCCTTATTCTTGCTTTACAAACCTCTTTTACCAGTATAAAGAAGCAAATTTAACCCATTAGTGTTTATATCCCACCCATGCCTTATTCTTGCTTTACATGCATATACCTCTTTTACCAGTATAAAGAAGCAAAACAAAAACAAAAAGTGATGTGACTATAATAATATGTCAGGCAATACAACTTACCCTCATCCGGTTTCATAATGAACTTAACCTCTAGTGACCGAAATCTTTCACAGGCAGCGTAAACATCCGGCACAGACACACCTATATGACCTGGGTATAGGAATACAATCATTCTTCTTTTTACTTGTCAATAATTACAGTAAGATGATCAAATCATGTGCCACGACAATTCTTTTTCTTATTTTATCTTACATACACACACCTTCTTCTTTATATTCTCGAGTCAAACAAGCTTGCGTATTGTATTTGGTTTCAAGAACAGCAAACAGAGATTAAAATAATGAAGACAGCCCATTTTACTATCTACTTACCAAATCCCTGAGGTTCTGTATTTCCATTGTGGTAGCCTGTAAAATTTTCGTCTAAGTCAGTGCCATAGATACTGTAGGGGAATACAGAAAATCCGACCCTCTAAGGATGAAAAATATTATAGTTTGCTATTTTTAATAATTTTCTTGGCCTCCGAAGGGGTAGGGGCTTACATAAACCAGTACATGCACAGACTCCACATAGATTCATTGCAAACTGTATAATTAAGATTCCTGTGCTTGACAGTGATGCTATAATAATCCATTCATGACTGTGGTTTTTTTTAATTCTGTGTTTATCATTAACCTCGACGTTAAGGTTAATTTTCTTCATTATACCAATATTATTATATAACGGGTACTTGTGTTTGTTGCCCTCCTTGTCTTTTGGCAAAACAATGAATTCCTGCAGCTGTAATTATAAAATATCGTCACTTACTATCTAAGCTCAATGGTAGCAGGCTGCATAAAGGTCCATCTAATTCTCTTCGTTTCATCCTGTGGGATAGCAGACTCCTCAGCGTATCCAAGGAAGAATAAAGAAAACTTCCTCTCGGGGAAGTCCAGTCTGGTAAATAATCTGAAAATTAAGAAAATAAAATGAGGTTGCATGCGCTTGAGTAGGTTATCTTAACATCACTGTCAAAGTCAAGTACAGGCATCTTTTTACACTTTACAATCAAGCATCAACGAATATATATAGCTTTGGAATTCCCTGCCCATACCTACCCCGCCTACGCCCCTCCGCTAAGACAAAAACATAGTAATTCACTAGAAAGTTTGCTGTTTCATAATATATTTTTGGATTTATGATAATCTGTTTCATTTCAAGCAAACTAGAAATATACTCACTGATACTCTGACAGAGTCTGACTGTCATAAAAATGATCTGAAAGAGTATCCTGATTATATATAGATATTATAAGTTTTAAATCGCAAAGGAAAGATGTGATTACTATCCTTTTGATATTATATTAATTTTAATTTAACATTTTGAAGAAGATTGCCTAGCTCGTTGAGGCAAGTCCATTAATATATGGTTATTCATGATACATGTAATTAACAACAGGAACTTTTTGCACAAAATGTGTAGCATATTTTCTCGATTATAACCATGCAAACTCTGGTACGATAACACACATGTATTGCACTATACCTACCTCATGCCCAGCACCCGTGTGTAGAAATCGAGAGACTTGCGTGGATCTCGAATGCGGAACATAGTTTGTTGCATGATGAAACCCTGTATATACATGCATGTGTGGAAAAAAATAAGTTACATAAATTATTTTACAGAGAATTTTATAGCTTTAACTTTCATTTCTCCCGACTGTCAAATGCTTATTCAAATTCATTTTTCCAAATTATACTAGAAAGAAAAGAGAAAGTGAGGAAGAGGGTGTGAGAGAAGCATCGTTCAGATATAAAGAGACTGAGTGAAATAGGAAAGGATGGCTGGATAGATCTAGTGAAGATAGATAGGGAGAGAGAGAGAGAGAGGGGGGGAGGGAGAGAGAGAGAGGGGGAGGGAGAGAGAGAGGGAGAGGGTGGATAGGGAGCTTGATGGGTGTATAAATTTTATCTGACAATATATTCGGACAACCAGCTCACCGAACGATTTAACCCACCTCCCCCCCCCCCCCCCCCCACCTCCCGCCCTTACAATCACAACCCTGACAATAACCAGCATCATAATTAAAGTGATTTTCCTAGGAAGAAGGATATCATTTTGTGAGGTAATTCAAGATATTATGATATGATGCGTTAATTATATATATGCGAGTAAACTACCTTTTCAAATATTGTAGAAAAAGCACTTAATGGACATAAGTCCCAATAAGTTGTTTTAAATCATATTAACTAATGAAATTAAAGATAATGCCTTTGCATTCTGAAGTCTATCTACAGACCTAATTAATTTGGAAGAATAATACACTCTGCATTATCTAAATACTCTAAAGGTGGTTCTATACGACAGCAATTAGTTCGCACTATGTAATTTAAATCATAATACATCTAATCAAATTACCTTTGTAGCTGGATCAGGCGCTGAACAGTACTTATTAACCTGATCCACCGGTAAGGAATTCACATGCTCTGCCATAGTTGATCTAGATAAAATATTAGTATTTCTGCAACTATACTCTGCTAACACGGAAGAAATTCTGCTTCAATTAAACCACCTTTCGTGCACGTAATATTGGGTACATTGTACCGATATACCTTTTTACGGGTGATCTTTTTGTATCTCAACATAATGCATCCGTGATGGAAGTATACTATTGTTTGCAGTCAGCTTCTCCTATTTTAGGAGGTTGCTTTTCATAGCTGACTGAATATGAATACGATATTCGTGAAATCACGCAAGGTCCCTTAGGCTTTATTCTCAGACCTCAAGGTTCATGTTTACATTGTACGATATGCTCCATTGGATTAATCATCAATGATTGTGAACCGCGGTGTATCGTGGCTAAAGCAACATGTATTGAGGGGCATCGGTTTCGGGGGGGGGGGGGGGGGCGTTAAAACGAGATTGACGAAATGAGAGATCAAGGCCATAGAGTGAGGGGAAGGTGCGTAAGGGTGTCCAATCTCCCCCTTTCGCCTTTTGATGGGGGGGGGGATAGTGCTCCCATGTAGCTACGCCACTGCCTGTAGTAAATAACATGTTTGTTATTTTAGCTTGTTTATTTGTGGGTTTTTTCAGGATATAAGATGAATCATCGTAATGTAATACAGAATGCCAATCGAGTGCAATCCTAAAGAAGAGTGACCTCTGCCAGGCCTGATATCTTTTGTGATTTTTATTTCAGTGCAAAATAATTAAAGTTAATTCATTGATAAGGTAATTGTATGATGGTGAAAGTAATGTTAAAGAGATTTGAATAGACAAAGTATTAAACTGAACTTCTGACTAAATGGATTAAAGAGACAGACAGATAGATCGATATTGAGAGTGGGGGAGAGAGTGTTGAGAGCATGGGTGAGAGAGAGAGAGAGAGAGAGAGAGAGAGAGAAAGAGAAATGACAGAGGATGGGGGGTAAAGAGTTGAAGCTGCATGTCCTTCTATGACATTCTTACTCATAATTATGCACTTATATCACGTTTCCTCGTGCTCCTACCCTCACGTCCAAGTATCTCTCTCTCTCTCTGTCTCTGTCACTGCCTCCCCCCCCCCCCCCCCTCTCTCTCTCTATATATATCACAATCAAGTTATAGACACAAATTTCTGGTTACATATCCCTTTCACTTTCTAATCTTTCTTTCAATTGTTAGTATTCATTTTAATAATAATGTGTTTCCAGTCATTTTTCATTGGAGAATGCATGTATGAGATTTATTCAAACGTAATCAATACGAAAAACAAAAAAAATTCAGTGCATGATGAACTTTGATTTTATACATTTGTACAAATACATTTCAGGTCTACTCCTATCGATTCCTTAATTCCGATGTGGCTTTCCTACTATGGCAAGTCCAAGCTATGTTGTCTCACACGTAACTGACCACATCTATGATTTTAGTGTATTTTTATCAAGCTGATAACCCTAGTAGAGCTTGGGTCAGGCAAAATGTGAAGTAAAATGGTATTTATAATGTCAATCCATGTTTAAGATCCATAATACAATTCCATAATACTTGGTAATGTATGGGACATACCTAGGACTTGCCCACTAATGAATTTAAAAAATACTATGAAATACTAACCATTAGAATCACAAGTCATGATATTCTCAGAAACATGTCATAAATCAAACCCTCTTCTTGCAATCTAAAAGTGTTCATACAATTATACATGTATGTCAATATTAATATTCAACTTGGATGAGAATCCAGGCACAAAAGAATCAAGTCATTTAAAATACAACATCTTGGATGCTCTTTAAAAGTGACTATTAGCACTTTGATTCAGAATAATGAGTTGTTGATTGAAGTGCTTAAAAATATCAAGGGGCTTAATACAAATGATCACAGTATACAGCAACTCAGATGCAAAATTACAACAGAAAAAACATATGACTTTTACTGCAATTGCAACATTAATTAATATTATTTGATGAGCAGATATACTTGGGTCTAAGGTAATAATGCCCATGTTATACATCTAGGGGCAGTGACTATTTTTTAATACAATACTAACACAATCCTGATAAAGGCTGTAAAATTAGGTCTTTTATTTTCATTCCAAAATAATTCTTTGAGCAATGCTCATCTTCCATATGCATCTTTCTTGAATGATAGAATCTCTCTGAACCCGTTGACTACTGAATTATTTAATTCCTATAGGCTTAATACAGGAAGCATCCAGTCATAGTAAGCAATAGGTTAATGAGAGTATTGACAGTGAGGAGTATTTACAATCATCAATCAATCTATAAATGAAACTAGTACTGGTGGGTACATCTGCAATTAAAACAATTTTCTTTACTAATATAAAACAAACTCACTGAAGCTCCACATCACTGATTTGAAAAGGTGTATTCAAAAGCCATTTCATTAAAAAAAAATCATATCATTACAATTTAGAATTGAGGTAATTTGTAATCACACTGGCAAGCTGCCTGTTCAATTAATTTTCTTTGAAGGTACTATTGAATACTGCTTTGGCTAAGGCAATGAACAAATGTAGCCAAGAGAGAAACTATCAAACAAAATATTTTCTTTCAGAAAATTATGTTTTGAAGTTGTCTACAGCATTTATGTCCCATTGCGTCTGTTTGGAGCCAGAAGGGCGTTAACTCTGTACAAATGATGGGACTTAACGCCCTTCTGGCTCCAAACAGACGATATACAATGCACTTAGATAACAAAGAAATGCTATAGAGGCAATTATCTCTTTCAACACGCTTTACTCAGAAATATCAAATAGTACCCTCAACCCTTCTGGTGCTTTTTCAGACACCACTGGACAGTGTCTGTAAATACAAGAAGGTTCATAGGTGTGGTTTCAGCATTGAAAGAATTCAAGCTTTCTGTCACTAAACTGTTGCCAGGTTGTTGGCATTAAGGATCTCAATCCAGTAACCATCAGGATCTTGAATGAATGCAAGGCCCTTCATTTTACCTGGAAAGATTTTTTTTTAAAGTACAATAAAAAATGAATGAGGATAAGGTTTCTACAAAAACAAATATGAATGGTTAATATATAAATATTAAATATTTTTTTTAAAAAGGGAAAAAAGGGCACATTTCATTAAAGACTACCAAGGGCGTGACAATAAGAGCTGGTGCCTAGGACATATGGACTCACAAAATTTAAGTCCAGTCCCAAAACTTCAAACATTTATCATGGGAGTCATGCCTGCAGACCTAAAAAATCTCAATCAGGACCCCCTAGGCAGGAAATGTAGAACCCTGGACTAGGTATTCTTAGAAAAAATAAGTTCCAAATGGGGTCATCTTCATTTGCCTGGACATTATATGTGACCATACCACTCCCCCCCCCCCTTCCATCCACTTCTTATGGAAATGTACTGAGATAAGTCAGGAATTCAGAGAACGTAGACTAGACTATTCATCTGAAATATGTCTTATGGGTGCAAGCATATAAAGCTGCATGTATCATGCATACAACTGTATAGGCAATTAGGCATGGAAGACATATCAGACTGAGATAAAATGAGATCTCAAAATACCTCCTTTTTTCAAAACATAGATTAAAAAAGTTTAAAGGGTAAAATGGTGATCAGAATACCACCCCAGGAGTGTTACCCAATTAATCTGCAAACTTTACTTGACTTTTAATATATATAGTAAAAGAAGATCTGTTTAAAAACCAATCTCACCTGCATCAGGCTTTTTGATAAAGTTAACCCCTAGCTTCTCAAATCTCTCACAGGCAGCATACACATCAGGAACAGACAAACCAATGTGACCTGTGAACAACAAATACATATGGATAATAACATAATGCAAGACGCTTTTTAAACAATACATTTGCAATGAAAAGTTTTTTGCAAATGGCAATGTTTCTGAATATTTTTTCACCTTAATTGATGTGCTTATTTACTCATGTCTCATTTCAAGCACTTGTTTAAAGATAAAGTAGAGTTCTAGTCAATCAATTACATTGTGAAAGAAACTGTCTCAAAGCAGTTGGGAAAGGTTGAGCAAGTCCACATAATTGTCTTATACTGTGTTGTTTTGGAATAATCAAAATAGATAAGAAATTGACCCAATCTCACTGAAAGGAACATGTACTGCACACAGAAATGGGTATATGGGACTACACACACAAGTGGCATGAATGTTCGGCCTGCACATTTCCAAACTGACATAAAAGGAATTCATGAGAAAGCTCACAACTTATTTTTCACCTTTCCCAGAACTCAACCTTCCCTTTAACATCCTGAGTAGATGAATTTCTATTCTGTTCCTGCCATTTTTTTTTCTGAACATCTAACAAGTAATGAACCTTCATAACCTCCAATTTACCAATATTACATAAGGGAAGCTACTCACCAAATCCTTTAGGTTCCTTGTTGCCATTATGGTAACCTTCAAAGCTATCATCTGTGTCTGTCCCATAGTTACTACAAAAAATAATTGAAGACACAGAGAGAGAGAGATAAAGATAGATAAGTTTGATAAATGGGAAAGCTTGTTCAACATTTATATTGTACAGAACTTGATCGTATCAATATAAACTTAATCATATCAATACTTAATTCAAGATATATGGAATTGACCCTTAACCCTATTTTAGCTGGGCTATTTCAGACCAGGTTTTTACGGGGGGGCAAATTGACCCCCCTCCCAGTAAAAACCTGGTAAAAACCTGAGATCTCGGAGACCGAATGGCCGATTCATGCAAATTTTGCATGGAGGTACATTGAAGTATTAGCGATGCTTTCATGTTTTCGTTTAAACGATCCAATGTTAGATATGCAAATTATGTGCCTATTACTTACCAATGTACGCTAATTTTTGCTAATTTTCCTAATTTTTAAAGAAAAACATAATAAAAAGTATTTATATTGACTCAAAATGAATTACAGACATGGATAAGTTTAAGATTTAGGTAATTACTTTGTTTATTATGGTTTTTTTCTATTTACATATTGACATAAGCATGCATGAAATTTGCATATATTGCTTACGTAGTCCTTTGTTTTTATTTATTTTGTATTCTATTGTTCATATTATTTATGTTTTGTATTATTTTGACAATGATATTAGATATAACAACCATAAAGGCAAGGAAAAAAACAATTTTATGGGAAAAATGGATTGTATTTCACAAGTTTCAGAACATGTCCATTCTATTATACACACATGTATGGAAAAGTCATTGCTTTGGGACGACCTTTGACCCTTAATTGTCATGTGACCTTCTAATGCTTGGTCCGATCTTTGCAAATTTAGCACCAAAAGTTGCGTTGTGCAAGACTTCAAAGAAAAAAGTCATGAAAGGATAACTTGATATCTGCCACGGTTCCGGAGTAGTCGCTAAATTACTACAGGTGACATGTACAATGCAGAGTATTATTAACCCCTCAAAAAAAGTTTGGAAACTCAAGTATGATTGATTATATCTTTCTTGTCATGGCATAATCATCGCTTTGTTTAGTATAATTGGAAAGTGTGTTTATTCCTCTTTGAGATGATGCCATATCTGCAGTCATGGAATGAGCAGTACATCAGAATAAGGGGCAGGATCAAAAGTGAAAAGTTGCAAAAAATACACTGGTGAACACTTGTATTGTTATGCAGACCACTCTTATTTCTTTGACATAAGAGAGTGTGATTTTGTAATGAATGTGAGGCTATTGTTCCCAACTGGTCATCCATGAATGCCAAAAGAATCCTGAAAATGAAATTCATTCACTGTCTAAGTTTCAAACATGAAAATAAACATGACAAATTTTTAATTTAAACCTTGAAATTTCTCTTGTGTGTGTTTCTTTTTTTTTACAGAGATAAATTCATGTGAAATGAAGTGTATTGCATGTTTGTTTGAGTGGTAATGCATGATTGTTTTAGTGTTAGCAGGGCAATTCCATGGGAAGGTGGACATGACACTAAAATTTCAAGTTTATCACATTGCAAAGAAATCATTTATTATGATTTACCCATATATGTTGAAATTAGAGAAACAAAAAGAATTACATCAATTGGTTGAATATTTTCCGAGATACAGCTACAAAAATTGCAGAGATTTTTAGTTGTCCAAACTGCTAAACTGTATGTGCTTAACTTAGTTTGTATTTCTTCAGTGGAAAAATATTGGTAACACTTCTATTAATTCAATTTAGACAAGCAAACTGGGTCTACTCCAGTCCCTTAGAGGAAATTTTTCTACACTACCTTCCAAAATGTTTCAGCATCACATAAAAGTTACCCACTTGAGCCATGTAATGCGAGTTACCAACACAATAACTGTTTTAAATGTAGATGTCTCCATTTTACTATCAGCAAAATTGTGCATCTGTAAAAATACTTAAAACAAGATAAAGTGCCCACAAAATAGTTGTATGCCATCAATTTGTGCCAGGCTTTTTGAATGGACATAATGTTACGTGAGTTACAGATATGCTTCCTGCATTTTACCAGTTCATTATTTCTCAACCTTTATATTATTGATTTATAAGTCATAACCTACTATCAATTCAAGGTTGGAAAAGTTTTATCAAGATTGTCTAGTATGAGGAGACTTTGCCAAAAGAGGCCCTCATAGAATTGACCATGTCCTTTTTTTGTAACGCGAGTTACCAAAATTAAACGATTCAAGAATCTCAATATATTTGTCCTTTGTTTTTCTTTTTTGATTTGATTAGTTGGTCTAAGATGTCTACCCTACCCATGTTGGAAAAAGTAACTTGTAGATCATAACAATTACAAAGATATAGGTACATTATCCTGTAAATGGATCAAATATATATATCTTTCATATTTCTGTCATAGCTCATAAGGCATAAAGATCGCTGTCTTAAGTTGCTCACTAAGAGAGCAACTTACAATGCAAACAGCATATGAAAAGCTACTGGAACGTTTTCTTATAAGAGGCACTGGAGGCTGGAATCCCTTTCTTTTAACTCCTAGCTGTACAGAAAAAACTGACAAGATCGAATGACTTGCTCATCAACATTCTTTTCTCTGATAAAATCTTGAAACGAGATCAAAAGCCCACAAGTTTGACAGCCCACAACAGCCCATGAGACCAACAATTTGTCAACCTTCTGTCAACTTTTCTCAGGGGTCACAAGACTGAATGTTGGTCTCTCGGGCTGTTGGTCTTGTGGGTCGTCAGTTTACTGGGATGTAACCAATAATGATAGTTCTTACTATGTGAGTTCTATGGTTCCAGGCTGCAGGAATGTCCATTTAACCCTCTCTTTCTCATCCTTGGGGATATCAGCTTCATTTGCATAGCCCATGAAGTACAGGGTAAACTGCATAGAGGGAAAGTCAAGCCTGGTCAGCAACCTGAAAAGCACAAAGGACAAAACAGGAAGAGATATTAGAAGTAGTAATAGTAGCAATCGTACAAGTTAGTACTTTGTAGGATTGATACCAAACTCTTTATTCTTTATTCCACACAGGGTTTATCTGTTGTTGTTTTTTCCTCTTTACATGTATCATGATATGTAATCATAAATGGACTAAGTGTGAATACTGAATAAAAAAAAAATAAGCAGCATGTGGAAATGAAAATAGGTATAAACTGATTGTGGGATATTTTGGATTGAATGCCAACAAACCAGTTTAATTTAGCATAATTTGGATCATGGAATAATCAATCATTTTTATCAATAACAATAATGACCAGCACTTCAGGCTGTCTAAATGTCATGGGTTCCTGCTCCATTGCGATAATACAGTCAAAGGTAGCCTTCTTGAAAATTAAAACATAGAAAAGTTCTTGTTTTAAATATATACCAGCTTTCCTTTCCTTCACTAATTTTCAATCATTATGAATTAGAATTATAAGCATTTCATTAAGTAACATGAAAATCATTCCTATACAACTTTATTTATGGCACTTCACCCCTAGCAGAAATCTAATCTCACAAATAGAATTAAGGAAGTATTATGCATCCTACGATGTCTCAACTCTCAAACTAGGTTTCTAAACTTTTCCCATTTTCAGGAGCAAATCTTCTTTCATATATCCACTTCCTTATAATCTGATTATTTTTGCCTAACAATTTCAGCCACCAGAGACAACTTGCATTTCATTAATCAGTAAAGTATGCCTCTTTATTAAACACTTATACATGTACAACATTGTAGGATGGGGGGTTAAGTGTCAATTTTGCCATCAGAGTTTACGAAAAATATGCATCAGGTAACACTAAAATCAGTGATTATTTGCAAATCACATGATTTTCAACCCCTCCTGTGGAAAGATTTGTGACAATTTTCATGAAAATTTGTTCAATTTACTGTTTAAAAATGACCTGTCCGGATAACCAATGAAATAAAACCAAACTTTACTGCACCTCATTCCAAGCACTCTGGTGTAGAAATCAATTGACTTGCGTGGATCTCGTATCCTGTACATCGTCTGCTGCATGATAAATCCCTGAGACAGAAATCAATAAATGTTGGGGAGAGCATGTTAGCTAGATTTGCAACAGTCTCGGGAATAACCTATAATTATGACATCAAGTAATCCAGGTTAACCATAACACAGACTGATAAATCTGTCTCTTCTCATTGGCCTCCTTTTATGCGATATTGACATTTTACATTCATCAGTCAGCCACCTCAAAAGGGTCTATCTTGATTATGACATGAAGAAAAGGGGGAAAATTCAGCGAGATTTTAATGTAGTGTTACTGTTAGACCCAATTTATTAATATTATTGGCTTCTTGTGAAATACGCCACCCAGCGCATTCACTTTGTACATGCAGTTTATTGCGTGTATACATGTATGGCTATGACTATGAGCCTGAGGGTTTACATCCTCCATTGACTTTAGTCTTTACACGGCAGTTTGTGTGTACACACTTGAAAGTTGATGACTGATGCCTTGTGATGGCTTATTTACATGTACTAGGCCAACATTTTGCCTGTAGTGTAGACATAGCTATTAAAATGAACATTCAGATATTCTGGAATTTTGTAGTGAATTTCATACACAGGAAACAGCATTACGAGATACTTAACCTTGTCCTTGACCTTCACCTTGACCTTGAAAAATCTTTCAACACTAAGTTACCTGTAGTCTGTACTGAACTGTAGTACAGCTGCCTACAGTACTACAGCCTACAGGTAAGTCACTGAGCCTGAGTGAGACTCTGTCTGACTCTGAGTCTGACTTAGAGTTAGACCACTTAGAGTTAGACCGAAAGCTTCAGTCTCTGTTCGTCGGGTGTTCCACTGGACTACGTCTTGCTTCAAAGGTAAAAATAAGAAAATGTTAAAGACTCCTCCGAAAAAGACGGTTTTCAGCTGTCTAACTCTAACTAGTCTAAGTCTGACTCTGAGTCTGAGTCTGAGTGAGACTGAGTGAGAGGTAGAATTTTAACTATCCTAGCATTGACTAGGCCTAAGCCAAGGCTAAGGTCTTTAAGGATAAGCAATTAATAACATCATTCATAGATAACTTTTTAAAATACCTGAGTGGATGCATCAGGCGCAGAGCAACACGCATCTACTTCCTCAGCCGGGAGAGAATTCTTTGGTTCCGTCATGTTTTGTTTATTTGATCACATGAAATTTTCAAAATACAAATGGAGCCGAGACAGCGATAACGAGTCACGTGACAACTGCATGTATCAGGTGACCAGAAATCAACTTGAGTCTTGAGAGTCGGGAACAGAGGACAGGCCCCAAATTTGAATAAGAAATTAGTGATATTTTGTCCCGATTGTTTGGCATCGGGTAGCACCATTGCGGGGCATTGGATTGGATAAATTTTAAGGTAAGCACAACCGCATGAAAACAGTTTTTGGGAGCTATTGTATTGATTACTGTGCTCGATCTCGATACTCTTCAGTTCACTCATTCAAATTACCGTATATACCTGGTATATACACTCTTGGCTGCGTGTTACTGTTATGCCCCGTGTTATGCCATGGACGTACGGTACGTTCTCTCACTGCACTAAACTCAGTCTCATTGATAATTACGCAATGAATTTACATTTCCTGCGCGCGGACATTTTGAATGGTTTGCCCGGACATTCTGAATAATTTCCCTATATTGATATGGAAATGAAGATGAAGAAACACCCACACTGACATGACTGAGTTACTACCTGCAAATGCAATGCTTGCCTCCATAATCTTAATTCATCCTGTTGGCCTGTTTTTCGGCTGTTTTAACAACATGTTTAATATTATTATGCGTCAAAATGTACACACACTTAAAGGTTGACTAAATTAGAGAGAAAATGGGTGCTCTTTCCATGTAATTTTGCCTTCTAATCACGAATCTGCCAGTCGATTGTCCAAATCATGTCTCGTTTTGGCGAAAAGGGGGGAAAAGTAGAGGTTTTGGGACCGTTCCTTAAAACTCGTGAGCTGATTGGCTAACCCCCAAGTGACGTATGAAAAGTAAGAAGCACAAGATATGCAGGCTGCAGCATTATAATATTGTACACAGAATGCAGTATTTGACCCCTCTGTTCAACGGACAATTTATGAAAAAGGGAAATTAATCAATATAATCTTAGGAGTGAATAATCATTAGCAATATATTTTCTACAAGATCAGAAGACGCTTTTGCCCAAATATACAGCTCTTGTTTTGTTTTTTAGCTTTTCTTTTGAACAATGTTTTCATCCATCTGAGCTTGCTGAACGAAAGTTTTGCATTGGTCATAAACGCGTGCACAGCCGTTTTATGCGTCTGTATGTAAAATGTCCTACACATCTAGTACGGCAGTGACTATGATCCCCTCGTACATAGCGACTGGTGAACGCTTTTGTTTTATTAATTTCACTTACGACTTTTTTTTTTTACTTCGCTTTACATAGTACGTTAGATTTTTGCTGAATTCGAGTAACTTATATAGAGAGAGGAAAAGTGCCCGCAATTCCGAGTTGGAGGACTTTTCTGGCCATGCAGATACGAACTCTGATTTATCAGATGATTTATCAGACCCCGAAGGCAAAGAAGCTCGAGTGGCAAGGGGAAATTCGACCATATTATATGTAATTGAACCCCTCGCAGAATACGGTGAAGGGCCGTGGGTGAAGTAACTCAAGGGAGCTCCAACGCGTTGGAGCTCCATGGAGTTACGGGTGAAGTAGACCGAAAATGCTGTCTCTCGTTCGTTAGGTCGTCTTAGCTAACGAACGAGAGACAGAATTTTCGGTCTACAGGGAATGACGGGTGAAGCTGCTGCAGCTGCTGTCGTTGAAAAACAGATTGGAAGATTTTACTCCAAGTCTGATCTTTGGAATAGCTGAATCTTTTAGCTAGCTTATCCTTCTCTTCATGCCAAATTCGGAATACAGGCCAGGATCCTCAAAATCATCTTCGGCAAAGTGATCGCTGCAGATTGTACTCCACTCACTTGGCCGGCCCTTGCCACTCTGCCCGCGTGCGCTTTACATTTGCGACCCACAATTTCCGTAGATTTTCATCTTTAGGAAAATGATGTAGGCTTACACCATCTTTAGGGGTCTTGCTACAGCCCGCAACTATACACCGATTAGGCATTATTGATGAAAGTGTGTCCCAAAATCAGAGTTATTGTGAGGAATTAAACACACGAAAATACGCAATGCAAATGGTCGATGCGGTGAATATCATGCTCGGCACCGGGCTGGGCCTGCCGGGGGCCTCCGGGCGCGCACGGTATAGGTTAGTGGAATATTTTCCCTTACTTTTCATGCGTCACAGATCACGTGATCACGATGTCGCTTCGATGGGTTTTTTTAGGGGCGGGGCTTCTGACTGTGTAAATCAGCAAAAATGTACTTTTCAAATGATTATAAAATATGACTGAATGCATAGAAAATTGTGTGATGGATATTTTTTGGCTCCTGATGACACCTTCCTACGAAAAAAGGGCAATTATTTTTTTATTTTAGTGACCCTTTAATATTAATCAATTTTGTAGCAAATGCGTAATACATAGTCCTACTAAAAAGCCACCGACAGCCGCCAACGGCAGAGTTGAAAACAAGCCGAAAACAAATCCCTGAGAACCCAAGAGACAACCAAATAAATGGCTCCTTAAAATTGCTAAGGCTTTACTGAATATTTTGGTACGAAATCAGCAAAAAATAGTTATTTTAGGGCTTAAAATCAGCAAAAGAATAAAATGATGAAAAATGGATGATCAATATGGTTGTTGGCGGCTTTTAGTAGATCGGACTCTTGGCGGCTGTTATCAATTACCGTGTCTTGGACGGTATCCTCTTGGCTGCTGTTGGCGGCTTTTAGTAGGACCCTGTAATACATGTAACCTAGACCTAGTATCCATATCACACTAACTGACTAAGATTAAAATTCAACAAGTTATAAGAGGAAAATAATCCATGTATTAAGACTCGAGCATTATTGATGAATAAATTGTTCATATTTTTACAAATACTTCAGATTTTGAAAATCTGGGTAGAGGGTCTACTGTATCGTATTATGATGTACATGTAGCATACCCAAAAGAGCAAGATTCATGCGTCGTAATATATCTCACGGTATTGAATATGTATCGAATTACATGACATGCTTTTTGCTCATTATAGAGGAGATATCGTTATAAGAAAATATTGGTTGTGTAATTAAAAATTCACGCCTCCTTTTGACAGCATTTTCTGTCGAAAGTGTACGCATAATATTAATCAATTTTGTAACAAGCGCGTAATACATGTATCTGTGTAATAGTGAGATATGACATGGCATGAACGAAGGACTTGATTTAGTCATTGTCAAGCATCTTGATTTGATCAACCGTTTCCAAACGGAATTTTTGGACGGGGATTTTTGCTAATTACAGAGGATTACTGTGTTAAGTGTTCATGTCAGTGTTGCCGTGACTCACTGGACCAGTTGACTGAAGTCATCAAAAAAAGATGTATTATATGTACGAGCAGTCAAAAGAGAGGGAAATATACTTATATCCAGAATTCATTAAGAGCATAAACAATTACAACAGTTTCATTAAAATAATAATTAAAAAAAAAAGAAAAAGTGTAATTAATCATAACATCAATAATTGAACGCAGATAATATTAAACAACACCAACATTCAAAATGGTTCCAAGCATGAAAATAGAGTCGCAAAACGTATGTGCATGAAAAGCGCAAAGGCATTTATGGTAAGGACCAAGGCAAGGCAAAGAAAGCACTCACTGAACAAATGTAAATTAAGAATTGATAGTATTGTATCTCTATACATGTAGGTCTGTCTTCAGCACCTTAAGTTTCCAAAATAGCCCGCTAATTCTAATCCGGGGGAAACTAACCCGATCATAGCTCACTTGAGCTAATTTCTAATGAAGCGGGCTATTTCGTGGGTTTCATCTACATCTCAAGCTTACAAATTTATTTTATTTCATTTCCAGGAAAAAAGTATATAACAATAACAGAGAATACAAAATACAAAGTACAATAACAGAAGGAGAGGAGGAAAAAAAAAACGCCAGCTAATGCCTGCGGATTACCAAAAGAAACCACGTTTCTGTAGAAGGTTCTCCTCATTAGCTGGTGGTAGAAGTGCATAACATTCAATTCAATACCATGAACATGTAGACATAAAACAGTTCACCAGTGTAAATACACACAAAAAATACATGTACTGATTAATAATTGCTGGTTGTAAAAGAGCTATTAAAAAAAAAAAAAAAGAAGAGAAGAGAGAGAGAAAAAGAAAAGAAGGCAAAAAAAGAGAAAATAGGATGCCGTTCACGGTTCAATGAAAAGAGACAACGAGAGCGAGAGAGAGAGAGAAATGAAAAAGAGGGAGAGAGAAGAAGAGAAAGGGAGAAAGAAAGAGTGTATAATAAAAAACATGGGCTGATGGAGACGCACCTCTTGAGTGGTTCGAGCTACTCTGCGAGGTTATGATATAACCTCTAACTCCTAAATCAACACAGTCATGGCAAAAACAAATGTGACATGTTTTTTTTATCTATGCAGTCCTCCAGAGCACATATAGCAACTTTTAATTTAAATTTAATTTAAATTCTAGACTATACCTTGTGTGTACACATTCAGACGGTCATACAATTCAACACTTTCAAACACCACTGCACAAAAGTCACCAACTTTCACTCAACATCAGCATTTGATTTACAAATACCGACACCAACATGTCCATGAAATACAATAAATTCAACTCACTGATGTTGGAAGAGATAATTCCAAAAATGAAATCCGTAATTCAGAGTCTACTGTCAGTTTCTTGCAAAGCGATGTATCGATATCAGAGTCATTGTGTACATTTCTTGGTCGCTGCAAGCACCGAATCTTGAAAAATAAATTTGGTCCTTAAAAATTTGGTCCCTATCGTGCACACATAAACATCCTGATTTTCCGTGTGTACGCGTGATACCAAGTTTCTTTGTGGACAAAAGTTTTATTGCGAGTTTAATCTAACCATCAGTGGGATAAAAACTACATGCGATGGCAAAAATAATCTCTGAGAAATGAGCGTTCGTGCGCGTGTGGGGTGATCAACAAAAGTACACAATGATCTTGATGCAACATATTGACAGAAATGACAGTGGATTTCTGATTTTGTTTTTCAATGAATTTTTTTTCAAATTTTTCCAACATCTGTGAATTGAATTGATTGTGTTTCAGTTCCTGTCAGTACTTGTAATTAAACTTAAGTGAATGAATTCTGGTGGGTTTTTTAACAGTTTGAAAGTGTTGAGATTCAATAGAGGGTTTCTTCGAGTTTTTTATAAAGCATAAAGTATAGAAATGCCACTATGAGCGCTCCAGAGAGCCTATGGCATACTCTTTAGTCTTGATCTCATTGCTATTTTCTTTTCATCATCTACACCCAGCACGCCAACGCATGACAGTTTGCTACATGTATTTTAGGTTCTGCTGATATTTGATTTGGTGCTCTTACTGACTTGTTTCTTTTACTGAGTTTGGTTAGTATGTTTGATTGTGGGGTGTATCAGCGTTTATAATCTGAGATTTTTTTTCCACAGGTAGCCTTTATGCAGTATTGGAATGCAACATGGTATGATTTAGTGAATGTGCCATTGTCAAGCAGCATAGGGTTTCAAGATGGCAGATTATGGTGCCGGCAAACAACAAGGGATTAGGAATGCCATCCAAGAACAGGTAAGGAAATTCTAAATAAGTTGCACAATGTTGAGAAAAGCAGCTCTAGAAGAAACAGAAAAAGAAAATATTATCTTACCCCCAAGTACCTCCTGAAACAACTCCAAGTGGTGCTCCAACATATTTCAGAGACAATTGTTCCAGGTTTATTTCTGTCAAAAGTATTCTTAGGGTGGCAATTGGGTTTGGGGTCAGGTTTATGTTCAGGGTTAAGTATAGAGTTTGGTCCAGGTTTGGGATTAGGAATTTAGGATATTGACGGTGGAGCAATTGTCACGGGTGCATGTGCTATACACCCCCCCCCCCAAAGTTAATTGGTCAAATTCCTAGTACACCCATATATAAAGTTTGTATAGTCCTGTAAGGTTGTTCCCAAGGTTATGAAGTTGATTTGAATTTTTAATGAAAAACTAAGCATTGGAGTCATGAAAGAAGACTTTTCTTTGATCTTGATATGTGTTTTCTTTTTTACAGGACAAAGAATTTGAATGCTCTGCATGCAAGACAAGATTCAGCTTTCGCACGAACCTCAATCGTCACAAGAGAACCATCCATAAAAAGGAGACCATGAGAGAGAGGACCTCTTGCAGCTTTCCTGGTTGCACCGCTAAGTTCTATCATCAAACCAAACTCTTGTCTCATCTTGAACTGGCTCATGGTAAAAATGCTGACAAGACGGAACTGACTTTCTCCTCAATGGATGAGTTTCTCTTGTGGAAGGTGCAGGAGGAAGTTCAGAATTTTGTTTGTTTCACAAAGCAGCGAGGGGACCATGATCATCATTCCGTCATCCATCATCACTACATCTGCCAGAGAGATGGAAGCTCAAGGAGCCACACCTCCAAGAAGCAGCCAGGTAGAAAGACAAACAGGAAACTTCGGAAGGGTGTCATAAAAACGGACCTGGTGTGTCCAGCCAGAATGTTAGTCAGACAGTGCAAGAAGTCGGGAAGGGTGAATGTATCATATTACAAGTCCCACTCACACCCTGTCTCACCCGATGATGCATCTCACCATCCTCTCCCAAAGTCTGTGCGGAAGGACATCAAGAACAAGCTGGAGTCTGGTTTCACCGTCAATCAGATCTACCAGGAGTTTCAGAACCAAAGTAATGGCCTTCTGCACTCATCCACCATCTATGACAACAGACTGAAGCTCATCAATAAAGCTCAGATTCGTGCCATCCAGCGACGTCTTCAAAAGAATACAACGGAAACCATCCAATCACAATCGGAGGCCGCCTTGAATGTTGTCGTAGAGGTGCTCCACATTGCTGACACTTGTAATGCCAATGTTGGTGGTGAAAGTCCTGACATACATGTAGATGTACAAGCGCTAGAGCAACAAGACATCCCATTACATGTAAATACAGAGAGAAATAACATAACACAAGAACTACTATTTTCAGAGCCCGTGACTAATCCCTTATGTGAGGCTACTGTGCCCTTAGATTATGGAACCAGATTACAAGCAATCTTGAATGAGATCTTGGTGTTGATGGAGAATGAGAATGTTAGGAAAACTATGTTGCCCTGTGTGATGGGGAACCTGGAAGGCATGCTTTCTCTGTGTCACCAAGAAGTAAACTCCCTCAATGTGAGGCACGATGTTGAAGTTCTATCATTAGAGAAACAAAGTTAGCATTGTTAAAACATTATGTACTGGTGTGTTATCGCTTTCATGTATCAAACCATGTATTTCTTTTTACTAAGCAAAGCTGGACCTGACAAATTTGTTCCGCCATTAGGCCTACTCCTCATAAATAGACGTTGTTTTGACAGAAACTTGTTTCTTTCTTTTCATAGGGGAATCAATCTTTCAGAGGCAGTTGGCCTGAGTAAAAGCAGGACAATTAGAGAAACTTATTAGGGAAAATTTGAGAAAAATCAGATGGAGAGTAAGAAGGCTAAGATGTTTTGAGTTCCCTAAAAATACAGGGAATCTCCTGTTTGCAGTGGAGTCATTATGTGTAGTGCAGTACATTTAGAACTCTCCCATGTGTTTACAAAAATATTCAAAATATCCCCCTTTTCCATGTTAATGATAGAACATATGATTTGTACATGATGCATTATGAGTAACATATATTTCCGAATGTCCACCCACAAGTAAAATGTTTATTTTTCAATAACAATTACTGAACAGCTGGAAACATGAAACTTTCGCGATTTGTAAACGACAGCCATTTTCACAATAAGTAACTTATGAAAGGTAATTTTGCATTAGTTATAATTCGAGAATTTCACCGCATCGCATGAAACTTTAATATTTCTGAACCACTAGCGAAATTCACGAACATTAAATGTGCATGAAAGTTTCGGGTGTTATAGTAGAATACAAATGGGAGAGTTCCCTTTGTCGGACATCACACATGACCATTGATTTTCATCTCCTGTCTGTTATTCTTAGTATTTTAATAGTTAATATGTTCTCACTGCACAAAAATTGAAGAGTGATACTGGGTTAATCATTGTAATGTTTGTGTTAAAGAGTGGATGTAGATTCACTGTTGTAACAATGCCTGGAAAGATATTTTCGTTTGAATACTCCACTCGTGATGAGTCTATCTGTAAAGTTGAATATGATTTGTTTATTAGACATATGATTTTTTGTCTAGTTTGGTTGCTTGCTTGAAGGTCTGAATTTATACCCCAGGTTGCATGCTTGTATATGTCCATTCACCATCTTCACCATCACCATCACCATCATCCTCGTAATCATGATGATAATCATAATCATCATCATTCTCATCATTATCATCATCCCATCCTCATCATCATCATCATCATACCATCATCATCAACACTATCATCACCATCACCATCACCATCACCATCACCATCACCATCATCACCATCACCATCACCATCACCATCACCATCACCATCACCATCACCATCACCATCACCATCACCATCACCATCACCATCACCATCACCATCACCATCACCATCACCATCACCATCACCATCACCATCACCATCACCATCACCATCACCATCACCATCACCATCACCATCACCATCACCATCACCATCACCATCACCATCACCATCACCATCACCATCACCATCATTATCATTATCATTAACACCATCACCATCATCATCATCATCAACACTATCATCATCATCAACACTATCATCATCATGATCATCACTACATGTTCCAATAAACATTTATTTCATGAAAGTGATGATGATCCACAACATCTGTTGAAAACAATCCAAGATGCATGGATGGTGGATGGACATTTATGGAAAAGTTTGGTATAGGCCAGAAATACTAGTGTTTGTCCAGCCCAGTTTTGAATGAGTCCGCCAGTCCGGTATTGACTATTGATGTGTTCAGTAGAAGAACTCTGACAAAAAAGAAAGAAAACTACGAAAAAAAGTGGTGAATTTAATTGCGCTGTAAACTCATTACATGTAGGATTCAACAAGCACAATGTACTGTATTTCCCCCCTCATTCAAATATGTAGGAATGTTATTTAAAAAAGAATGCTTCTCCACATTGTGCCAATAGTTTAGATTCATTTCTCCCCAGTGTGCTATTTTATGGATTGATCTTAACCATTGATGAATCAAGTATGACTAATTTTATGCCAATATTTCATTGAATTTTCATATTGCATCAAAATGCCATGAACGTGAATGTAAAGACCCATCATTTACTTTCATGCAATAAATTCTTATGCATGTAAATTTGATATGAATGCCACCTTCATGGCATCTATTTGATGCCTCCTGTGCTTGATTTGAGCATACTGCCATCTTGTGTTCAGGATTGGTATTGCAAGTACCATTGGCCATTTTTTTTATGCCCTGATTCCGGATTTATTTCACGTCGTTTTATGCAGGTTCTTATCTGTATAAGCCATCTTGATCAATTATTATTATTTTATTCATTTATTTTCTATTGTATTTTTATTTATTATTCATGTTCAAGTTTCAAAATAGATATATTGTTGATAACTTTTAATGGTTTTGCCAAAATTTGCCAGATATATGGTTTATCTGTTTGTTTGTATTCATTATTTGGAGCCAAATATGAAAGCTTGTCAAAAGCATTTTGATGGGAGAGGCAAATCTAAGAATAGATCAAAGATGTTAGAGTTTAGAAAGAGGTTTTTTTTAGATGTGTAATAGAGAGATATAGAAGAGGGAGTATGAAACTGATTACTACCATGGTTACAAGTAAATGGGCCAAATGAATTGTGATAAGTATAAAGATGCAGTATAAGATACCTATAACTTTTTTTTTTAAAATAAAGTCATGTTATCCCACTTGTTACTATTTCCAGCCACATATTCTGTCATTTTTTTCTTTCCCCTTTGATTTGTATGTTAAAAGCACATTGTTTTTATCTATATTCCAGATCTTCTCATTCAACCAGCCAATTTATTGAAATAATTTTACATTTACCTCTTTTCCCGGCCTCTTTTGTTTTGCCAAATTCTTTCTATTTGATTTCTATCTCAAAATACCACTCTCTCTCTCTCTCACTCTTTCATTTTACCCTCTTTTCTCTCTCTCTCTATTTGCCTCTCTCTTTTCTAGTAATTTCTCTCTCATTTCTTCTTCTTCTTCTCTCTCTCTCTCTCTGTCTTCCCACTTGCCTCCTCTGCCCTCTTTTTCTTTATTTGTTTCTGTCTGCCTGACTCACTCCCATTCTTTCTGTTCGTCTTTTATTTCAAGTACATTCATCTGCCAAGCTTAACATTTACATGAATATCACAATGATCATAATTTGTAGTTTTAGTGCATCATGTACTTTATTGACAAATTGCAACAAGACAAAGCAAATTACAACTTCAACAAGAGCTGTCGACATTTAATGATCAGTAAATAGAAAATAAATAAAAACAGAGACACACTACATGTATGTATATGAAACGATTGCACAAGAATACGTGCACTGACAAGCTGTAAATAAACATCTTGGTGATAATGATGTGATCTTACATTATTGTTGATTCAGTTTCAGGAGTACCAACAATGTACAATTAAACCTTCAATTTGCCCAATTTTGAAATGGTGAAAAAGAGAAAATAGCTGAGAAACTGCATACCGGTATGAAGCAGAATGACCTCAAAATACTTTTTATAGGGCACTTTATACGGTCTAACTCGGTATATATTGTACATCAAATAACTTAAAAGCAACAAAATGAAATAATATATTGCTAATACAATAAAGTTAAATGATACTAACTACTTGTGTGCGCCTCCAGTATACTATGACTGATTAAAAAGGTGGGTTTTAAGAAGGGTTTTGAATATGTCGGTTTTATGCAATACAGAAGAAATGCAACTGTTTGTCTTTTCTCAACAGAAATTAAGAGATGATTGATTATTGTATCTTCTCCAAGTTCATATGTATATATTCATTTTCATATTCATACGTATGCACAAGATAGAATAAGTAGTACAAAAATGCAAATGTAAAGCTTTTAAAAGACATCAAAAACTTCCCCATTGTATGAATAAATACATCTTAATTGTACAAATTTTAGCATATCAAAAACATACTATCAAAAATATTGATTTATACATCATCTAAGCGCTCTTCTTTTCATCATTTTCATAGCAAACAATCATTCCTATCTCAACAACTACAAAGATACCAACAATTAAAGCAAAAGTTTCCACAATTCAACTTTGAAATGAATAGAACATTTCTAGGAATCATAAACTCCTACATAAGGAAATTATTTACTTTAAAGGTTTATTGGTAGATCAGTTCCTTTTTTTTTAAAACATTTTTGCAAATTGCTTTTACATAATTTGCAACTTCTGCATTCTAAAATGCTCTGATATTCTTCATTCACATACTCTGTCCTCTTTTCTTAAAATAATGGCAAAGATCGGCAATCCCCATCCCAGGTCTAATTTTAAAAATATCAATTGCACACTAAGTATTCCCCTACATGTATATGTACACAGGTACACATTGCTGTTTACTTTTTTTTCGCTGCCACATGCTTTCCTGTCTCAATCAGTCCAATCAGAAGTCTCACTTTTCACTAAATTTGCTTTACAATCCATAACATTTTACATCTCTTAATACTAACCATAAAACATCAAAGAAATGTGTTGATAGCAATACAATAGATGACATCACATCATAGAAAGAATGAAGATAACTGTAAATCAATTTTCCCTAACAATATGGGCATGATTTCTTTGGTACAAACATTTGAAAAGAAGATTGCACAAACATCACTTTTCCTTGCCACAAAAATAATCCAACCTCCATGATGTCATCGGAAGAATCCAGTAACAAAAATCTCAGATTCAGATTCATTAAAATAAAGACATACATGTATCCTACATTAATTATAATAAATGGATGTTTTTTTAGCACCATGTCTTGAACAAAAAATACCAACCTCTTCTTCATCTATGTACATCAGTTTTTGGCAACCATCTGATCAAATAATTTCTGTCAAACCTTAAATAAAGCATTCACACAAGGATAAAAAGCCTTTTAAAACCACAAGGAGAACCCTTCATGAAATTCAAGAAATAAAATAGGGGTTCATAACTTGCTTTCTCATATTTGATCGTCCCTCGTGATGAGCACTCCTCAATCTCTCCAAATTACAGTTGATTACTTACATGTAGAATGTGACCAAACTGCATTGTTATTTCTAGATAGATACAAAAAAGATTTTTGTTGTTGTTGGGAATTGCTGTCACTTTGTCAAACTTTGAAACATATCTTTCATCAATCGAAGAAAAAAAATAAAGATCAGAATAACAACACCCTATTTGTATAGTATCCCTTATCCAATGAAGGTTATTTACTAAACACATGGCATAATTTTTGAACAGAATTCTGCTCTTACTTTCACATAAAATTAGTGAGAGTATCAGGAAACACAAAATTTGTACTTCTGGCTACGATTTCTTTCAGTACCTTGAACTTCTTAAATTTTACTGCTGGCGTAACATTTTACTTGCAAAGGTTCTAAATTATACATCAAGTACTGCACTTGTAAGACTAGATTACGAACTCCTTTTTCCCTCTGGACAGTTTTGTTATTCTTTTCATGCTGTTATGAAAGATCACATAAAACATCTTTGAATCAATCATATTTGATAGCCATTTTTAAGTTCAAACTTCCTCCACTTGCACTAGTCCCCTGGATGGAACGTGTGGTTCCTCCTCTTCTTTCTGAAAAGAGACCTTACTGTTTCCAATGGAGGTTTGCCTCGTTTCCACTTCACCATCTTTAAAGCTTGGCTGGTTATTGTTCTTAAGAGCCATCTCTTGCTCATAGAGCATTTGAAGTGTCTGAAGATTTCCACAAAGACTATTCGTCCTGCTCAAGGCAACTGACATGCGTGAGTTCCTGCGCTCACTTGTTGCACCTTTGGACCGTAATGATCCCTTTTTGCACGGCCTCCAAAAACACCTTAAAATTCGCTTGAATGCTGCTCGAAAGTCCTGATTGCGAAAGGCATATATCCAAGGATTGAGGCAACTGTTCAACAAGAGCAACAGTCCTGAGTAGTTGTGCATTGTAAGGAATTTAGCACATGCCTTACAGAAGACTTCAACCACCACTGTAGTGATAAATGTACCCCACGTTAAAGTAAAGACACCGAGAATCAGAGCCAGTGTCTTCCAGTACTTGCTTCCTTTAAAAATGTTATAGTTTTTGATGGCACCAGGGAACAGGGAGAACTGGACAGCTGATATAGCTCTAGTGTGGTGCCTTGCGACCAGCATCACACGACAGTAGCAGAAGAACATACACACCAAGGCGGGTAGGAAGATGGCTATGACCTGGGCAAGGGACGTGTAGTTGTGGTAGAAGTTTAGCGCACACAGCTTCTTCATACTGGAACCTGGAAGAGGAATGAACCATCCTATCAGAGGGATGACAGATATGACGGTGACGTAGATCCAAACCAGCAGGCAGATAACAGCAATGTGGTAAGTTGTGATGCGTGAGGAGTACTTCAGAGGCTCTACCAGTGCGGAGTAGCGGTCGTAGGCGATGATGCTAAGGCTAAGCACGGAGACTCCACTGAAGAGAGACATGAGGCAGTATGGCAACAAGCAGAGCACCCCTCCTGAATCACTCAAGAAGTTGAAAGCGAACAGGAGAAGGGTCATGATGGCCACACCTAGGTCAGCCACCGCAAGGTTCACAAGGATGTAGTTAGGCGGTATCTGCAGCCTCTTGAACTTAGCAACTGAGACGATGATGAGGATGTTGCCAATGAAGGTGATGGTCATGAGGACAAAGATGATGCCCAGGGCGATATAAGACTGGAAACCCCACTCAGACTCATCACCTTCTGGAAAGAGTGTGGTGAGGACATTCTGGCTGCTGCCATTGCTGTGGAGGAGATGGGAAGTGGGTGTGGCTGTTGATTCTTGCATGATGATAACGATGGCCTGATCCTCACTGAGGTTGGTGTGCGATGAGGATAGCTGTAACTGCTTCATTTCTAGTCATTCCTCACTCTCTCATCTGATCAGCAGTCTTCAGAAAAACAATGCAGTCAGCTGGGTTCATTTGGTCCCGGTGGATTAACTGAGGAATCTGAAAGACAAAATAGGAAAAGTTTTCATTAAACTTCAGAAACAATACGTTTTTAGTCATTCTCAGAAATAGATATTAAAAACTTCATCATTATCAAAACAAAAAGACAGATCAGAAAACAAACACATTTCAACTCAATTCAGTGATCAGTCAATAACAGTTCTCCAAGTATCCTGAGTCATGTTTTGGCTAATCATTGTTCAACAATGCTCATTGAGCTACTCTTCCTCTCACATTTCCTACACAGTCTACATTCCAGACTCGATGCAGTATCATTATCCCAAGTGCACACGATGAACCATACCGGTATCTTTCATCAAATCAAATTAGCTGAGGCAAAGATAGTACCTGTGGATGGAAAACTTGCAGAGACAGGCCTTGGGTTTCAACAGGAGGATGAAAATAACATCAGGGTTCATGACCTTCGGGTGTCATGTCTGATCGCTAGACTGGTCTTATAAGGGGCATAGATGGGAGGGTGAAGATAAAGGGTCTGCAGTACATTTCAGACATTATTTCCAAGTTGGCACAGAGCCCTGCCCACGCCTCAAAGTCCCTAAATAGAAATGTCCTGACGCAACCCAAGAAATAATTGTTCTTTGATGATTTTGAAATGTGGCAAAATTAACAATGATCTGACTCAAGTGCTATTTTGGGCAGAGACACTTCCGTTAAAGCATTTACAGATTAAAAAAAAAAAATGAGCTAAAGGCACTTTTCAATATTTAAACATCTAAATGAAATGCTACAAAATAAATCCATTTTGTTATTGCCAGCAAGATTAACACCGAAACATAAGGCCTAATAACATAGAATACAAGTACCCCCTCCACCACCCGAAGGACATAGTATAGTGCTTAAGTTTCTTAACGGCACAGAATACGAGCAATTTTAGTGAAGATGGGCAAGTGTTAATTGTTGGGATTAAATCACAAAACACACCCTATCATCAACATTGATATGCTAGACTTGTATAATCCTTATCTCGAAAGCTCATCATCCCTATAGCTACAATGTAAGTGTAATATCGCCTGCTAAAAGCCACTTCTATAGCAGATGATATATGGTACATAGAGAGATGCATCGCTACATTCTTACATGCACTGGAAATGCAAAAGGAAAGGTACAATTGTAGGCATAGCCAAGATGACAACTGTCATTACATTAGCCATTAATCCATCAATTTCATGTTTATAGTACATTATAAACAGGAACTTTTCAAATAGTACTTTCTAATAAAGTCATTGTTATTACTTTAATAAGCAAAGAGGTAACATAATTGATTATCGTCTTGCTTCACAGAACATTCTCTCTTTTCCTATGCAATTAGAAATACAATATATGTATTTTGCATTTACCCTTTCTCCCTGATGTATTGTAGTCTACATACTGAAAATAGCTGACTATTTTGCTATGCCTCTCCTAACCACTTTCCTCCTACCCCAATTTGTGCAAATGTAGATCAATATGCCACTTAATGTTAATATCAAATACAGAAGATTACGCAGAGGACATCTTCAATTATAAAGTTTTAATAAATTGAACAAGAATTTACAAAGGGACGTTAATAACAGCCATCAACAGAACATAAGCAGAGGAATGGAAATAGAAAGGTTTTGCAGCTGTCGAAGCCATCTCTACAACTGGCTATAAAGCTAAATGTAACCCACTGTATTTTTAGAATAATTCTGCCCTCCTCTAGATTTTTACTTGAAATGAAATAGTAATGGACAGATATGGAAATGAACTAAAATAGAACTGAGTCAAAGGAAGGTGTGGATTTTGGAGCTATTTGTGGAGTCTTTCCATCAATCTTCGCCGAATGCTGTGGGCAGTTAATAGTCTTGGTTGTTCAGTCTGCTACGAAGTTGATCAATCTGCACCGGGCCCCATGCCATTAACAAGTTATGCAGATATACCAGCCCTTGTTTTTTTTTCCTTCTTCAGGTTTTGATGTAATAAAATAGAAATTGATGAAAGGGCACTATGCCTATATATACAGAGCTCAATGCCAGTTTAAAAAGCACTTGACAGAGCTGATAACAATTAAGAGTCAGTGTTATATTACTACCAGCCACTTGAGGAAGCACTGGCTTTGCAGCATTTCAATTTCAGCCACGCCTAGTCGCTGTGGCTTCGAATGTTGCAGGTTATCAAATGAAGCTAAAGAACATTAAAGACCACCACTTCATGCACTTCAGCTTACATTTATCAAACATAAATATGTCTCGCCTTCAATTTTAGGAATTTTTTTTCATTTGACTTAAACTATATTCCAAAGGGGTATGAGCTTATACAGACTAGCTTTATCCTTGTCCTGGGTGACCTCAGATGGTGTCTATTTATAGACTGGCCTTGCCCCAAGGGTGGACAGGAAGAGGTCATGGGAGGTTCATCCTTTATTTTGATGGCCCATGAGAGTGCAACTGGACTGGAGAAGTACTATTCCTTTCCAGTAGGCCACCCAAATGTTGTGTATTTCCACTAGTATATGAAAGCACTAACAGCGTTTCATTTTTCATCGAAAGCCAAACTTAACTTGAAAAAAAAATTAATTTGGGTGTGAATTCATGTGTTTCATAAACAAATTGGATCTGGTTTACGCATGAAATGTATGCCCAAAACCCTATTCAAAGGATCTTCTTTGGTTACACTAAAAATAGCCCAGTTTCCTCAATTAGACTTAAGCATTGCTTGAATACCAGTTATCTCTGATTACAAGGCTATGTCACTTTCCACAACTTCCCCATTATAGATATCATCACACAAAATAGATCACCTAATTATGTTCCAAGGTATGATTAGGATGCATGTGATCTATTTATAGAAATTTCAGTTGTGATCATTCTAGATGTTATCAAGGACAGTTACAATGACAACCGTGAAACAAACCCTGGAGTACTATCTCCAGTAAGGAAGCACATCGCACATACATTACCATAGGAAAGACGAGTGTGCGAGTCTTGTCTATTTATGAGGGGGTGTGTGTTATTCACGTAATAGATGCTAATTACTTGTCACTTCATTGTACCTTCATTCAAAGAGGCCAGCACTAATTGATGCAATTGAATGCCGCGCATGCCAACATGGCAGGCTATCAAACTCCAGAATCCGTTCTTTGTGTACTTTCCTTTTTTTAATTACTCCTACAGAACAGTCAATCACACTATTACTCCACAGTGAGTGGTACATAAACACACTTTGGAGAAATAATTTATTTTGATGCACTCAAATAGAGTCTACAAAAATAAGCAGACAATGCAGTGAAAGTCTTTTCATAATAGATATCCCAACCTAACCTTTTAGTCCCCCTGGTGGACTTCAATGCTTCTGTAAACTTCTCTCTCCTGTCCACTGCAGTTAGAAAGCTACCCAAGGTTTCTGTTTAATGGACATAGACATTTCAAGCTCATGTCAGATGATCTATATTTCATATCACCTGGGGAGCGTTTCATCAAGCGTTTTGTCATTGATTTTTACCGACAACTGTTATAAGCTACTGAAATCCTTGCATCTGATTGGCTGAGAGCAAATTTGTCAGTAAAAATCACTGACAAAACCCTTGATGAAACGCTCCCCTGCTTATCATATACTATGTGACCTCTTTTCAATCTACTGCACTTTCCATGCACCATGAGTCATGCAGATAACCAACACAAACTGTTGCTATTATTTCCAGTAAAACGTAAAAATATAAAGACCTATACAGCTCTCGATCTATCCCCTTTCGTATTTTTATTTCTAATTGAAAAGCCTTATGTTGTAAGCATTAAAAATCTAAAATATATTTATGAGAAGATAACTGCTTTCTTTCCACCTTACAATCAGTCTAATCAATTTGTCATAAATATCCTAAAATTAATATCTGACTGTTCCTAGTACAGGAAATTAGTAAATAATATCATTGAATAAAAAGTGTTCAATATTTGTTCAACTGGCCAAGCAATTAAAATATCTGTTTGAAGCCAGAAGGGCCTTAACTCTGTAAAAAAAAATGTGAGTTAACACCCTTCTGGCTCAAAACAGACGATATACAAGTAGATCTGGAGCATCTATTCCGGGGGTTATCCCACCTACAGTTTTGTTTGCATGTCCATATCAATTGTGATAATGCTTGGGGATGTGACCTGAATAGTGTGGGGGATAATTGAAATAGCACTGATTGTTTACATGATACCCTACAAGCAATATACATAAAGGTAATAGTTGTTGGCATTGCTGCAATGCCTGCTCTGGCAAGCATCCATTGATTTTTTTGATTTTTTTTTTTAATTTTGGAGGGGAAAGAGTGTTGATCAAAAAATGTATGCTATATAGGCCAATTGAATGTAAAGCCGCATATGAATGTCAATATATAGGCCATTTTCCCCAAAACTTTTATTTTGATTTATTTCAATTTTTGTAATTAAAATTCCATGGCATTAATTAATTTCTACCTGTAAGATGTCATAATATCATTAGATACACAAACTATCTGCCTGCTGACTGTGTCTAACATTTCATTTCAAATTCATCAGAAAAATGTGAGTTTAACACCAATAAGTACAAATGGCAGAGGAGCTAATTAGAATGTGAGTTATGACCATGCTGACAAATTCATTAACCTGTTAATAGTGTCATTGTCTGAGGTCTCATGAAATGTTATGTAATAATGAGTGTACAATAAAAGGGGCCCCCAAGACATGGATAAGGGATTCCAGCACAGGTGTAAACAAGTTCACATCTCATATGAAAGGTGAGAAACAGAATGAGACATAGAAAGAGAGAGAGAGAGAGAGAGGCGCAACAGGTACATTGTATGGTGCTCTTTACATCTTAATGAATTATTTATTTCCAAGGGTGACACATGAAAAAGCAGGTGTAATAAGTTATATTGGTGTTTATAAACGTATGGTTTGTACAATTCTAATTTGCTCTTTTACAAATACAATCATGCTTTACACTTACACATATCAAAAGATTGTACACTCATTACAAAACATGAATGACTAGCTCCCCTTGAGTTTCTATAAAATAGAGATCAAAGATTTCTATGACATAACTTTTGAGGAATACATAATATATGACAGTACTTCTGAGGAAATATACAGAGCAATGGGATTCAGTTGAAGCCAGTTAATACAGAAGCAATGTCTGGCTAAAGTGAAACATTTCTCTTTAATTTAATCTTTACAACAAGCTCTGGAGGCCTTGTGTTTATAGAAAAGGAGAGTAAATGTATCTACCTACATGTACAGAGGGAAGGAAATTAAATGATGTTACAAACAAACATAACATAAAGAGAAATATAAAGAAAATACAGTTAACCTTGGCTTGCATAACTCGAAGTCGCATAAGTCGAACTTTCCTTCAGTCAAATCAATTTTTTTAACCAAAATTTGCAAAATGTGTGTTAATTACATTACCTAAGTCGAAGTTTGCATAAGTCAAACTATTTTTTGTGGCCCCGACAGATTTGACTTATGCAAAGTTAACTGTATATGTTGCAATCACTTCTGTGATTCATATGTAGATTTGTGCTGCATACAAACCTTTGAAGCTCTTTGAAGAAATTGAAGACAAGAACAGAGGAATAGATATATATATATATGAATGAATTGCATGTTTAGATTGATCCTAAATGTTAACAAAGCCATAAAAGCAACACTTATCTATATCGGAAACGAATGAAAGTATAACTTACCAGGATCATATAAATGATTAAGCCTCCAAAATGTATTCCATCAAGTCAGATAATCTTAAATAATCCACTAAGAATGTAAAAGTATACCCCAAAGAGAAAATCCACCAAGATATATTTTCCTTCGTAGAAAAATATGGTAGTGAATTACTCCAAGATATTTGACAAATAATACGATAAAGATCCAGGGCAAGGTATAAATAATGTCTTAGGGTTTGAAAGTCACCAAGCGATACTAACACTTTCCAATAGCCAGCTAAGCATCTGATCTGAAATAGCCTCCACTCACTTTTACTTGCCAATCCATTCCCATTGCAAGCGAACACAGATAGTCACCATAGAGAGGAATCCTGGCTGCTGATTGGCTAATGACTGGCTGCCTGCCCAGACTTTAGCTCCACCCACTAGTTTCCTGTTATAGACAGGGTGCTATTTTTAGAAGCGGTTTTGCTGCAGCCTGGAACTACATTAGCATTTCGATCAACAGCCAGCAATGCTGAATGTGACAGAAACCAATCTAATCCGAACCGCTAGCATTGTTTGCGCAGAAATTGAGAACCTCCATGAAGTCATGAATTCGTAGGAGGCCTGTGATATTGTTGTGCTCAATCCTAAATAATATTTTCAAGTTTACTAGTAAGCTTTGACTCTGAAAACAGTGTAACAATTCAATAAACCAGAATATTTCTCAATTAGTCATAAGCAGGGTGTATGCATATGATATTTTTTTGTAATATATATGTTGCATTTAATCTAATATTAATTAAAGATAAAAAAGGTCAAATATCAATATTATACATGTATAAAGCATGTTGAATAAAGTAAAAACATCATAGAAGAGTACAGTATGTGAGATGAAAATGAATCTCTTTTTTTTTAAACTGGGAGGACATTCATATCAAATGCCTAAATAAAAGTTCCAGTAGATGAAATGAACCTCTCACCTTTACTTGAGTTGTAACTGAAAGACGAGAATGAATAAGAATGGTATAGCAAAATCAAATTCAGTGGAAACTCAAATTTGCACTAATAACCAGTGTTTATTCAAACCTTCCCAATATTCTAATCTAACTAACACTCATTTATAGACACAGAAATAGCTTTCCTTGTACGTGTCTAAACAATAGCTCAGGGCACATATGCACAATGTCTTGTACAAATGTTGGAGACTAAAATAAATCAGTATATTTACATTTTGTGACTCTAGGTGGGGGAGAGATATTTGATATTATTTAGGATTGACTGGCATGCATATTGGTACAATTATAGGAAGAAAAGGATTATAACATTCACAATGGCCACATAGGCTGTATGGTCACCTATATACTGTCTCCTATGACGTGATAGGTACATTGCATATTTTAGAACCTGTCTACAAAGGTTCATCTGCGTATAGTGGTTAATTTTCCTTTTCTGTTTGATGACCTTCACAGGCAGATTTTACTTTATTACTAGTATGTATGTCCATACATGTACACTGTAAGTACTTCTCTTATAAAAAAATAATAACACGTGGAAGAACTTAAAGAGATAGTCGAGTTCCGGGAGAGGTGAAAAATAATATGTGAGCTTTAATTCTCATTCTTTTTATGTCAGTTTGGAAAAATATCATAAATAGAAAAATTGCTCTTCAAATGCCCTCATATTCAAAATATGATGAGAAATAACTGAAATGTTCGGTCAAACATTCATGCCACTCTGAGTGAGATTGGGTCAATTTCTTATCATTTTGATGATTCCAAAACCTCAAAGTATAAAACTATTTTTATGTAGACATGATCAACCTTTCATAGTGACCAGAACTCTACTTTATTTTGAAGAATTTTATTTTCAGTACGATTCATGCCTGCCAATGCTTTAATTTATGGTTGGAACACTACCTGAAGGCTGAATGAAGCAAAGGAAGGGAATAACCTTACATAATTTGATTGAGATTATACCTGACATACTTCTTAGAAGGCAGGATACATATATTTGTTAAGGTCAAATTACAACGTAATTTAAGGCTATAGATCTAGATTAGTCATATAGTCTACAATTACTAAACTTGAAAATCAAAAGGTTAATGGACATGGATGCATTTTCAAGTATTGTAGTTTTTCTAGGTATTTTTGTCAATTACTTTCATATTAGATTTACAATGATTATCAGATTCATGTATTTTCTTCAGGTCTTTTCCACTGGGACTAGAATTTGTATCATAATTGTCATGGGATATTCCCCAGGTTATCATTTGCTCTTTGAAATATACCACTATAAAAACTTTTTTTACACCTTACCTCCATGTACATATGCAATGTAAAATGCATTTCTACATATAGGCCTATCAGTAGAGATATTTTAATTTTTAATTTTCCTTTGACCAAGAACATAATGAAACACCAAATTCCCCAACCTTGTGTTTATTTCTTTAACTAGCCGTGATTATCGATGTATATGCACGTATATGTACATACAGAAAAAAATGCAAATTATAACCATTTTCATTTTTCCAAAATTTTCATATATTTACAACGAAAGACACCCCCAAATTGCCCAACATACATGTGTATCTAACAAAGTCTGCCATTACAGACTATCCCCACTGACTCTTGCTGTCAGGTCTCTTTTCCTCCTGCCAGTCATAACAGAGACACTAACCATTCTAATATAACTTTCCTGGAATATTATTTACCCTCCCTTCTTTTCACCCTTAAGATCTGATACAAATCTGTAGAGGGGCGCAGAGATATGACATCAAGCTGGAAGTATTATGTTTAGATGATGACATCATAGGAAAACTGGTAGCCTAAATCCGCTGCTGATGTAAACACAACTCTGTTCACAATTGTATTTAATCTATGAAAAAAAAAGTTCTCAAAAGGTTGTAAATATAGCAGGCACAGAAATTTCCAAGCATTGTCATCTCTAAATGTCAAGTAACAGTTGCTAGATCTGAGGTGTTATCTTCTTGTTTAGTAAATATGTCCCCAAAGCGGTTACAGCGCGCAGAAGATTCCTGGAATAGGCCCGCAAAAATCTTTCCCTTGTGAGGTGTCCTCTATCTCGGTCAAAGATTCCTCGCCAACCAGTACACTATAATGACACCTTACCTAAAAGCAGCACACAGGAATATACATGTACTTCTATTTAAAATTTTATTCTAAAAGATACATTGTTTTTCTTATTTCATGGGCAAATTCACCTTAACATGTGTAAACTGTAATAACTTGCACTTTTTTTTGGGGGGGGGGGATAATGTTGGACCAGGGAAGTGTGCAGTACATATTGTCTGTTGAGCCAGTGCCAGAAGGGCATTAACCCTATGTAAAAGGATACAAGCTTACACCCTTCTGACATACAATATTTCCAAATAAAATCAAAGTACCGATAAAAAGACCCAAGAGCTGAACATGCTTCCCTGTGTTCTCAGCACATCAATGCAATCAAAACAAGCGGCTTAAATTAACAAGTCCAATGAGTAACGATGACACGGATTCTAAGATTACATAGAGCGTAGGCTGTCTCCGTACTGGAACTTCCAAGAAACTACATGTATATTCACCTCGAGTGAAATTTCCACCGATAATGCTCCTCCCAATAATTCAATTGTGATTTGACAGCTCGACTGTCTTGACTGTATGAGGCCTCTAAAGAAAAGTGTCAAACACCAATTTAAGCTAATATACTTTCTAAGAAATCTGAGAAATCAACAAGTCAAGTCAGTATCAAAGACAAGAATCATATCGGTGGTCAAAAAGTAAAGGAGTTATTTGAAAGGCCCCAAGGTGAAAGCTAGTAGGAGGAAAAAAAATGTCCGTATTTGGGAAACAGCAGCACTTACAATGTATTTGTGGAAACCATTTTATTCCTTTCTAAATTTTAAAGACATGTAAAGTATGCAAAGAAAATATATCTTCTGTCTATCTTTAATTATAAGGAGAAAATATGATCCAGGTAGTTTAATTAAATTGTGTTTTGAGAAAAGAAAATAAGTACTGGTATGCTATTACAATCATTCAGATACAAATTTGAATCTTTCAGTTGTCTATGTTTGCAGCCAATTTCACATATTCACATTATAATAATTCTTAAAATAGAAGTTTTGCGGAATACATATGAATGAAATAATGGGTAGAAGACAGATTTAGTAATTTGTAGATATTTTCCTACTGGTTAGAGGTATTGCCAATGTGAAAGAGGAAAATACATTTTCGCTTGCCATTACATCAGGACTTCCAATAAAATACCTTAAAGGAGAATTAACCTCAAACAATAAAGACGATAGTGTTCAAAAGGTGTTATTTATTCCTACTTGTTAGACTATACGGCTTCGCGTCAAAATATACGAGATCGATACGAATCAAGATTTTCTGAGCAAAATTTATCATCTGCTAGCAATATGTATCGTCTGCTAGCAATATATGGGGGCTGCCATTTTTTTTATGTGTACAAGAAGATTTTCTTAATCCAAATGCCCAATTGCCTTTTTCAAAATTAAAAACCCATTTGAGATTAAAAATATAGAATAGATATGTCAATTTATTTTTAAACTGAAGATTTCCTTATATATTTCTGTTGAAAATCGATATTCGCTTAATATAAATCTATTTTCTAGATACTGTGACGCAATGGACGGAGTAAATTAATTCAAATTTTATGGATGCTTCTTCCCTGAGCATCTATAGCGGCAAACTATGCATTCACCTGCTTTCGGATAATGGGACTTGAAAAGTCAGAATGCATGCTGCATATATTATGTTCTGCTCTGTTTGGCAAACCCAAGAAAATAGATTTTTGTTAAGCAAAACCAGACAATTTAAAAGTATCATTATAAAGATTTAATTTTTATAAATCATGTAAACACCCACTTTATATTTTTCGTCACATATGGGATTTTAGGTAATGAAGAAAATCAATTTAGGTCTTGGATGCAAAATATCTTCCTGACCGGAACATTTCTCAATGGTTCATGTACAAATCCAAATCAGCAAGAAAATGGCAGCCCCCATGTAAATGAGTAGGAGACGATACCGGGTGTTGGAATATCTTTATTTATACCCTTTTCTGATATCTTATTAGAAAATGATTTAGGCCAATAAGTAGGAATATATTACACCTTTCAATATAAGTAAATTTGTACTCAGGGGTTAATTCTCCTTTAACATCTTGATCATAAAAAATATCCTCTGCTAAAAGCCAGATGGTTGTTAAACTCACATCCTTCCTGCTCTCAGCTCAGAAATTTGCAAATACCCATTTCAGTAAAATCAAATGTACACTGCAAATGTTTTCTGCTTGACAGAATTTACAGAAGTAAATAGTAATGTGATATTACAACTCACCTACACATTCACAGAGTGACTGATTACAAACTTTCAAAGATGCAGTGCTCTTCTTGTTTTTGCTAAGAACTGTCTGATCTAACTGGACTTCTTCAGAGAATAATAAGAATTGATCGCTCTCTTAGTATTAAGGTGTCTGGGAGAGAGAGATTAAAACTGCTCGAGCTGATCCCTGTTTCAACCTTCACTTTGTTACAGCTACATAATCCTCTCAGTGGGGTGTCTTAATCCCTCTAGCTCCAGGCATGCCTTTGTCTTGAAAGACAAAGGATCTCTTAAGCCTCATGCTTTAATCCCTCACTCAGTTATCTCCTTTTTGGATGGTATTGTTACCTGAGTGGGGATCAATAATAGCTGTAGAAGCTATATAGGCTTTCTTTTACAGACTTATTTTAGCCACACTGTCACTAGACTAAAAATAGCTGCGATCGAGCAAATCTATTCAAGGCATATACCATGTAGGACTAATCTACTTCTGTTCCTAAGTATACTAAAATAGGATATGTAGTTACAAAATATCTTTAGCTGGTATTCTGTCAACAATGAGTATTTATTTATTCTGAAGGTGAAAGGAAATTCAAAATAAAAGTAAGTGCATGATTAAGACTAATAATGAAAAATCAAATAGTGACCTATTTTTGCACAAGTTAACAGCATGCTGTGGAAGTAATTTGAAAAGTGATACAAGATGGTCTCTGTCATTGTAATGACCATTTTATTGGTAACACATATTCCCTTGTTCGTACATTTTCTTGAGGCTCACAGGACATATTAAAGAGGGGGTGCAAAAAAAATCCCCTTGCCAAGGACTAGTTCATACATAATCAGGAACAAATAATATTGCAAGGCACCAAAACATTCAGCTTTCATTTTGCTTTCAGCCCTTTAAAACCTTTTGGAAATAAACACGGAAATGGCATTTTGATACTGTATCCATATCCACCCTAATAATACTGAAGATGCAAACAAGAGATATCATTGGTTGCTGGATTAGGGAATATGAAACGTATCATAATGATATAGTTTTAGACGTAAGAAAGTTTTATGGCAATAAAAAGAGGATATTCTTTCCAAGTATGTGAAATGCAGAATTTTCCCAACCCCTTTCTTTCGTTCTGTTTCAGATCATAAACTGGAAATGGCTTTCTGCTGACAAGCAACTCTTTTAATTCAAATAATCTAACAAGAGATAGTGATCTAATAGTTACAATATTTATGATTAAAAGTGTTAGACTGAGAGGGTACCCACGATACATTTTTGTGACTTAACAAACACAGCCTTGTCAGTCCATATCTCCTTCAAAGAATAAACACCGTTCTTTCTTCCGGTGTCTTTTTCAGCCTGCTTCAAGATATTCAATGACACGACTCCCCAATCACAGGGTGCCATTATACAAACAAGGGACTGCTGTAATCAAGATAAAGCTCCCTTCGCTATTATCTATCAGCAAGGATTTCAGCTCCTCCCAGCTTTCACTGGAGAAAAAAAAAACCCAGTTCATTATCTCTAAGTAAGGTTCAGTGATTTACAGTCTCCTGCTTCTTAGAAATCTATGTACTTGATATTTCACCAACCTGCGTCTATTATTTTTTTAAAACAAAATCTCCTTCAGACTTCAGGTACAATAATCAAAGACAGAAATGATTTAAACTTGGGTATCAGCTATGTAATGTCGGCTGAGCATTGATGACATGTACCTGTGGGGAGTGTTTTCCAACAATACCCTCAAAGTTGGAGCATTATTTTAAAGCAAAAAATCAACCCATTACTTTCCTTGACTTAAGAGCTATATATTTGCCATCTTCAATGCTATTCTACATGCATTTCAATAAACTTAGCTAATACTATTACTAAAACTAAAACTACATACATTATCAGAAAATAAATCTGTTCAGCAGTAAGTTGATATCTTCATCAGATATTATATGAGAGCAGAAATCTTTGCACTACGTATCATTACGTATTCACAATATTCTCAAACAGATTAATAAATGAAAATTGTACAGCCACTTCTGATAATAAATGGTTGAAAAAAATCTCATAAAAATATTTGATAATTGGCCTATGGAAGTCCTACTCTACGTGCAGCTGAGAAATGGTACTATATTTCATGTTATGAGTGAAGCAGAGTTTGTGCTTACAAACTAACCATGTGCTGTGAGGACACTTAAACATGATCGAGGACACTTAAACATGATTGAGATTATTTTGCCTTCATGCTATTTCAGGAAGCCTATCAATTTCCATATTTCATATCATAGATCTCAAACAAGTTAAACGCCCAGCCAAATATGCATGAACCGTCTTGAAACGTATGCATGAACCGTCTTCAAACGCATGCATGAACCGTCTTGAAACGTGTGCATTTTAAAACCACAATGTTGGGCAACAGCAGTTTGAAGAATGTAACCAGAGATTAATTCATAGATTCTGACAGAATCGATCTGCAGTATTCCCATCGCACAAACAGGCTTTGGTAAACAGTAAATGGAAGATGCTTTAATCTCCTGTTTCAGGTAAAATTACCCCACTGAGGACACAAAACAGAGAGAGTGGCTTTTGGCTCGATAGATCTGTCATTGACTTCTCCATTAAGGAGCCTATTTCAACAGCCTATTTTTAGTGCCAGCTTACAGCTTTCTCCTGGCTTCCTTTCCACTTTAGACCCTCACTGTTTTTTCATCTTCATCAAGGTGTTCTGCATTTTTTAGTTAAAGGGATGGGGAGTACTAAGTAATGGGCATAAAAAGAATTATCAGTAGAAAGTTTAGCCAGTGAGAATATTGTGACCGTTTTTTATAGACACAATTTTTGTTTAGGTATTATCTGTTTGTGAATTAAATCCTAGCTTTTAGAAGTAATCCTAGTATCTTTTGTATATTATTGACTATCTTAATATTTAATCCATATAGAGGGTTCTCACGGCAGCCATGCTGGAGGACATAAGAACAAAAACCTGTGCATCAAACTATGAAAAGCCATCGTTGTCATGGTCTAGTGCACAGGTTTTTATTGTTATATCCTCCAGCATGTGGGAACTCTCTATTGTATGACTGATTTTTAAATATATTTTCTGTAGTAGTCATCATTATTGTTTTACTGTGAAACTTTATAAATACTATGAGTTACTTTTATTTTTTATCTTTCTCCAAAGGCAGATAGAGATGAAGATGTACAAAACAATTTGCATCGCAAGCACACATGAACTCGACATTAGAAGGTCCATGTTACCTCCCCATAGTGAGATCACAGATGAAACACAAAACTTAACAAGTCATTAATTATTATATCATTTAAAATACACTGTAATGCATGGATTTGAAATTCACAGACATTTAAAGATTTCCTTTAAAGTGATTTGGTAACTTTGTAGAGGCTCGATAAAATCTGAGCTTCCTGGCCTTACATGCTATCATTGTATGTAATATGGTGTAAAAATGAAGCCCAGGAAAAAAAAGCACTTCAAAATCATCATGTGCTTCACAAAGTAAACATATGCAAGTGACCAGAAATGCCAGACTCATTTTCTCCGCTGGACTCAGTGTTAGACTAAAGCGTATGGCCATACGCTTTCGTAAATGGGAGTATTCAGTCATAGATATCTTAATAATAGCATTATATGAAAACCTTTCCATGCCTGGCTATTCATTTATCCTTCGGAACATCATTATACAAGACAGATATCAAAATTCAACAATTTAATAAATCAATCCTTCACAAAGTTACAGTATCCCTTTAATGACTGTGCTTGTGATCTAGACCTCTGGTTTCTAAATGTATTTCTTTGACAAATGACGAAATGAAACTAATTATAAACCAAACCACATATCCCTCACTTCTATTGTATGTACCCCTAGCGCATCTGCATATGCCATATAAGATAAATTTTGGGAGGCAGGAGGGAAATCCCCCATTCCCCATACTGACGGGAGTGCAAAACTTTGCCGAGTATTGATTTCAGGCTGTTAAGTCAGGCAGTAACCTTTGCAATTTCTGCTTGAAGAGGATTCAAACGAAGTGTGTGGTCACAATATTGTATAATGAAAGAAGGTGTTGAGCTTGCATGCAGAATTAGTTGAGCGACTGATGGAGATGAGGAAAGGTTTGAACTAAACCAAAGATTTGTACCTATCAGGTTAGCTTTTGAAGAAAAGAAGAAAATGTTTATGACTATGAACAAATGGAAAGAACTAACATTACATATCTTCTTTTTTTTTCTTCAAATTAGAATGTCACTTTGAAATTATGAGCTATTTCAGCAAATTGTTAGAAATCATGTACATGCGAGCACTTTATCAGTCTTCTGACTGCGAATGTAAATGTTTGGATCTGTTGTTTTTTATTCAAATATACCTTTCAATTCAAATCATGAAAAACCTCTCACCGAATTTTAGAACCTTTTATATCTACTGCTGCATGTTGTTGCTGCTGGCAGATAGAATGGGTTAATAATACTTATATAGCGCAAAATGCTAAAGCCTCTAAGCGCTTACTTCACTTTTAACCTGGAAAGGACACAATCTGCAGCAATAATATAATCATTTATGAATTATGATTATGATTATGATTATTTATCATTTAAAACAATAAAGCCTCATTCAAATATGTTGCGGTAAACCACATTTCTTTTTATATAATGATTTAAGTGTAATACGTTTCACATTTTTGTATCTTATAACAAGGAGATCATTAGGTGAATATTCGTTGAACTTTTGTTGCACACATTTGCACACATTTTTCATTCATTTACACATTAAAAACAAACTCACAGTAGTTTATCTATTTTTCACCAAGCGATATGTGAACGAACCTCTAAAGTACTACTTTTGTTTGTTCTCATGACAGTTAAATATATTTTTTGGAATAATTATCCTTCTGTCATTAATACCAATGATAATCTTCATAATCATATAAAGAACTTAAAGGCCAACAAAAGTCATTATACTGCTAACATTTTTAGCTTAAGTTTGCATATGGATGATATTTCTCAAAAATAAAAATGAATGGCTTGCGGCAAGAACATTTACATATCTATTTACAATCATCTATACTCGTCTCAGCTTTTTTTAGAATGTTTTTTCTATAAATGGAAACATGCAGACGGAATAACAGTGATACAGGATAGCTGGCTACTCTATTTCTGTAGGCTCTTCATGTAATAAAAAACACTCAATATACTCTGAACAGGGGAAATATGAGAATGACAAACCTAAGACTCATAAAAAGTCTGTTATTGTTTATCGGTAAATGGTTTCATTTTTAATCCCTTGATGAATTCTGGTATTCCCGAAGTGTTTGTTGTTACAACAGGGATACGTCCAATCTTAGATTAAGAAATGATGCATCTTTGCTATGCTTTCTCAGGTTTCTCTTTTTTTTTTCTCTTCCAAGCCTTGTCTATATTTCAGGTACTCCAATATCCCACCATTGAAACCACATGTTTCAAAAGGACATCATTCTTTCTTTTTTATTTATTACATTTTGCAAAGAAATGACTTGATACGAAAAAGTCACAACATATTAAGAGAAGTGAAGTTTCCACGATTAAACACAAGTATAAAACAAGCAGGAAAAAATGCCACTGAACTTTCCTTTCTAGTTAACTAAATAATTTAGTTAACCATATAATTTGAAAGGACAATTGCAAAAATTTCTAATGACAGTAGTCATTAAATATATCATATTTCTATTTCGCCAGAGGCGATGCATAACAAAAGTTTCTTGGCCCTCAAATTTGTGACATTTAGCAGAGGGGCAATTTAGCATTGCCTGAAGCCTAGACAATCAAATGAACATGATATGCAAATATGTTTGTAATTAGAGTGAGTTTCAGACACATGCCTACTCTATTTACACATCGTACCAGGATTTAGGACACTAATTACTCCAATCAATCTGGTCATGTAGAAAAGAATTTTTCTAGTGAAAAGGATGTCGAATATCGTCTCATGTATCAAATAAATTATGATTTTGAAAGGGATAATGAGGTGTATAATTTCAGTAGATAGATTTTATTGCAATATTCTATTCCATTAACATGAAAAAATTGCTCCTCACGGTACAAGACTACCTTTGTTGACTCTGCGAAGATCTATAAATACCACTCGAAGCAACGCATATCAATTATCAATAAAGCCGATTTAGAAAATAAAATTACTGCAAGTAATGGACTGAAGGAAAGAAAAGATTCTGCTTGAATAACAGTATGGCAGCCCAACAAAGAACCTACACAGAACAACAAAAAAAATCAGGAGAAAATAAACTTGAGGTATAGACAGATGACATCCCTAGAGAAAGGGTGAAGTTTCTAGGTTGTTGCTATTTTTAACAGACAAGTATCTAGGGATAAGAGTAATTTTGTTGCTGCTGACTGCAAACTGCTACCACCTTGTCTGAAATGAAAGCAAATGAATCTCTGGAGATTGGGAGTTACAATACCTTTTTGGAGTAATTGCATTAAGTAAGCCTTGAATTTGTTAACAGTAGACAGACTTGAATGCTTCAGAAGCAGGTGCACTTTGTCTGCTCCTAGGAGAGCAGGTTACAAGATAAAAATAACAGATGGGAGAAGCTGCATGGACAGTTTTCATTACTTCAAAGCTTGACATTGTAGACAATAAATTGTTCATCAGGGAAACAACTTTTAAAATCAGCTTCATATAACAATCAGAAAGGATTTAACAGAGAAGAAAGATGTGGAAAAGGAAGACACATTTTTTGTGGACCCCTGGGATGTTGGCTTTAAGAATTCTGTATTAAGATGTTGTGTGGCTCTTACTCAGTATGGATGCAAACAACCTTTCTTTTACATATTTACATATTTGACAGTTGTTTTGTTCCAGAAAGAAAATGAAATTCATGATAAATCACCCACATTGATAGGAAAGAGATTAGACTGCAGAAGAAGAAATTTCCTTTAGTTCAGCTTTTCCTGCTGAGTGTAAAACATATTCACGCTCACTCAGAACTGCTCCTTTTTTGATACTTCATCTGTTGCACCCTTCCAATTAACAAAGAAAAGTATGACACTATTTTTCAGCTTTGTCGCTCATGGTATTAAATTTATGAAACTTCATGAATCAAAAGTCATAGCTAATATTATCTTGTCTTGATCCTAGTGCACACCCACAAAAAATGATGTATTCTATACATGTTGCATACTTGCTCTAAAAAATTTCAGTTAATCTTAAACTTTTCTTAACAGGAAACCTAATTAACAGAAATGAAAAAGTTCTGCATTGTATAACCACATTCGCACATACAGATTGCATGTACTGAAGCCATTCACCTGCTGAAAGAAGTAATACATTGCATAATTGAATGGCTTTAGAGAAATAGACATTACTGCCTACATTATGCAGGGAATCAAACTTGGGAATCCCCTGAAGTAATGCACACGGGCTACCATCGTCCAACACCACCTTTGATGCTACAGCATGATTTCAGGCAGTCCACAAAGTAATAAAAAGTGGTAGTTTAGATGTGAAAGGGTTATTAAAGGTATGATTTTCGTAATATTCCAGCAAAACTACCTTGATTGCACAAGGGATGGACAGGGTTCTTTGACTCTTATTTCACTTAACAGGTATTATTGCAGTAATACAGTGATTGCTAAAGCTAACATACATACATACATACATACATACTCAGTTCAATTACAATGGGAGCTTGTATTCTGATTGATTTGGCAAGGAGCCCAATTGATGTAATTGGCTAGATTAGTTACCAAGATTGAACACTTTCACATTTCATGGAATCAGCATTCCCTGCGGACAGGTCGAGATAATACCTTGTCCCACCTGGATCACAACTGCAAGGGAATTGTCATCTACCTGGTTCTTCATCTTATACCCATGTGTCTCAGTGAAATATCAGCTATTCTGTTCTAGAAATTATGCTCCCCAACTCCTTGAAATTTTCAGTAGGTGTCCACTGTACAGTAGCAATGACAGACAACAAAAAAAGGTTTTGGTTAACTCAACTTGATATCGGTGTTCTTCTGTGAATGATTAAAAATTGATATCAATCAAGTGACATTAGTGGTTTTGGAGAGAAAAGACAGCTTGTTTACAATAAAAGAAGATGTACCACTAATAACTTCTTTCATTAATACTTTGAAGGTATCAAGCACAATTTCTAAATTTTAAGAATTACATTTTTACAAAATTTTCTTATAGCTCACATTTCATCAATACGTTATGAGAGCATCTAAATTAGGACAATTAGCTTTAGCTCGTTGTTCGAGAGCAAGAAAATTGTTAATTCATATAATGAAGTATAGAATTAATGTGCTTCTACCTCTCAACAGACGATATCATTCATGACAAAAATCATGATAATTTGTTGATTGATAGACAGCCCTTTGAGCAATGATTAGCATACCAAAGTTAGACAGTTAGTTTTAAAGAACTCTCATTTCTCTGTTTTTGTCTTATCTTTTCTATATTGACACCCGCCATATCTCTGTTCATTGTCTATCAACACTACCAACTTATTGAACTCTTAAAAGAATGTGTGGTCACATGGGAGTTGGCAATTGGAGATATATATCACACAAAGAGTTTGATAGTGAAAAATAGAAAGTATATTTCATGTTAAGTGGAATGATGTGATGGAGATTCAGGGATAAGAGCATTGCACAGTCTTCAATACTGGTAGAAATTTGGCTGAACAGGATTGCAAAGACTTCCAAACAAGTCCACCTAGGGCAATTTCAATAACCTTACGCATCGCCTATTTAAATATGACATATTTCATAATCTAAACATCATTCATAAGCATAAAATGGTAAGGAAAGTGTCCTTTATTCAATTATTTGGATCATTAAAAGACTCGGTGATCATGTTGCTTATATCTTGAATTGAAAATAGAATCAAAAGTTAAGGAAGCAAACAGCGGATGTGAAACACATTTTTCTTGGAACAGAAGTTTTATTTCAAAACTAGAAACAGCTCATAAAAATTCAAATACATACTAAATGCTCCAAAATAGATTTCATTGTTTAGCTGAGTTGTACATCCATTACCTTTATCAGATAATTACTTGATGTCTTTGATGGAGGGCTATATATAGTTTTCATGCTAACTATATTACAGTGAGCTGAGAAACAGAAATACATTTCCATTAGATCGGACAAGAATATTTATAAACATTGCAGCTCAAAGATATACTGTGGTCACATATCACTATCCTATAATGAAAAAGAATTCATTGAGCTGAATGAGCTGAATAAATAATGCAAGCAAAAGCCTTACAATTGCCTTTTCTAAAGCCCTTTCTTGCATCTTGACATCCATTATTCTAGTTATGTTTACACGTAGTACATAGCATCGATGCTATGTAAGTCTTGAAACTATTTCCATTGCGTTCAGACAGGCCATGATCGACTTGCTTCTATCACCCACTCGTGACTATTCATCGCTCACTCGCTGCCAAAACGCGCAGAAGTTTGTGCACAGGGGTCATATCATGCGAAGTTGCAAGTGAAGATAGCAGCGAGTGAAGCAGCGATTGCGTTACAAGCGCGGTGGGTGGTCTACCACAAAGCATCGATGCTTTGTCACTGAGATTTACTCCTGCCAAAAAGAGAATTAAACATTGCAAATTTATCCGGGAACACAGGTCAGGAAAGGGTTTGCCATTAAAAAACTAAAATACAGATTCACTTATTGCACAGTATTAACCATCCGGGATGCAAGACTGTATTTCATGTCAGAGAGTGTGTGCGTTTGCCCAAGGGGACATATCACTAATCAGTCTCCAAGAATCCCCGCTTTTTCAGATTTACTGGGAAAAGGTGTCTTTCTATCCGACTCCCAAGAGAGGCAAACCTGTTACATGAGAAGAGAGTGAAATGAAAATACTCTCTGGATTGGCGACTCCCTACTAATTGTGACAAGAGTGCAAAGCTTTGATATATTGACAATAATCATAATAAGAACTGATTTTATGCAGTGCCTTTCCATTTACAAGAAACTGATCAAAGCACTGTACAGAGTATCACTACCTCAGTCATACATTAATGATCTCTAGCTTTGTCCCCTTTCCACTGCAGAGTGCTAATAATTTTCAGAAGGAATAAGAGAAGAAGGGATTCAAAATAGCTTCAATTTTAAAATGTGTCATTAAAAAAAAGTATGAAGAGAAAGCAAGTCTGCTGAGATGAACTGGAACAAATCCAAACTGGTAACACAATACTGCAAATTCACCTCAACAACTGAATAACCTGATTAAAAGTCACTCACTAATAGCTAGGAAAGTTTGGAAGAAATCCAGGAATAGCATTGAACTTTGATCAGATATAGAATGAAATACAAATAAAAGTTTTATTAGTATAATTGCTTTTAAAATGAAGAAACCAAGAATTAATTAATTACATCCTGAATAAGATACTTCAGTTATCCAGGGCAATTCAGAGAAGTGCTAAGCATTGCTTTAAGTTCCAGCACCGGATCTCGAATGGACACTACATAAACAAAGACCTTTTATTAGTGTTTGTTAGTAATCACATATGAGGCAAAGCCCCTTTGTTTTCACTTTTGATTGAGATCTCATTTCTGTCACTGCTTTGAAAATAAGAATGTCGGATATTTTTATCCAAAGCAAAATCAAACCCATTATACATTTTCATATAATTACAGGGGTGTTTCCTTAAATATCACATAGAACAAATATACTTGCTACGTGGAGGGCATAATTACATGGAAAAAATACTTTGAAAAAAAAACCAAACTGCTATACCAACTATATGCACAAGCAAATGAGCTAAAATTAATTTGGAAAATGCGAGGATGAATCTCATCCCAGGAAAGTTGGAATGCTGTATACAATACAGTAGTAATACATGTATTCTCTTTCCTGAACTTCATCATGATGCTATAAATTTTTGCCTCAGGAAATATAATTTATTTCTTAACTTTGTAAAAGTATATTACTATCTACTGAAGATAAAGGAAAGAGCTTCTGTCAAAGCCTTGCTATTAAAGTTGTTACAGCACTGATCCTTTTTATAGCAAATCCTCTTTTCAGATCACTTTCATTAAAAATAGAACACACTAACGAAAGGAGATATCATACATCTTATAACACAAATCCTAAAATACTCAATGAGTAAATATTACAGATTCGCAATTATACAGCAGTTACAGGAAATGAGAGAGTAAGACAGCGGCAACAGCTAAAATAGCAAAGAAAATGGGAAAATAGAGCAGTGGGGAGACTGTTTAAGAAGGTTGATAGAAACAGAAATAAGATGAAAAACAATAATGACAAGAAAAAAAATGGTAGAGAGAAACAGAAAGAGAAAGAAAATAATAGAAGGAGAAGTGGAGGAGGAGGAGGGATGGGAGAGAGTAAGAAATTAAGCTAGAGAGAATGGCCATACATGGCTACCACTGCGAGTAAGTAAGTGAGAAAGTGTGAGCATGGCAAGGTGATGAAATGAGACAGAGAGAGAGAGAAAGAGAGAGAGAAAGAGAGAGAGAGAGAGAGAGAAAGAGAGAGAGAAAGAGAGAGAGAGAGAGAAGGAACATACAGAGAAAGATAAAGAGAGGAGAAAAAGACAACCATGAAAAAAATCAAGATTACAGGTAAAAGATAGAGAGAGAGAGAGAGAGCAGGGGAATGAATGATGTAACGCTATCGTTCATATTATAAATACTAATTGAAGCTGCGGTCGACAAACTTCACACCACAACCCTGGTAAGAAAGAAAGTCCAACACTCTTGGAAGAGAATATTTCATTTGACCAAGAGGACCCCACCATTTGGGACTGGCTGCTGTTTCTAAATTTAGCATCCGTCTACACCTATCTCTGTTTAATCAGAGTAATTCGAGTTCTCTGCTTGAGAGGGAATAGACACAGTGAGTCATAACAAGCTTTATGTGTGACTGGTGAAGAAAAATGAGTTCACACTTTCTTTTAATCTTGTACGTTGGTATTTTCGGACAACCAATGACTTATCACCACCACTCTAAATGTGACAGAGCAGACTGTTTAAAGAGCAATTCACATTATGATTAGGTTTGTATTGTAGTTTGAGAGGTCATGGAAAATCTATTGATCATGAAAAGCAAAGATGCATTTAAACCTTAGGTCAGGATAGGACTTATATCTTTATCTGAATATTGCTATCTGGTGCCACAGCATGTTTTAATTAAAAACAATTAAAGTCTTTTTGAAATAACCCTTATATGACCTCTGCATACCTCATGTAGCCACACTAAGATTTATAGGAAAATAGAAATACTATGTTCAAAGAAAAAGATGGAGATATCTGATCAAAATTTCTCACTTCTTTCACTCATTTCATTCCTTTTTCTGAATGGAAACAGGCCCGGCAAATATCCTCCACTGGGTATTTGCATAGCTGAAACCTGATTGCTTTTCCCGGTGATGGGGGAGCGAGAGGGACAGGAGAAAGATGGCTATCTGGAAAGGTACTCTGCTCTACAAGAACTGGTGTTAATGCTGGACAAAAGATTCAACTGACAAGACGAAACAAGGAACAGAGGGTGAAAAGAATTGTCCATAGGAACTGACGTCTGAACTCTGCCTCACCCCATGTACTTTTCCTCCCTCACTGTACTTTACTATCTCATCTGGTTTTCACTTTCAGTCGATAATAGGGTCTAATTTTAGATTCTTTCCTATCCATGCTTGCTTGATTTCCTGGTGGTGTAAATTTAGTTTTGATATCAGTTCTAGATGTCTACCATGCTTCTTCTATTCCAAGTGAAATATTGTAAAACTAGTAAGGAAAGTTGTTTTGCTTTGCAGCCAAAAGTGTGTTACTGGTTCAAAGCATGGTATTACTTGATTTTTATCATTCCAGTACAACAGAAACCTTGGGGGGGGGGGGGGTTAATAACAAAACTGCTTTGATGCCAAATGCTCAATCGGAAGCCTTTCCACTCTCAGAACCAGAACTGGTCTCAAACATGCCAGATTAAGGGGTTTTAGCCGAGCCAGACACAACCCAGACTAAAACATAAACCATGTCAACTCTGTAAAAGAGGCCTGGAAGTAAAGATTTGTAATTATTTCTTTTATCATTCTGAAAGTATTGTATTGTATTGCATTTCATTTAATGAATACCAAATACCAAATTCCAGCAATTAAACCTTGCTTTTTATTTCCTTCTTACCACAAAAATAACGCTTTCAGTAACCATGCTTGGTATAATAATCTTTTCCATGGCTGTACATATGTAGAAATGAGCATACATATGTAGGAAGGGCATCCTGCAAAAACAATCAGGAAATGATGTCTTCTTGACATCACAAGAATTGTTAATATAAAATTAATATTCTAAACAAATCGTGCAATTGAAGAGAACTTATTAGGAAAAAATTATCTGCTAACTTCCTACCTAATTGAATTTTTCTTGCAAAGATAACTTTCAAAATGGTAAGTGTTACGTATGAGGAAGATGATCATGTAAAGTTGTCTGGGTGACATTAATCATTATGATCTAGGGACGTACATTCTGGTTACCTCTAGGGAGTGCTAACAGATTTACATAGTGTACTTAGTGGTTACTATACTGTTTCACTCTCAGAGTATACACGTCTTTATCAAGCTTTATTCTTTAATCTTTATTTAGATGATATTCTCAATAGCTACCATGTTGCCATAACATTCATTGTTACTATCTTCTAGAAATGACCATGTGATTAATCTATTAATAACCACAAGTTTCACTTTCAAACCCAGATCTCTTACAATAAACTTTGATGGAAATTTGAACGATGGTGAATCTCATCATAGCAAAGAAGAAAAAAATAATAGATTATGTTGCCAAAGAGACCCATTCAATATTGTTCATTTATCAATTAGTAGCTGTGGAGCACTTTCAAATCATATCCTGAACCTTTTTAACAACTTCGATGGTGAATTTAAACGCCTGGCCTAACGCACAAAACATATTTATTGTACTACTAAAACCCTTGATATTCATTTCTCACTAATTTGGTAATGGAAATCTAGTGGTTGCAGCTACACTTATTTCCTGAAATTAACTGTTTATCAATATCCAAATCAAATTGACTCCATATACGAGACAATGGGCCAAATATATAGTGAAAACCTGCAAAAGCCTACAATAGAAGGTACGTTCACACGTAGAGCGATAGCATCGATGTTATCTAGGTTTCAAGACTATTTTGGTCATGACCAGATAGTTTTAAGACCAAACGCTGTCTGAACGCAGATAGTCACGAGATAGAAGCAAGTTGGAGCTAGGTTTCGAAACTATTCTGGCAGCGAGTTTGGCAGGAGTAAATCTCAGGATCCAGCGACAAAGCATCGATGCTTTGTGGTAGACCACCCACCGCGCTTGTGACTATTTGTAATGTGAACGCAATCGCTGCTTCACTCGCTGCTATCTTCACTTGCAACTTCGCATGATATGACCCCTGTGCACAAACTTCTGCGCGTTTTGGCAGCGAGTGAGCGATGAATAGTCACGAGATAGAAGCATGGTCGATGCTATGTACTACGTGTAAACATAACTAGAATAATGGATGTCAAGATGCAAGAAAGGGCTTTAGAAAAGGCAATTGTAAGGCTTTTGCTTGCATTATTTATTCAGCTCATTCAGCTCAATGAATTCTTTTTCATTATAGGATAGTGACATGTGACCACAGTATATCTTTGAGCTGCAATGTTTATAAATATTCTTGTCCGATCTAATGGAAATGTATTTCTGTTTCTCAGCTCACTGTAATATAGTTAGCATGAAAACTATATATAGCCCTCCATCAAAGACATCAAGTAATTATCTGATAAAAGGTAATGGATGTACAACTCAGCTAAACAATCTATTTTGGAGCATTTGGTATGTATTTGAATTTTTATGAGCTGTTTCTAGTTTTGAAATAAAACTTCTGTTCCAAGAAAAATGTGTTTCACATCCGCTGCTTTGCTTCCTTAACTTTTGATTCTATTTTCAATTCAAGATATAAGCAACATGATCACTGAGTCTTTTAAGGATCCAAATAATTGAATAAAGGACACTTTCCTTACCATTTTATGCGTATGAATGATGTTTAGATTATGAAATATGTCATATTTAAATAGGCGATGCGTAAGGCTATTGAAATTGCCCTAGGTGGACTTGTTTGGAAGTCTTTGCAATCCTGTTCAGCCAAATTTCTACCAGTATTGAAGACTGTGCAATGCTCTTATCCCTGAATCTCCATCACATCATTCCACTTAACATGAAATATACTTTCTATTTTTCACTATCAAACTCTTTGTGTGATATATATCTCCAATTGCCAACTCCCATGTGACCACACATTCTTTTAAGAGTTCAATAAGTTGGTAGTGTTGATAGACAATGAACAGAGATATGGCGGGTGTCAATATAGAAAAGATAAGACAAATACAGAGAAATGAGAGTTCTTTAAAACTAACTGTCTAACTTTGGTATGCTAATCATTGCTCAAAGGGCTGTCTATCAATCAACAAATTATCATGATTTTTGTCATGAATGATATCGTCTGTTCTGTTGAGAGGTAGAAGCACATTAATTCTATACTTCATTATATGAATTAACAATTTTCTTGCTCTCGAACAACTGATGATTTGTATGAGATACGACGAGAAATGAATGTAAAGATTGTGTATGAAACCAAACCAAACGTTTATAGTGATGTTTGATTCATCTAGGACATACCTCACGACTTATTCATACACGTGACCATCCAGTCAGGCAACCAAAATGAACACAAAAACACAATATGATCCTAAGATAATCTATTCTTTACTATTTTCTCAATGTGGCACACAGGTTAATTTCTTTTAGATCGCATTATTTAGTGACATTCCATTCACAAGGCAACCAAAATAAAGACAAAAATAAAACATATGATCCTAAGATAATCTTTACTAATAATTTCTAAAGGCGGCACACGGTCCAATTTCTTTTAGATCACACTATTTACCACACGTGAAATGGTTTCACATGCTTAACACCCAACATTAGCACTTTACAATTCTAAAAACATCCTTTTCTATATCCATTTGAGGTGGGCAAACACACAAATTCTAGATACCAAATGATAAAGAAAATCTAATTTTAGACTGATCGTGCAACAATTAACATGAGAAGCAAGATAATGATCCGTTTTTGGTACAACGGCTATATTTAACCATCTCATTAAATCTCTTGTCTTAAACAACACTCTCGCACAGAGGAAAAGGGATGGCCTTATTAGGGTCATAATACAAGAGGGTGGCAGCTAAATTTGTACCAAAAATAAGTAAGGTTGCATGCTTTGGTTGTTGACAATGTACTTAAAGGCACCATCCAACTTTTTGCTTGTTGTTTATGAAATGTTGGTATTCCTACTGTTACTATATCATTATAAAGAGAACATAAACAACAACAAAATAATTTAATGAAAAGTAATATTTTTAATGGATGCAGATATTTCATCTCCAAAATTATCTGCTACCAAGTTGACCTCAGCTCCATATCAACTCCATTCAGTCTCTCAAGCAAAATCAAAATTGGATTGAGTTAACAAGGAGCAGACTACTTGGGATAATGAATCTCCACCTCATACTTACCCCGGGGGGAGGGGGGAGGGGGCATGAGGCCTGTACGTCATCCGTGTACACAAAAATGGATAAAAAGGGTACTTTTTCAGCATTAGGCATGTAACGCGGGTTACGCGTTTAGGGTATCAAAAACAGCAAGAATCAAGATAAAGGGTATGAAATTCAGAGGTGAAATGAAAATCAGGGATGAAAAACATAGTTCGGTAATGTGTTCCAAATTAGGTTAAATTTCTCTTACAGTTCCTTTTTGGCAAAAAAAGTTCTATGATGATGATATAATCCACAAATACAATGTAAAATACCACGCAAGATATAAAATCGCTGTTAAGGGTATATAAAAATCAGAGATGTTAGACAGGTTTTCCTGTTTAGGGTATCAAAACTACTCCTACTGCACTCCCCATTTAGGGTGCTTTTCAGAAAGTGATTTACATGACATGATATACATGACCCCCCGTACTTACCACGGATCACCAATCAAAAGACCATAGTTTAAGCCTTTGCCAACTGGAACCGGGTGGTTCCTGTATTAAGCCTATGAAGAATAAGAGAATTAATTAGACAATGGATTAACATACCTCGATTCTGTTTATTCATCTTGCTGTAGTGCTTGCGGACTCGGTCCAGGAAATCTTCAGTGAGTTGGGCACTTTCTTCCCATTTGTTCTTCTCAATACTGGTCAGGGATGTCAGGTTCTCTGCATACTGTAACACAGCCTTTAGAAACCTATTAAAAACAACAAAATATAGGAAAATTATTAAAACATAAGTTACTTGAAAAAGAAATAGCAATACAAAGTAAAGTAATTAAGTCATTAATTATAACATAAACAAGTGGAAAATACATTAAAAAACATGAGGATCACACATCTTAATAGACAATGCGTCTGACTATTGAAGTGCCAAAAGAATTGATTTCTTCAAAGTGTTTGAGACCACATTCATTGAAGTTTCAATACATTATACCTCATACATATCTGCGATTCCCAATACTGGCTTTAAAAAAAATTGTAAATGCACACATTCCCACCTAATTACTCTAGCTGCCCTATAAGGGTTCAATCGTAATAACATCTATTATTTATAACTGCAGAATGAACAAAAAAAATTCCTCTACTTACTCACTAAGGTTTAAAACCATAGATTGATTTGTTAGATAATTATAGCCAGGGAAATTTAAATTGCGTTACAAAAAAGGAACTTTGGCAATATCTGAGCAAACTAAAGGTGAGGATGTTAAGTGGGTATATCTAGCATAAAGAGTTGCATAAAGTGTTGCATAAAGAGTGTTCCATAAAGGGTTGCTGTAATCTAATACAACTTTTAATCGAAGAGACCCCTGGTCTGACCACATGCGGATATCTAGAATGTGATGTGAGCCAACAGATTAATGACATTTCCTTTATCATCTAGCGTAGCAGCAATATGGTCTTTGAATATAGCTTAGGTAAATATGGTAAGATGTTAGAAATTTCATTGCTATACTTCTACTGAATGATCATTTGGACCAAATGCAACTACCTACAAAGGCTTTTTATGGTAATAAACTGCACTGACAGCCAAAAACATTTGCCAAAGTCATCCATCTGATCAGATATTCAAACACACAATTGAGCTTTCTATGGCCCGCATTGTCAATGAATTTTTTAAGGGATGCATATCCGCCACTGCAAAACAGGTCAATGTCAACTCAGAAGGCACCTATGGAAAACATGCCACCTAAGTAGTTGAGAACACAATCTAAATTTTCATTGGAAAGTTATGCTTTTTGTCGTAGAAACAAGTCTCTTTGTGGAATTCTCTGTTTGTGAGTAGGAAGACACATGTATGCTTTAAGACTAAATGCTTATCAGCGTGCACAGTGCAAAACGTATATTCGAAACATTTTGGTTTGCAAGGAGTTTCTTTTATGGGTTTTGTATCATGGACTAGGTAAATGAAACCAGATGCATTACCTGAGGGCACTAAGCTTTAATGGATATTCTGTAGAGGTGCCTTTTTTTTTGGGGGGGGGGGGAATCACTCATCGTACAAATTTCTGTACTTCGACCTATATATATGCATTTTGCTTAAAGGGATGTCCAATAGGAAGACACAATACCAGTTTCAAAATAAAAACAACAAAGAAACATAGCATTTGAAGGAATGGTACATGTTCTGGAGTCATGCAAACTCCATCGTCAGCCTGAAATTTTACAACAGAATCAACTTTATATATACTCGCTGATTACAGAGAATATCTAAACCATCATGAGTGAATAAATATAGGATATGTCATGAATTCAGGTATTAGGGTGAAGGACCTGAACGGACAATACATTGCTAATTAAATAGACAGCATTATTTGATAATTGTACACCTGTTGGTTGAGTTGTGGTTTGGTCCAGTTGATATATAAGCCTTCTCTTACTTTGAGTTGGAGAGTTGTGTGGGCAGTATCTAGAATTTTGAAGCATTATGTATTACATTTAAGGGATTTAAACCTTCTTCCCTGTTTTGCATCTCCTTGCTCTTGTATTATGACTCTGACACTCTATGCATATTACTTCCTTGTTTTGGAAACTATATGTATGAACAAATTATTGGAAACAATAAAATATTATATTGAAATTTAAAAAGATGGATGGATATTTGACCTCTGTTTCAAAGAAGCCATACATATATGAAAGTTAGTCTAGGTGATTGCTGGTAAATAAAAAGGAATGATTCTAATTAGATTTCAACAGGTTTGACGAAAACATACCCGTCTATTTTTGGCGAAAACAAATAAACACGCAGAATACTGAACAGCATTATTTATTCAAACATACGCTATTGTATGGTTTCCTCTATTTTAATGTAACCTTGTCCATGAAATTCAGATGTAAAAAAAACAACTTGGTAATAAGGTCATGAGACTCCTGATCCAAACAAATACAAGCTATTATTGTTGGGTACCAAGTTTGGTCCGGTTTTGTTTCTGATTCTTGTTAATGATGCTGTGAATGATTGGGAGAATCGATGGAAATACGTTGATGATTTGACACTTGGAGAAATTGTGAAGCGTAATGCTGACCCTACATTGCAATCTGTATTAGATCGTCTTTCAATATGGTGTAATGATAATGACGTGCTTCCCAAACCATCCAAATGTAACCTCATGACCATATCATTTTTAAGGAACTTAAACCCCAGGACCGACTTCCAGCTTAACTCAACCCAACTCAATGTTGTTCAAAATCTCAAACTACTCGGAATCACAATTCAGAATGATCTAAAATGGAACTTACATATCTCAGATATTGTGTCAAAAGCATCCAGAAGATTGTACACTCTATGTATCCTTAAAAAATCTAAGGCAAGCCTGGTAGATATGGTAACTGTCTACACTACGTACATAAGACCCATACTCGAATATGGTTCCCCTGTTTGGCACACCTCAATTACCCTAAATGAGAATAATAAATTGGAATTTGTTCAAAAGCGGGCCCTCAAAATAATTGTAGGCTATAACGTGACTTATGCCAATGCCCTTGCCATAACTAAACTCACTACTCTATCTGATAGAAGAGATTCCCTTTTGCTAAGCTTTGGACAAAAACTCAAAAACTCTGATCACCACAAACACCTTCTTCCCGTCCCTAGATGTAATTCATATGTAAGACAGCTTTGTAACATGACTGGCTTCCCTACAATTAAATGCAATACAGAACGATATCGAAAATCCACCATCCCTCACCTTGCCAAAATCTTGAAATAAACTCCCCCCCCCCCACGCTTTGCATCCCAAACATTTTCACTTCTCAGATTCCATGCCTAGATGTAATGACTCATTTTGCATGGTTATGGCTTTCTAACTTGGTTATATTTATGTATTCCTCCCAAATCTTCTCCTTTCTCTCTATCTCCTTCTTTCTTTCTCTTCCCTTTTCTTTCCTATTCTTTACTTTTTCTTTCTTTCTCTCACTTTTCACACTTGTTATCTTATTATTTGTGTAGCGTAAATCTTAGTATTTTCGTTTTGCTTCCAATTATGTATTTTTTATATATTTGATGCGATTCTATTGTACATGTATATATGCACATATATATCTGATTGTAAATTGACCCCTTCAGCCCCTGTGCTGCTGGTCAATCATCATATACCATAATAAATAAATAAATAAATAAATTATGCCTTGTATGGCTTCTGTAGGTCATACTTGTTTACCAACAAAGCTCACATCTGGTGAGGGAGGAAATAACACTGCAACCTTCCAATATGTGCAAAAAAAAGAGCTACATGTATTTACAATATGCCCGAAATGCGATTACTAAATCATTTGAAGAAAAACAATTACTTTGTATGGCTTCTTTATCCCCATTAAACAATGGATTTTTAGGTGATACTTGCATGTACACCGACAAGCTCGCATCGACAAGCTCGCATCGACAGGGTAGAAAATAACACTGCAACCTTCTTATGTGTGCAAAATGAAGAGCTACATGTAGTCACAATATGCCCACAAATTTATCACTAAATCATTTGCAGAAAAATTATTACACTTTGTATGGCTTCTTCATCCCCAATAAAACAATGAATGTTTAGGTCATGCTTGTTTACCAACAAAGCTATTAAATTCTACCTGAAACCCATGTGTGAAAAAATATGAAGTTACAATATGAGAGCAATAAGATCACTAAATCATTTGAGGACAAGTGATTATACTTTGTACGGCTTCTTTTCTCCGAAAAACATCACTATGTCATTCTTGTTTACCAACAAAGCTCATATCCGCAAGAAAGAAAAACATCTTAACCTTCCAAAGTGTGAAAAATAGAGTTCAAATATGCCAGCAATAAAATAAGAAAACATTTGAAGACAAGTGATTACATTTGCATAGCTGATTTGTCAAAAGAAACATCACCTCATCAATTCCATATATCTGATTTTAAAAATCCTAGCACTGAGTCATTTACAGCGAAAATACAGATGCGTAAGTCCCCAACATTTTAATGGGTTAAAAAGAAAAGAAACTCATTGTACTCATTTGTTTTTGATATATTCACTTGTGATATATATGTCATCATCATCTTCTATGTTTTTTCTCTTAAAATAAACTATAGTTAGGTAGGTTAGAGAAACGTAATGGCAGGTAAAGACACAGGAAAGAAGCAGAGAACAAACTTGCTAGTTTTGTCTGTGCATCTAGCATTACAATCATGACTTATATGAATAAAAGTTTTCATATTATTTTGCTTATAAGTGTTCATAGAGTTAAATACTACATGTAGTTCTACATCCTGATATTTTGGTTCTGCCTCTATAGAATAAAATGATGATTTTTAATCATTTTGTCATATGTGACCCTCCACCAACAAAAGACCAATAAGTCGCAAAGGGAGTTTTAGAGTAAACAGCTAGTTGCTTGGGGTGGAAATTTCTATTCTAAGTTTTTGGTATTTTCTGAAAGGTAATTTATTAATCTACCATCTGACAAAAATTTCGGGGTAAAATACTACGCTGAAATATGTTTTTACTCTCATTCAAATTGACTATTTTTTTCTTGGATATTCAAACTTTGTGAGTCGGCTTGCTGGGATCGTACCTTTCTGGTATAGCTGAAAAACTATGCACTGTCTGATATTCAAAATCTACAGAAAGAAATATATCTATTCTAATGGTATGAAAAGTTTCAACCCAATCCAATGAGTACTTCACAGTGTAGGCTTTGGAGTTTTGGCTCAACCTTTTGTGCAACAAACAATAGGGCACAATTTAGGGGCTCTTATATGGTCACTCTTCTTTAGAGCTCATCTTCTCTATTGTGTTTTCTCTAATTGGTGTCTTTTCAAGGGGGAAAATAAGAAATAAACCCATCTTTAAGTTTGGAAAGGAAGAATTGGCCATTGTAGATGATTATGTGTACCTAGGTGTAACCTTCATTTATAATGGTAAATTTAAATAGGCGATCTCAAAACAAGTACAGGTAAGCCAAGAAAGGCGAGCTATGTTTAGCGTCTTGGGAAAGGTCAAGAGACTGAACCTACCAGTTGATATAGCTTGTGATTTATTTGATAAATTGATACTCCCAATAGCATGATACTGAAGTGAGGTATGGGGGTTTGAAGATTTAATGCAAATAGAGGTGTTTTATAGAAAGTTTTTGAGGAATATATTAAAAGTACATAAATCCACAGCTAGCTGCATTGTATATGGTGAAGATATAAACTTTCAAGGTTGGTGGAAACACGAATGATTAATTTTTGGTGCAGAATGTTAACAGGAAAACAGACTAAACTGTCTTGTATGTTATATAGATTGTTTAAAGTATTAAAGACGATGTAAACAATGGGTTTCATTCAAAATGGATCACTAAAATTAAAAGTATTTTAAATAGCTGTGGGCTTGGGAATATTTGGTCACAACAGGATAATGTAAACACTAAATGGCTAAAACTTGCTCTTGATTTATGCCTTAAAGATATAGACAAACAGCATTGGCACAACAAGATTTTTGAAAATAGTCAATGTATAAATTATAGGATTTTCAAGGATGTTCATGTTTTAGAACCTTATCTGGTACATCTTGATGAAAAGGATCGAATAAATCTGTGTAAATTTAGATGCGGCAGTCATCACTTACCCTGTGTAAGAGGGCGATACAAGGCCATCCCTAGACATAATAGATTATGTATTCTTTGTAATGTAGGTAGTATCGGTGACGAATTTCACTACTTATTTGAGTGTGCTTACTTCGAAGAAGATAGAGACAAATATATCCTACCTCAGTATAGAAACCGCCGAAACACATTGAAAATGTGTACTTTATTCAATACCAAAGACGTAAGAACACTGTCAAAATTTGCCAAGTTTGTTAAAATTATTATGTTAAAGTTTTGTAGATCATAAGTAATAACGGCAGCATTATTATGCAGCATGCTTCATCATTATATAATAATGCAAAGACATACACCCTCCAAATTTTTACAATTAGAAATAATGTTGAAGAAATTTCTCTCCTATCACATATACAACAAACTCATTACTCATTAGATTCCGCAACCACTGTTTAATATTTACCTCCAACTAGTGACCTTAATGACCTAACTATGACACACCATATTTTGATAATTAACCCTCCATTAAAGTATTACAACTCTATTAAATTTGTTCATCAGCACCACCTTTTAACAAACCGGTAGACTTGAAGGATCCTGACCAGTCTTCAGAAGGAAATAAGTACTTCCAGGGGGGCGTTTCATGAAAGGACTTGTCAGATATTTTATCCGACAAATTTACTTTCAGCCAATCAAATTCAAGGAATTCAGTAGCTTATAACAGTTGTCGGATAAAATATCTGACAACTTGCTTTCATGAAACACTCCCCAGATTCCGGACAAGAATGATGTCCACTGTCCACTTGGAAAATGGCAGGAAGTCTCTCCCCTTTCTTAATCATGATTTTCTTTAGTACAACCAACATAGTAATTCTCTGATAGCTTGCTTGCATATGTTAATATGAAGATTTTCATTGCATGGTAAATTCAACTGAAATTTACTATTAACATGGCCTCTTCCATTTCAAAATTATTTATAGTACACTGAAAGCTAATCTTGAATTCTGGTAACAGAGCTGCACAGCTCATATGAACTCATGAGACTGCATGATATGCACATGGTCAGGATGACTAGCTTGATTTTTTTTTAAAATAACATTTCTGTGCTCAATACTCAGCAATTATATATTTTCTAGAAAAAAAGTTTGACAGATATTATTCATTTCTGTTGTCATGAATAACCAGTGTAACTTTTGTTTGATTCTGTAATAATTCATTTTTAATCATTATCAAACCTCGAAGACTTGTACCTTTCTGGATAAAATTTAAAATTTAAAATAACATATAAACTGTTTCCAAGCATACACTATCCACTTAAAGAAAGACCAAAATTAAAACTTAAAAAGTATGCATGCATACACACTAAACTGTACCCTCTGACCTTTCCAAATGCACCTGAACAGAGAAATAAAGTAAGATGTACGTAAAATGAGTCAAATCAATATATGTCTGTCTATAGCTATGTCTCTTGTCAGGCAATTAAATGTGACATTAGCAATCCTTTTTCCTTTGACAATTAAACCGTGCATGATATTCCCCGCCACATGAGAATACATTGCTAGTCCCCATACATTAGATGGAATGCGTGCTGGCTGCGGGCAATGCAAGAACTCGTTAAGAGCTGTTAATTAACCTGCGGGACATCCTCTCATCCTTCTATCAACAAAACATAATGAGAAGAATGTTGTCCATTCAAGGCAACCAGACACAGGCAAAGCCTTCCTAATGAATTGTACCATCAGATGTTCCATACTGGCCATTATATCTCTACAAGTCAACGTTAAGTCCATCTTTACTTTAATCATTCTCACGGAGAGTTTTCTCTCTAAAAACAATGTACATGTACCATGAATGCATACAGCTTCTAACATTCTGCTAGTGAGTATGCAAAGGCATAAAACAGTATCTCATACATAACAATTCTAACAGTATTGCAAGCATGTCAAATTAGTGTTTGGTACTCTCTCTATAGTTATTCTCAGTTTTATTACCTTATGAATATTCATTTGATTTATAACCTTGATCATGCCAGAGTTTATCAGAGGATAATATACATGTATAGTGTACCGGTAGTGATCAAGATTGGAACTTTAATAAATCACATGCTTTTTATGTAAACATTTTGAACGTGGGAATATGCTAAATGCGTAGCCATTTATTCACTGAACTCACTGCTCTTGTGGCATAGACTCTCTCCTGCATGCAAAATCATTTTAGAATCATTGTAGATTCTAAATGGCTTATTTTAGCCCAAGATCCCTTAAATTTGCTGTTACACCACATCATCGTTTACGGGCAATCCCGGGTGGATCAGTGACTAATGGGTTAAAACATCCAAATATTGATATTGAATTTAACATTGTTTTACTGAGAATAGATTGTCTTTCATCTTGAAAAGAGAAAAAGGGTTCATTAATTACAAAGGCTGATATCACGAATTACTGTTTGTATAAAGATATACGAAACATCCAAATGTTGATATTGAATTTAACTTTGTTTTTAATACTGAGAATAGATTGTCTGTCATCTTGAAATTAAAAAAATGGTTGATTATGACAGAGTCTGATATCACGGATCACTGTTTGTATAAAGATATACAAAACATCCAAATGTTGATATTGAATTTAACTTTGTTTTTAATACTGAGAATAGATTGTCTGTCATCTTGAAATTTAAAAAATGGTTCATTATGACAGTCTGATATCAAGGATCACTGTTTGATAAAGATATACAACGGAAAAGGAAGACACTATTGATCATTCTTTCTTCTTCTTTTTAGTGAAGTATTATCATTCTAATGAACTATTGAATAAATACATGTCTGCACACAGAGTGGTAAGGGTTAAAGCAAAGTGAAACGTGCCTTTCTGTTATTTTCCCAAGATAGTGGAACTAACCATATCAGGGCCCTATAAACTGCCACAATTCTATGACTAATTTGCTCAAATTCAATTATTTCAGCAGGTTGTTCTTGACATGTTTACTTATCTTGCTGCATTGCTGTTCAAGATCACACACAAAACAGCCATAAATGTACTACTGAGCTATAAATGTACAAATGAGCTATAAACAAAAGTGCTATAAATATACAAAATGTATACCATCAAGACCAAATTCTGATTACTTTGGTAAATTCTGATACTGATAAGGGTATTCTCTTTCCAAGAGAGCATTTGACTCCTCCACAGAGCAAGAAATAAAAAGAGAGAGAAAAACACACAGAGACAAAGACAGACTGAGACAGACACATACAGACAGACACAAGACAGAGAGAGAGAGAGAGAGAGAGAGGGGGGTGGGGGAGTCTTCCACAAAGAATAGAAACTACATCTAGCTTATTTACACTCATTAAATTATAAATGACGTCAAACGAAACAATACATATTGTCTCCAGCGATGCATGGCAGGCTAATACGGCATACTGCTCAATTATCACAGCTCATTTATCCCTATGTGTGAAACATGGCATGTCTCAAACTAGTTGTAGACTATTCTCATCTTCAAAGTTACCATGATATCATGCAACCAACACATGTCAATCAAAGGTAATATTTAAATGTACTGGTCAAAGGTACTATTTATAACGTAGGATTATGTTGCACATTCCAGAGTGAACATTAAGATAACAAGGAATACCGGTAATTATTTTTTTTACAGAAGAAATTTTAAAATATATATTATAGACATTTTGGTTCCATGTCTTGCCAAATAGATATACTAAAAGGGATATAATGGAGGAATATTTCTTTATAAACAAAGTATATGCTGGCAATAATGCTTGAAACTTTTCAACATATTTGTAAAACATTTTCAAATAGAACTTTTAAAAATACTAAAAGCCAAGTGTATAAGACACTGGACTGAGGAGCAAAAGGTACAGGGTTTGATAATTCCTTGGTTTGAGTCTCTGCCACATCACTAACCTCCAATGGCAAAATATTTATTTACATTTGCCACACTCGACCCAGGTGAGGTATTCATATCACAGTTAAAGATGGTAAGAACCCTGATAATAAGGCACTATCTTATGAAGATATTAACCTCATTTTTTACTTGACGGTAAAAAACTACAAATCAGGATGGTGTGAACGACCTTCATCAATTCATACAGTAGTGTGTGTTTCACTCCGTTCATGAGGCCTTATCTCATGAAATATTAATCTCACACTTGGGCAGGCTAGGCAGAAAGTAAAGGATCACTCTTTAGAAATACCATAAATATGGATGATGTGAACGCCCATCATCATCTCACAAATATGATGTGAGATAATCCGATTATCGTTTCGTGTTAAGAGCCAGAAGGTCATCAACTCATATCACATTTAGTTAAGGCCCTTCTAGTTTTAAGCAGACAATGTGGTTACTTGAGAGTAGGAAGGAGTGGGAGAGAGAGATTCCATACTTGTATATTTCCACATAATAATGATGATGTGAACAACCCCAATATCTTATGAAGATGTTAACCTAATATTTACTTGAGAGCAGACAAGGTGACGATCTTGTGCACCAGTACGTATTGCAAGAAAACCGCAATCACACAGCTATATACTTCATAAAGATATTGACCACATTTACTTACCTAAAGAGGAGGGAGAGTACTTGTCTAATTATAACGCTTACAGTATGACGGTAGCGTGAAAACCTCTGCTCTCGTGACTCACAATAATTTGAGGGTGGTTAGGCAGAAGTGCTTGTCTACTCTTCAATAATACCACAAAAACAAGAAGTGTGGGCAATCCTGATCACATGACCCTTATCTTATGAAGATATTAACTGAATACTCGAACATGGGTATAAGTGCTTCCTCTACTACTCTCCATAATACCAGAAATAGAAAAGTGTAAATGTATACTCTCTATTATGAAGACATCAACCTCATATTGAGGGTAGGGAGGAGAGCTTGTCTACTCTCTGTTAATACTATAAGTAAGAAAAGTGTGATTCTTCCTGACTACATGACTCTATCTTGTGAAGAAATTAACCCACTGCCCGTGAAAACCTGCTAGGTGTCATAGTCGAGTGGTTTAATCACTTGACTGGGAATGCAAAGGTCGTGGGTTCGAACCCCAGCACGGCACTTATGCCCTTGAGCAAGGCATTTCATCTACAGTGCTCCTCTCCACCCAGTAGGATGCGAACGTCATTGTGGTTGGATTAGCATGTGCGCGCTTGGAAACAGGCGACTGGCTGGAATGCTCCCCAGAGGAGTGGAAAATGTGCACTATAATGTGCAGAATCACAACTGAATCCAGTGACCGGGGTAATAATGCTGTAAGCGCTTTGGTCGGTTACATTGTAACTGGTAAGGCGCTATATAAGAAACAGCTATTATTATTATTATTATTATTATTATTATTATTATTAAGCCTAGTGACATGAGAGCATTCACTAGTCAATGGGTTAACTTCATACTTACTTGATGGTGGGAACAAAGTGCTTGTCTAATGAGCTGACTTGGTTGATCAAAGAGAGATGTGAAGAGAGAAGAAGAACAACAAACCTCAAACCAGTCCCAATTCTCGGTAGTCTGCATGAGATAGAATAATACAAATGAAAACATATCTTAAATGTCCATTGTTACTATTACAGAGCCAACAGATGTACCCTAAACAGAATTTCAAAAGATTGTAATTATGGTTTTGTTTTTCACTGTATGATTTGATATAAACCATAATGAATGATATCGAATTTCATATACCCACTTTGAATCTCACAAAGACAAGCTCTTCCAGTCCACAAGGAAAAGAATATCAAAATTTGTTTGAAATGTGGATTCAAATATGTTACAAAGTGGTCATATTAATTAAATCTCAATTAAACAAGATGACTGCGACTGCGTCTCCTATATGCCTCCGCCTAAATTCAGTTGATGGCTCAAACTGTGCTTGAAATATTGTGATAACCAGAATAAAGAGCCTATAATTACATGTTAACTGACCTCTTTGACATTTGACCTTACACCTTATAACCCAAAAGTCTGATCACTTTATCTCCTCCTAGTCATGAATACAAAATAGTTGAGATATGGTGATTGCAAAAGTAAAAAAACATTAATTTCACATACACCTGTATAATGACCTCTATGACCCGTCACCTTTGACCTACGTGAAAAAATTCCAATCAGTTCGTCTCACTATGGTGATACATACTAGTACCATGTTTGAAGTTCATACCTCATATGGTTCTTGAGATATCGCGTTAACAAGGCTAACAACTGCCAGTTCAGAAATTGACCTGTAACCTTTGACTTTTGACCTACATATCCCAAAATCTAATAAGATCCTCTTCCTATGGTGATACATACTAGCACCAAGTTTAAAGTTCATACCTGAAATGGTTCTTGGGTTATCGCGAGAATGAGGCTAACACCTGCAATTGCATAAAAAGCTTGATACCGATTATGAACCTAAATATACTAATAAATATAGTTACTCAAGTCTCATTATGCTTTGTCAAGAATTCAAGTTTTCCATTTTCATCAACAGTTCCATTTCATCCTCAGATGTCGAGACATAACACCAAATCTAGAATACTACTGCAAGCAGGTATAATACTACTAATGATTCAGGTAGCTTTGAGAACTTGATTATTTCCAGGACTTAAAAAGAGTATTGATTAAAACGACAGACATCAGGATTCGCTCTGATAGGAAACAACTGCCAGTCCACTTCATAGATGAGAGGTAATCTTAAGAGGATAAGTTCCCATACAATTCTTCAGCATCAAAACAACACCTCCTTCCATCACATGGATGCGGTGAGGGGGGGGGGGGGTGATAGGCAAATCAGCAAACCTCATTCCTTGAAAATTTAACAAGAAACACACTTGCACCTTTTCTTAATTCACATGAATCAGTCATTGATCACATGTAATGAATTTATCACTGTGTTAGCAGAACATGACAGTTTTACAAGTGATGCTTCATATTTTCAATGCACCTCTCTTCATCATAATCATGAATTTCGCCAATAAAATATGAGCTCCCATCAGTTGCAAAAATATACAAATCTCCTCTTTATTCATGAGATGTAATAATAGTATTTCTAATGGATTTGGGTTGAATAAGAAAAAGATAGATAGTATCCCCTTCTTGCATTGTCTGTAAATGTCCTTCCCAATATTTCAATTTCACTCAATTATCAACATGGGAGTGCTTTCAAGCATTCAAATACGTGTATACAAACTGCATTATTACTCTGTACTTTGCCATTAATGACTAAGCCTGAACCCTTTATTAAATATATCTCTCATTTCACATTTTCTTGGAATTCTAAAATTAGTTCCACCGTCCCACACTTCCCCTGTCATTTTACAGTTCAAACAACTCATCACTACAAACTACTTCAAAGTATAGTATGCAGTATTTGGTGATGCGTTTGTAGAAAGAACAATCCAGAAAATTTTCCCTTTAGATAAAGGCTTCATGAGTTGTGACTAACATTTATTTATAGACATGAAAGGGCAGTGGTGTGATTTGGGAAAACCAACCCATCCTTCTACTCACATTCTGTATGCATCACTGACACAGCATAGTGCGTTTCCATGGCAATGGGAGTGAATTATGTTGACCTGGGGACAATTAACTACCGGATAGCACTGCAATCATCTTGGCTTGTAGTATGAATGTGACAAAAGAGTTCAGTTACAAATTAAATCTCAATAGGAAAGTTGATTGTGTTCAAAGCAGACTGATGAACATAAAGAAGATGATGGGGAAAATGCAAAAGCAGAAGGCAGAATAGAAAACAGCATCGGCCCAAGGGAAAGAGTAGGGTAATATTAAGCTGAAGCTAAGAGCACGTGTCAGGGGTGTTGCATGATATTCAGTATCATGCAATCTGTCAGGGTCTTCAAGGCTGGGGGAAATTTGATAGGAAAGGATGTGTACAAACCCAGGATCATCTGCACTGCTGTTTATTTTCATTCTCAGGGGCGGATCTAGCTTTTTTCCAAGGGGGGGGTTTGACCCAACGACGATGTCCGCGAGCCGATTTTTTTTTGCTATTTTGATTCTGAACCCCCGTAAGTGATGTTTTCCTGGCATTTACTAACGCAATGGAGGGGGGGGGGTTAAACCCTATTGCCTGAGGCTGAGCCTGAGACAGAGTGCTATAGGAACATACTGTGTGGGTCTGGACATATTATGATGGCGTTTTTCTATGCACATTAAATTTTTACTTAGCAGCCCAAGGGGGGGGGGGGGGGTTAAACCCCCTAAACCCCCCCCCCCCCCCCATTATCATCAAAGAACTATTGTATTCATTAAGGGTGCAATAGATGTTTTAATGATGTGCCTCTTGTGTCTAATACGCATATGACAGAGTTATCAGTTTAAGATTTAATGGAATACTATATTTGGAAATCTACATTCATGTAAAAGTACAAATGACTTTAAAATAACTTCATAAAAATAATTTTCTGATAGTGTATTGTCTCTCTTCTTAAATCAGATCAGACTAGTTTCATCTAATTTTAAGAAAACTATTTCTGTAAATAGAGACATTATTAAATTCCTATTGTAAGGCATGATGAAGCATTCCATTCAACTAAATGGACAGTGTGAAAAGGCTCGTTGTCAAGGCAAAATCCTAATTGGGCATTAAATTAGACTGAAACAACAGTCTAATCTAGGAGTTAGGTCTGGTAACTCCTTGGTCTGATTGAAGTTAGAACATAGCAAAAGTTGCAGAAACATGTAAAGAACCCTTTTCCAAAATGACTAAGTAATGAAGGACAAAAATTAAACAAAAGATAAGAAAACACCCTCTTTCACAATTCTTCATATTTTGTTGATATTGACAAGCACAAATGTTAACCTTAAAACTGAATTTATAGAAATAAATGAAGGATTCAATATTTCGAACTGTCATGAATCCAAAGATAATTCAAACTAGTGAAACAAATAAGATTTCTGACAGATATTTTTTTTTCTTTTTATATGTGCGCTTTCCAGAGAGACAGGGAAACATAATACAAAAGAAATTATTTGCTTTAAACACACACAATCTAAATCCTTCTGCTTCAAATTTCCAAATATTATTTCTTTTCTTCATAAAAGGTGCAGCTTTCTTTTGATGAGAACATGAAGCATAACCACATATGGTTTGACATATTTCTATCACCAAAAATGAAATTTATAACTTTTCTATCTTTCCCCATACATGCACATAATTTACTTCATTTTTAAGCACTACATTAATGCAGATTACCATTATAATCATCACATATGTGATAAGAAACTGACCACCAGTGAAGACAAAGAGAAGATGACAACCCCTTCGATGGAAATTGAAACTCTAAGAATAAATGTCAGAATGCATTCCTCGAATAATGGGGCTGGTTTTAACATTTATGGGCAGTAAAAAGAAAAAGGAATGTACAGAACACAAGTATCCGATGTCATTTTGATCTTCAGGAGTACTCAAATGTATCATAGAACCCAATCATAATCAAAGATAAAGTTATCTTTGCACCGGAACAAATAAGTGAATCGAGCATCTAATAAGTGGGTAAACAAAATAACATGCTACAGCCATACTCCAGAGGAAATTAACAATTGTTTTTAATGGCACTAACTGCCAAATAACAGTGAGGTATATATTCCAAAGGCTTTTATTAAGATACGTTGTAGACTCTGATATCCAGATGTATATAGCTTAATTTTTGTCATTTCTAAATATACGTCTAATTTCTCTGTAGACATATGTATTGTACATATATTTATATTAAATAAATAACACAACACAAGGAGAGAAGGAAAGAAAAAAAGGATGTCATACTAAAGAAAATAAATCCATTGTAACAGGAGACAAGAGACCTGAGGGGGATATTGAATTGTATATAAATGATACATGATAGTGAAAAGCACTGTCATGCATGCACAAGGATGACCATGCACATGGTTGTTGAAGAGAGAGAAGGGGAGAGAGAGAGAGAGAGAGAGGGTGGGGAGAGAGCCCGGCCCCCCCACTCGGAGGTTGAAGGGACCGCATGCGTGTTCCCAAAATCTCTGGTAAAGGGGTATTTTTGGGCGACACAATCCAGCCCGTGAATTGTAAAAAAGGGGGTGTTTTTTATCTTTCACCCGGAGATTTCATTAAAAAAGGGGGTGTTTTTCTTTCTCTCTCTCTCTCTTCGACACCTGAGAAATTAAAAAAGGGGGGTTATGAAATATCTTGAAAAATTGATCAAATCCCAGGATCAAATTCCTGAAATTCCTGCTAGTTTTGATAGCTCATTCAGCCAGGATTATTTCATTTTGAAAAGTAGAAACACTGGCCCCCATCTCTTCCAAGGTATTGTAATGACAGCTTACTTGGGAGGGGGGTTGGTGTCTGTCCTGAGATATGGGGTTGGAATGAGAGCTCACCTGAGCTAGGGGGGTACATTGAGCAGTGTTCTGAATTTAGGGGGGTCTCCAAGGCAGGAAAAGCCCGCGCAAAGCCCGCGATAGGGGGGTTCAGAAATTTTGGCAGCCCTGAGATAGGGGGGTGCTTTCAAAGGGAGGGAACAAGCATACACGTACCCTAAATAATACTGAGTGGGGGGCCGGGGGAGAGAGAGAGAGGGAGAGAGAGAAGAGAGGGGATAAATGGATAAATAAATAAGAAGAAGAATAAATAAGAATAGATGGAGAAATGAAACAGAATGCAAAAGAGAAGAAAAATGTGAGGAAACTTGAAGATCTGAATAGAAAAGGCAGAGAAAATAAGAGAGAGTGAGAGAGAGATAAAGAGAGGGAGCAAAAATGAAGAGTGGAGTATTCATGAGCCAGGGACAAAAGTAGAGATACAGATAAAGTGAGATATACTAGTAAAGAGAGAGAGAGAAAAAAAAAGAGACAAAGACAGACAGAATACAAAGATAGAAAGGTAGAAGAAAGGGAAAACTGAAAAGAAATTATGGAACTGAAATGATCCAGAAAATAGGGAAAGATAGAGAGAGAATGTGAGGGAAACAAGGGAGGGAGAGAGAGGGAGAAAAAAGTGTTGGACTGGGAGGCAAGAGAGAGAGAGAGAGAGAGAGAGAGATGGGGTAGATTTGGCAATAGTGGCATGATGGGACAAGCTTGCACGTGCAGCTACACACATTGCAAGTTGATAGGAGGGAAACAGTTGTACGATTTCAGGATGAGGTGATATTAAATAATCCCTTCCCAAGGAATCCTGTCACTCTAAGATCTTCAGACGGATTGACCCGAGGGACAGACACCGCACAGGACATCATATCCTGACCTCAGCCCAATCCCCAAAAAGGGGTTTTCCCTAAATTTTGTCCACAGGGGTATTATGCAATATCCATACCAGCTCATACAATTAATCTGCAAAAATGAAACATGCATTAAAAGATCACAAAAACTTAACAAATATTAACCAGAGACAATGTCAATACCTTATGCATCAACTTTTGAATGCCTTAACACTACGGACAGTGAATGTCTTAACACTACGGACGGTCAGGACAGTGCCAATTTAGAACCGACAGGACCCAGTAACCTGGCATGATACCATTTTGTCTAAAAAAAAAAAAGAAATAATAATTAACGGAAAGAAAAAAATTTTAACTACCAAAAAAAAAAGAGGAGTCAATTGTATTATATTAAATGATTTAAAGTCTGCACAAAAAAAAATGACGAAAAAATTGTTGGTGATAATAGTCAAAATTGACTGATTTGCCATATAACAATCAACAACAACTACGATGGCATACATAATCAATACATGTTTTCTATGGCATATACTGTACAACAAGATATTGAAAGTGGCCTTGACTTGATTTCTTGAAAGTCTATGCAATCGTGCTGCATCTTTGAAGAAGAAAAATAAAAATAAAATACCAAATTGGTGAAAGTAATCAAATGATTTTTGAGCTACTAGTATATGATCTTTTTATGTAAAGGTTGAAGCACAACATAAATGTAGTAGAAATCACTTTGAACAAGACATTCTGATCACAATTTTGTGCAGTGCCATGATGCCATTACTGGAAAATATTGTTATTTGTGGTCAATGTTTTTAGTAATTTTGTTATATATCGATGGTAAGAAAACAACATAATATATTAGGTAATTTTGTTATATTTCAATGGTAAGAAAACAACATACTATATTAGGTAAATTTGTTATATTTCGATGGTAAGAATACAACATAATATATTAGGTAATTTTGTTATATTTTGATGGTAAGAAAAAATAATATATTGTTGTTTCCTTACCATCAAAATATAGAAAACAACATAATATATTTATTGTTTTTCTTACTTACCATTGAAATATAACAAAATTATACATCATGCTGAATATCACAAATCCTGAAAAACATTGCACACTAAAAAAAAAAATACTAGGACATTTGAGACACATCATGACGATCTTGTAGGAATTAAGAATAATATACAATTATTCTTAAATCCAACATACCATCATGATACAATTATTCTTAATTCCTACAAAACATACGTATCATCATGATGTGTCTCAAATGTCCTAGTATTTTTTAAAGGACATGTCACCCTCATGTCACCATTAGCTGACTGAATCTATGGTAGTATTAATTTGTACAAAAATAAAACTGCCATTTTTGAAATGTCTAGTGAAAATATATGGCTTGACATTAAAAAAAATTGTTGTTATACTTTCGAATGCTCTCTTTCATATTATTCCATACTCTACATACCTCCTGAATCAAATCGAACTTCTATAAGTATCCATGATGATAAATGATGTTCAAAACACCAGATGGTTGCTTTTTGGTATTAGTTGAAAAAAAATGTGTTGTTTGTGATTAATTTTTTATTCAATGTAAATTCTCCATTCTCTCAGCAAAATAAGAAACAAGGTGAGAAAAAGTTACACCTTGAAGCTGCCAATCCTGCCATTATGACTGCAATTATGACTGAAAGTACTAAAAGAAATATTTCCCAACATAATAGTGTATGAATTATATTGGGGATAAATTTTTGGCCATTCATTTATTAGTATATAGTGATGCCTCTATTTGAATAGACCTGTTCACAAATATATTCAAATTTGATGCATACTTTTAAAACAAAGGTTGTTCTTGACAACCTGAAAGCTTGTCAGAGGCTTGTCATTCATAGTAACAAGTAATGTATGCAAACTGGATTCCAAGTATTGTAGTTCATTCATTCATAACAGGTTAATGGAATACCTTGTTACTAGGTCCCCAGGAAAGAAACATCCATAAATTTGAATAAGTTTGTAAACAGGTCTATTAGTAAACGATTATCCTAACTAACACTCTACTAGACAACCTGACTATCACTTCCTTCAAAGTAACTCTTGGCACTATTAATAATTACAACCAATTCTAATCAATTTTAATAAGACTTGTTTGCCTTGCACTTCCGATACAGTTAAGTACAATCCGTATGACGTACAGGTAGGGACAAATCAAGCATGCAGTTTTACTCTAATTGCTTTTCCTAATCACAAATTGTTTTGCACATTGCCCTTGAAAATTTACTCATTCATCAACGCCTTATTTTTTAGGTTTAATTACCTTCACTTAACATCTAATAAGAATGGCTCCATGCTGCAACAATAGGAAGTTATTGTATTACAGATTACCACGCCCTCGTTTTACAACTTAAACCTATATTGTTGCAAGGGATGTATTTTAAAGCAATGCAAGCAACGTTCTTTATCCGGTTTCAATAACGAGACATCCTTCTGTAATCTAGCACTGCATGAAGCGGTCAGCTTTCAAGTATGAAAGCATGTTTGAAAACTGGATAACATCTTTACCTTTTATTCAGTTTAATTTGATTATGTTGTAATTCATAAACAGCTTGCGGTGTTGTGTCTTACCTCTTCTTCCTTTCCTTTTAGTAAATATCCCTTGCTTTGTCCCTTCTTTTATTTCATTCCTCTTTGGTTTGCCTCTTTTAACACCCTGTTATCCTAAGATACTGAGTTATCATTTTTTTTCCAAATTATACAAAGAATGATAGAGAGTAAGCTATTAGCGGTACATCATTTTATATACATAATTATGTCTTTCAAGAAAAAATCTATCGGAGGAAAGTAGAAATGCACTAGACAAAGTCTGGACAACTATCTCAATATATTGCTATAATGGGGTAGTACCGGTACATGTGCAGGAAATCAAATGACGCATAACTGAAAAATTCACGCAGGAAGAAATAGCCAGCTTTGTAACTGCAAGGATCTTTTTTACTGAAAATATCAATATACATACATATTTCTCACATGTAACATTTCAATAATTCATGCATCTTATCCAATGATGCAACATTTCAAATTATAAAACGGGTTCAAGAATGTAGCCATCCTGATTGGTCAAATAACACCATGTGTCTGTGCAAAAAAAAAGGGATAACAAACTGCAAAAAGGCTCTAAACCACGGCTGAGCTGTGCGTGCAAACTTAAAACGCAATGAAATCGCGTAGTTTAATTGTAATTTTGGCGCAGGGATTACATGCGCACACTGAAACGCGCATGACTTTTGTTGGCTGCGCTTCTGTGATGTCATCCAGGAAAGCAAATGGCAGCCTCCATGACTGTGCGACTCTCTGCGTTTCTGTGGGGTTCGTAACCATTTTTATAGACTTCATAATCATATTGCCGACCCGTTTTGTAAAACTATTAATACATGGTTGTGAGTTCGTGCATTAGTGCGATCTGGCAACACGCAGGTTTTTATCGTGGTGTCAAACACACTCGGCTTGCGCCTCATGCGTATAGTACACCAAGATAAAAACCTTTGTGTTGCCAGATCGCACCAGCGCACTCCCAACCATGTATTAATAGTATAATATTTTACTGAACAAAACTGAGCATATGCACGAGTATACCGCCCATAAATTTGCAACACATACATGTACATACTGTTCCAATGAAGAGGGAAGCTTTCATCAGCCTTTTGAATCTTCGTAACTGCATATAAATAGTACCCTCCAAAATATTATTGATGACCTATATATTTCTCATTTGGCACCTAAATCCCCAAAAGATTTTCATATTCATATTTATCTCCTGCATAATCTGTACCTTTTTATACTACACATTTGCTGCAAGCAAAACAAATATGTGGGGGGGGGGGGGAGATAATGATTGGGTTCTTGGTAGCTTGAAAAGAGCATGGGTAATTTAAGAAAGAGCTTTGGTAAAAGATTACTCCTGAAGAAACATCGCTTTTTATAGAAAATCTTCCACAAAAACATCTGAATCATAAAAGGGAATTTTCACACAAAATATTATCAGGTATATCACATTTCCATTAAATTTCCCTCTGGTTTTTTTTTGGGGGGTTGTTTGTTTATATTTTGTTTGGGGTTTGTTTTTAATACCCTAATTATAACATATCCTTCCAGATTATTCATAAATATTGAATTTTTAAGGTGTAGAATTCAATTTTAAAAGCCTGATTATTGTCTTAGTTCAATGTAAAGAGAATTTCTTACAAAGCATTTCAAAGTTAAGGGAATTTCTTATCAAAGCATTTTTAAAAAAAGAGTACATTTGGAAACTAGTTCATATGAATTTTCAAAGTTTTCAATTAAAGTATCTGTGAGTTCTAAATTAATTCTATTCTTATATAGATCAACCTTTTCCTACTTATTCAATCTGAAACATTTCCAATCCTACTTATTCAATCTGAAACATTTATCTCTTGCCATTGTCTATGAGATCCACAAAAATCCACCATATCATTCGCCTATATTCATTTTTAATGCAAAGAAAGAGCTTTTTTTGACATAACTATTGAAATGAATTCATATGATTCGATACAAAATTATAGCATTGGTCTAGCAGGAAAAAAAATGACTGCAGTGATTACAATTTACATCAGTAACACCCAATTCAATCCCCATTTATTGTATTCTCTATTTTTCTTTATTCACATTTGATGAAATGTTGGTCTGATATATGAGAATAATTTTTGTGATGAATACCTACAAAAGGTTGTGTCAAATTTCATCTATGTTAAGTTCAGATCTACGTTAATCAGTTTTGATTGAATTATTTTTCTGCCGAACAACAAAGGAGACAATTTCACTGCCAGGTTACTGTTTCCATAAATAGTACGTGTGAATGAGGTATTGTGCAGGGAAAGGCAGCGGGCACGTGAAATCTTGCTTAGATCACATTTTCATTGTAAATCCTTAGCCGATCAAATAAGATGGATTAAAGTTTAAATATTTCAAACAAGCAGCAGATATGTGTTAATTTTTTGTTCGCAGGAGAACTGCTTTTGTCTCCAGTAAAAAAAAAAAAAAATCGGATTTCCTCAAAGATGTTCTTTTTTTTTCCGAGTTCTTATTGAAATAACTTTCCACACCTTAAATGCTCTTAGCTCCTGTACATCTTTATTCCCAATTCAGTTATAAGAGGGAGGTGGGAGCTACTGGTTTATTTGGGGATTAATATAAAAAGAACAAAAACAACAACAATAATGATCTGATAGTTTATATTGCAACAATACGTACTCTGTCCCGTCTTTTTAATCATCATTTGCATTCACTGATCATTCCATTAGCGCAAAGTATATTGGGTATCATTACCGTGTTCGTAAAGGTTATAAAGGAGCAATATAGGACCATTGGGAAATGATACTCTGCATTACAGTATTACAATGGCCTCAACATAATCAATCATGTCCGAAAATTCAATTCAGATTATTCAAAGAAGCACTATCCAATAATTCGTTGCTCAGTAAATAATTTCTCCTCATATATATATCCTACGGCGCTGTCCATGCTAAAAATTCACTCATATACCTGTGATATGCAGGTACAACCCACTCACCATATATAATGTATCCAATTAGGAGAGAGATGCTATTATGAAATAGAATGCTAAAGGCAACTCCATCCTAACATCACGTTGGATAGAAATTATTATATTGTTATCTCCCTATGTGATAATTCATCATGTTAGATGAGCTATGTAGGCTTGTATGGTGGAACAGTTAAAAATGTAAGAAAGTTTTGTAGAAGCACCATATACGTTTAATTAGTCCTTAAAAGGAAAGTGTATTCTTTTGTGCAAGAGTTCTGAAAAGGTCTGTTATTCAATTAAGTTTTTCTATGTTATTTGGATGAATCATGCATATTTCTATATTAAACTGTTTGAAAAAGCATGTTGCAAAGTTTCAAACAAAAATATTTATTGTATAGTGTGTTAAAAACACTGTCTCTTTGTCCTTTTATTTTCTAAGTGTGTTTCATAAATGCACTTCAGGGAAAAAGGGCAAAATAATTGTCTTTCTTGCTTCTTGAGAGAACTGTTCCTGAAGTTTTTATCTTTAACTGGTTATATTCAGGTTCTAAACACTTAATATGGAACATATCATATCCACAAAATTGTGTAAGTGTACCAACCACCTGATAAAATAATTTGTGTACTGCTAGAAAGTATAAAATTAACCTCAAAGAACTTTATCTCACATTCTATAGGTCAACAGTTAAGGAGTATGAAGGAAATAAAGGATAACATGAAGGTGCGCATGCGGAACCGAACTCCCCGAGTTTGGTTCCATGTGAGCCCATATCTTGGCGAGCGCATTACAGGTGCGTCGAGTAGTCTACTCACGAGTCGTTTTTATGCATATATAGAGAGTGTAATGAAACTTGCAATATCTCTTTATTAGAAGTAATATCTGAAGACCATATTTTGAATATAGTATAATGACATGGAACCTCTACCATACTGAGCAATATATGTTTTGGTGATGGTACCCTTTAAATACAAACAGAAATTGGAAAAGTGGTTTCGTCAATAATGATGAAGACCTTTGGATTTCTTTCATATGCATCTATTGCTGACGTCTATTTTGTTGCTGCTATTTTTCATCAAACACTTTCCATAACACACTGTAATTGTGGGTGAGATGCCAATACTGATGATGAACTCTCTGTCACCTATACCATGACAATACCTTCATAGGAAAAGAAGGATATTACACTGGCAAAGCAAACAAATCTAGATGAGAAACGCGTCAATGATATGATTCACATTCATGTGGGCTATAATGACCTAGTCTTACTCAAGCCTATCAAGCCTTTTAATCTGCCAGATCATCCAAATGTTGTGTATGGTAATCCTCTACAAGTGGCAGCGAAACAACTGTGCCATAAGTCTAATCCGACTTAGCCAAGACTATGATCCCATTTATAAAACTGCACAGATTCAATCTCTAATAGGTTGTTCTATAATGAATACGCAGGTCACACAAAGGTAAAGTCTGATTCTAATTGTAGGGATGACAGACATAGAACAAACCATGAAAAATTAGACAGTAACAAAAGATCACAAGTTACTGTTACTGTGAAATCCATCCAGACACCTAGTGAAACTGAATTTTAAATGATGGATAAAGGTAGAAAGAAAATGGTGAGTAAAAATCATTGAGAAAAATAAAATATCATGAGGAATTTTGAAATTTGAAATCGGGAAGAATAAAAATCGGTAAGATAGCTTAAGGCCACCTTACGATCGGTCCGCGATCCAATTTCAGAAGAAAATGTAATATCATTTGACAAATCATTTAAAAATGAAAAATATTTTTGATTGAGGGTTTGAATAGTCATACAGATAGTAAAATCGATAATACGGCCTTTGCAGAGTTTCTAGTCGATGGAGTGGCCAAATCGGCTCTGAGTCGTAGTGATGTCACAAAAATTGTACAACTGCCTAAGATTTGAAACTAATTTTGCCCTTATTCCCTGTAGAAAGCTGACAGCTCACCCAAACCCTATGTTTAGTATTCATATTACTTTTCAGAACCTGAACAGGGTAGATTTCATTTGTTGAAAAACCAATATTTAATGCCATAGCGATTTATTTCACAAATCGGATCGCAGACCGATCGTAAGGTGTGCGGTGGCCTTTAGTGAAACAGACTGGAGCAAACAGACAGGTCTGGCATGCAAAATGCATACTGTTGAAAATCATAATTTTATTGCATTAAGGTAGAAACATTTTATGAAGCCATCGTGTTTTGCTAAGCTAGCTTACTCTACCCTTTTCCTTTGATAACTACTTTCCATTAATTTGTCTGCTACACTTATGTTCTAGAATGGAATATCATGATACCCATCATACACAGAACTGGACTTTTAAAAAAGCATAAATATCCGATTTCACACTTAATTGGTAATTTCAAAGTAAATATGTGTACATTTATCTGGAAGAAAAAATTTGATGCCCAAAGTTACTGTAATATTTTCCCCTTACTTATGTGCTTTCAAAATAAGGACAGACAAAAACAGAATAAGATGTAATATGCTGAGATACCTCAAAGAAGTTATCATATTTTATTCTGATCATCTTCAGGAAAAAAGAATATATTCCAGAAACCTAAAATCCTGAAGAATCATAACGAATGGTTCTGCATGTTACATCCATGGACACAAATAACGTAGTGTGCTATTTTTGTAGTCCTGCCAGAATTTTGACAGGAAGTGTTTTTTAAAGAAACTGTCTGGCAGGAAAATTTAGACTCTTTATTGAAGCTATGATACTTTCCCCTTTCTTCCCCTAGTTATCTCCACATAATTTATTTGTTCCCTTCAACTTTGACCTAAATATATCTACATAACCTTGTTTCATTTTGCATTTTTAAACTTACCTACACTCCAAAAGGTCACATTTTCCATTATAAAAATTACTCCATCATCAGTTTTCTGTAAATTAAAAGACCACACAGTATGACAGCACACAGAAATACATGTTCAGAAGATAGTTCATATCATGTTTTATTGCAATACTTTCAGAACTTACACAATTTCACACAGGCCATAGAATTCCATATAAGATCAATTCATATAAAATCTATTCGTCCAATTTCTTTTCCTCTTTCTTTCTATCTCTCCCTCTCTCTCTCTCTCTCTCTCTCTTATATATTTTCAATGATATATCATTCCTCTCCTTTCCTCTCCTACTTTCATTTACCACCATTTTTTGTTTTCATAAATTTATATTTGGGAAAGCAAGTTGAAGTTCAAGATGAAATATTTTTGTACTATGTAAGGGCTTGATGTCAAATCATTCAAATTTTTCAGTAACTACCTTCAAATGAGAGCAGTAAACTGATTTTCATTAATGGTAAAATGGGAAAATGACATTTTCATACGTTATTATATTTATATATAATTATTTATAGCACTAGAAAGTGACTCATTCAAAGTCATAACCTCAAGATTCGAACAGGATCAAATCTTTGTCAGAACAATTTTGATGTAACTTTTTTTAAACAATGACTCATAATCAGTTATTCAAACACAGAGCATTACAAAGTTACTTTTGAGAATTTGCTTCTAATTCACCTTTTCTGAAGTTTCTTGAATTTCATTAAAGAACTAGATGAATCTCCGACCACGCGCGGTCGGAATTTATGCCTCCGCCATCATCAGATTGGCAATGTATGGCATACATGTACACTTTAAAAAGGATTGGTCCATCAAAATTACAAATCTTTTCACTTCAAAAGCACAGGAGACAGAAAATTTATTTCATTTTATTTTCAAATAAAAAAATTAATTACCATTGATGACTTACAATTATCAAATACACCAAGGAAATAGATATTTTATAGCAAATAGACCACTGTCCCCTTGAAATTTCTAAAATAGGTAGGCCTAGACTCCATACATCACGAACCATTTTTATGTATATAATGACCTCTATGACCTTTGAACTTTGACCTTGAGATCCCCTAAAATCTAATCAGTTCATCGTCCCTCACATATGCATACGTGGGCCAAGTTAGAGGTTGATCTGTCAAACAACTGAAGTTATTGCAAGAACGAACAATTTTTATGTACATAATGATGCCTCTGACCTTTGACCTTGAGACCCTAAAATCTAATCAGTTCATCGTCCCTCCCATATGCAAACATGGGCCAGGTTAGAAGCTGATCTGTCAAACAGTTCTTCAGTTATTGCGAGAACTAACCATTTTTATGCATATAATGACTTCTATGACCTTTGACCCTAAAATCTAATCAGTTCATCGTCCCTCCCATATGCATACATGGGCCAAGTTACAAACTGATCCGCCAAACGGTTTTGAAGTTATCGCGAGAACGAACCATTTTTATGTATATAATGACCTCTATTACCTTTGACCTTTGACCTTGAGACCCCAAAATCTAATCAGTTCATCGTCCCTCCCATATGCATACATGGGCCAAGTTACAAACTGATCCGCCAAACGGTTTTGAAGTTATCGCGAGAACGAACCATTTTTATGTATATAATGACCTCTATTACCTTTGACCTTTGACCTTGAGACCCCAAAATCTAATCAGTTCATCGTCCCTCCCATATGCATACATGGGCCAAGTTACAAACTGATCCGCCAAACGGTTTTGAAGTTATCGCGAGAACGAACCATTTTTATGTATATAATGACCTCTATGACCTTTGACCTTTGACCTTGAGACCCCAAAATCTAATCAGTTCATCGTCCCTCCCATATGCATACATGGGCTAAGTTACAAACTGATCCGCCAAACGGTTTTGAAGTTATCGCGAGAACGAAAAGGGGACGGACGGACGGACAACCCGAAAACATAATGCCTCCGGCACCACCTATTTCCATGTATTGGCCTCTCTCCAAAATCATAATATGAGAAAGATGTGTGGCTTTTTTTTCTCCTTTTCGCTACACAGTAAGGTAATTGAGGCAAACATAAGGGTATTTTCTATCAGGAAATCAACCAAAATAACGAGTGGATACTCAAAATAGAAGTGTGGTTTTGGTGTTTCTCTTTCCAGTATATTTCCTTCAGAAATGTTAAAGCCTATATTAGAGACATAAATACATGTAAGAAAATCTACCTAACTGATGGTACAAATACAAAATAGTATTTACAGCTTATCAAACCTAAGACAATTGAAAACAAGATGAGAGGAAAGAATCTATCTCCTATTACAAGCTTCTTCAGGGTATGAAATGTATTTGATCTCATGCCAGTTGAAAATACTACACTCTGACTTTAAGTGCAGTGACTTTGGGAGATAATTGGTTGAAATAACCACTTTGCTATCATTTTCAGCCACTAATCTGAAACATTCGAGAATAATCAGATGACTGGTTGATGGGCAAGTAGCCTTGACTTGAATGTGTGCCTGATCTGTGAAGTCATATCCAACCAAAAGGAAGGCACCTGTTAACTTATTACTGGGGTTGGTCGATCCCTGGGGGGTGGTGAGGGGGAGGAGTTCTTTGGAAGAGGGGGGTCAGAGAGTGAAATGGGGATTGCCTATTCCCAGAAGGGGTAATATTTGGTATCAGTGGTGAAATAGGGGTATCTGATTAAGGGTTGGTTACTCCCTAGGGTAGTGAGGGTGATTTCAGATAAAGAGACCAGTAAAGGCTGTGTCATTCCAAGGAGGTACTAGGCAAGCTCCTTGGTCATTCTTTCCTTTAAATATTGTAATTAAGGGGGTGTTGCTGACTGAAAATGCTAATGGCTGGTAAGAAGTACTGTGAATGGGAGGAAAAGTAATGAGTACAGGCTTGTCTTCCCTTAGTTTGGATAACATCATGTATCAGTGATGAAAAAAAGAGGTTTCCAATTAAGGGATGCTGTTCCTCTGGGTAATGAGGTAGATTATAAAGATAAAGGGACCGGAACAGGCTGTGCAATTCAATCCTGAACTAGTTGGATTGCGAGGACTGCTCCTAATAGCATCCAAAGGGGTGGAACACATGAAGAAGATTGCATGATTAATGAATCATTGATTCCAAAGTGGATTAGAGCATTGCAGATTTATATTCACGTATCCACTGGAATACATAATCATCCTATGTAATCCTTAATTCATAAGAATAAGAATTAAAGAATATATTTAGAAGGTGACACACAGTAATGGTCGGGGAGGGGGTGGAATCATACAAGAGTACACACACACACCTAGTATTAATTAATAAAACAGCATAAAGGCATAATTTGTCAATCCAATCCAACAATATTTGACTCACTGTGTGTTTCCTTGGTTAACTTAACATTTACAACAATGCGACATTTGTCAACGAGTTTAGTTCAAATTCCCAAACCTTTTAACTCCCTTATATCGCTCTCTACCTGTATGAATGAATCATCTATTTCCCTGCTGAAAATCTATGAAACTCCATAGGGGATACTCAACTAGCTCTTTATGATCGCACCCTTCCTGAGAATCAACGAAGGCAGACTTTGTCCCTATTGTCACGACCCTGTCACCACGCCTCAAACCCCAAATCATCATTTCCTCCTTTCCCACTGCACTCCATTAGCCACTAATCACTTGATTAATTGTCCGTAAATTTCGGCCCAGTGGAATTTGGAGAAAGAGTGGGAGCGTTAAAAGACATACGTACCTATCTGGGCTTTATACTTCATAAGGATTTGCAAGGTGTCATTCCCGTAATTGATGACAGGTTATATGGAAATGTTTGACGGAGTTTTGTTTCCATTTGCTGGCAATTATGCAGGGATTAAATGATTGATTATATTCAATAAAAGTTGATTAACGCAAGCTGAGATTTTTACAGATGTATGACTTTGTGTGTGGATTAAATGACTGATTATATTCAATGAAAGTTGATTACTGCAAGTTAAGATTTCTACAGCGGTACGACTTCATTTTATAGATTAGTAAATACCTCATGCAGCAAGTATTCACCCTTAAAGGTGTGATTTAGTGGGGAAAAAGAAATATATTTGACCTTTGAAATTAAGGGAAATTTACCAAAGTGTGTGAAGGCAGATCACTTCGCAATCTCACCTCCCATAAGAGGCGTAGGAGCTTCCACAAATACAAAAATTATGCCCAAGAGGATTGTCAATGGCACCCAAAGTGATTCACTCCATACATAAACAGTCTATATCTAATTAAGAGCATCGTATTCTAAATAACTGAAGGTGAAAACAAAATCTATGAGAAAAATCTGGAAATTCTTTGAAAATCAGAAACTGATTTTAATTGGAAAAACTGAGAAGTGCTTGTGTTTATAAGTATTTTTGTTTACTACTCAAGATCCTAAATTCTGAAAATAGACTTACGTATCAGCAACTTACTATTTTGCTTTCTCAATGGCACTGGCCTTATTTTTCTCATATTTCTTTGAAATACAAATTTAAGAATAGGAATTATAAATAATTCTTTATCACATTTCATATATATATATATAAAGAAAGTGTTCTGCGTCGGTTTAGGTAAAATATAAATAGAAAAGACAAATATAAATAAAAAAACCGTAGAGATGTCAATTATCCGATATTTCGGGCATAGCCCTTTGTCAAGGAATCAAGGAATCAAGCTGTATATATATATATATATATACAGCCCTGGAAAAAGTTATTAGACCAGCTCTTTTTAAAGGCATCTGTGGGAAGTGTTTATTACATCGGTAATTGAACTTTCATATTAATTTCTACTTTCTTCAATTTTCTATTGCCTTCAATTTTTATGTCACTTCAAATGTTCTCAGTAGAATCATGAGCAGGCCATTGTGCTCAAACCAAGACAAGTAACACTAGGGGTAATTGTCCTGGGGTAATTGTCACAAAGGTAATTGTAGTGGGGAGTAGTAGTCCATTAAAAATGAATTAGGCTGTTAATAATCATTTTTCTAGTTCCATAGACAATGGAATTGACACTACCTGTATGCCTTCAAATGCAGCTGGTCTAATAATTTTTTCCAGGGCTATATATATATGTAAGGTTATTTCAATATTTTTGGGGTGCTGCAGCTGCTATTGTTAACTTTTTTCCACTCAATATTCTATCCTTTAATATCAACACACTTTCATCCAATAGTTTTGTTAATAGTAACACATGAATGTCATGTTTCCTATTTAATGTAAAACAAGTTTTTGTGTTATGGCCTTTAATAGTTTGATTTACTTCTGTTTTGATTCCATTTTTTAAATCTTTTTTTCATTTCTATGAATAATTTTACACAAATTGAATACCAGTAATTTAGTAAACAGTATATCAAATTACAAAGAAATGATATCCATTAAATTGAAGTAATCAAGTATCCACGTCTGTAAAATGTCCCATGTAATTGCAGTTGACTCATGCAAACTTTCATATAATGTGTACCAATGAAAGAGATAAATAATGCTCATTTAGGTTTGATTCATCCCTGCAATCAATAGGTGGGTGATAAAGTATTCATATGTGGAGATTTAATCCAATATCATATAAAACATACAAAATAACATACATGTCAAATCAGACAACTCAACTACAGCAGTGCTTCGCTGTATTACAAAGCAAACTAAGATCCATTTTGACAGGAAATGGAACATTTGCCATCAGCCTGATGGCAATTTTTCAGAAACTTTGCCTTTTTCCATGGACTTGCAGAGGGCGAAGGGAGAGCGGGATAAATATAGCGTCGTCGCAGGAAGCTGAAAGTTGGGCACATTTAAGTGACAGATTTGATCATGGCTAGGCAGGAGATGTAGGCACAGGAATTGGCAAACTGCACCCAAAATACTGATGACTTTATCCTGACTTTGAACCAAGATAACCTGGCAATTCAGGCTGTTTTGGTTTGGCAATTATTTATCGCATATTTCGGCAAAGGTCTTAAATCAAAGAACTCAAAACCTATTTCCTTAGAGCTCTCTTCAAATCCTACAATAACAAATAAAACCTTGCTAGAAGTGATTATCAAAGACTTCAATTAATTGAAATGGACATTTAATAATCCATAAGTACTGGCCTATAGTTGACCAAAATTTAGCTTACATATATCTAGTCCAAGAATAAATAGTCACATTTGCAAACACTAACGGTTGCACTGTTGCTAATTAATCCACAGCCATGCAAACGAAATTCATGAACAAATTATTACATTTTTTTCTCTCTCTGATTTGGAAATATGAATTTAGTCATTAGTGGTATATCAAAAATAATATATGGACTCAATTACATCTCCCCTTGATCTTATTTTTCAAGTTGTATGTATCTGCTATTTATGGTGATATTTCTTTTTTTCTTTACATGTACATCTATTCTTGGTTTGTTCAACAGCAACAATGACCCTGTTTCATAAAACCTGTTATCAATAACAATTTCCTATACTCTAATATAAGCTACTGAAATCATGGCATGTGATTTGCTGTAAGCAAAGTTTGTATAGACTTGTGACAGTTGTTACTGATAAGAAGTTTTATGAAACAGGGTTTGTATATATCTTGTTTGATTAGCAATCTCACGAGCGCTATACAAGAAGACAACCACTTATGACAAAAAGCAGGATTTGGCTACATAACAAGTGTTCTTTATGGCAGAGATTGCCCAGACATGACTTGCTCAATAAATAAGGTATTATTATTAGACTACGATCTTTGGAGCACAGCCAGTGTTTACTGAACTTGTGAGTAGGATTGCACTATGATGTTACTCAAGTGATTATTTTAAGTTTTTAATTCAAGATCAGTCATGTTTGAATTTAAAAAGAGTTATTATGAACAGTAAATAATGTTAGTGGTAGAATACAGATAAGAAAGATAGCCAGCATGGTGGAATCTGTAAGAAAGAAAGAGCACGATTATGCGAGGAGTGTATTCTCGTGAAATAATGTTGGAATGCCAGGAGCATCATGGCATGACGGACATGAGCGCTATACAAGAAGCCACCTTTATTATTTCTATTATTACATGTTTGATTGCTAAAAACAGCATTTTCATTTCAATCTATCTGCCTGAATAAAATTTATGAGCAAATTATCAAGGGGGTAGTAAATGATCTCAACTAATTAGAAAATCATCAATTAATTAGTTAATGGTAGTTAATTAGGCAATGGTAGAATGTGCTTTTCAATTGCCAAAGCATTTCTGGCTACAGGCTTACCTGGTAAATTTTTTGAAAGAAATATATTGAAACTAAAGAAATGTTTGATAGTTACATTTTGATTAGCAAGATGTTCATAGTAGTGACAGTACCCCCCCCCCCCCCCCCCCCCCCCCCCCCCCCGCCCTTTCATATACACACAGATCACTGACATACCATCTATTACATGCTCCAATCAGAAATAAGAATATTTTCCTGATCAGGATGAAGTATAGCATTATCTGGATCATAGATAGACAGTAATCACGAGAGATTGTCAGGAGGGGTGCAAACATTGCCCCCTTTTGGCTAATTGCCAAGGTCGATGACCAGTATTTAGAGACTTACATGAGCTCATGGGGGGAGGAAGAATTCATGAGTAATGTTGTCCAACATAGTATGACAAAGATCATCAGTGCTTTTGCGTCACAAGAGATTTGACAGCATTCTGAAAGGCATTGCTCTATCAAGTATCGTATATCAAGGTTCAGATGGTCTATATCCTTTAACCTTGTTATGAAAGACTTTCTCAAGACTAGAGGTAATAGCAAACATGTATAGCAACCCATCATTCAGAATTATTCGTTTTGTACAACTTACCGGTAACCTCCTTTTGGTCCACAGAATTGTTTAGAAAATTTAGGTTAAAATATGAATAATCAAGACAAAGTGATTAGATAAGATATTTTCAAGGTGATTTTCCTCTTGAGGGCTGTAAAACATTTATTTTCCAAGAGAAAATACATCAATCAGAGTACCCTGAACATTTCTGAATCTCACAAGGCCAATTAATCAAAATAAAATATAGTTTTCATTTTACAACAACCCCTACAAGTTTTTGGTAAACCAGTCTCTTGTAATCTTAACAGGTAATTTTCCTAAAAGACAGATTGTGTTTCCAAAGCAATATGCTTGTGACCCTAAATCTTTAAATAATTTGATACTCCTTCCTATGCTGAATAATTTGATACTCTTACTCTATGAACATCAATCCATACAACAGAAAAATCTCACAATACCCGCCTCTACTTCAAATTACGAAGGTGCTGAATATTTTACAAATCAAATTAAAATGTAATCCATCATTACACAAGCCAGAAATATGCAATGAATATAAACCGGAAATATTGCACAATGCGAGGTAGTGTTTTTTTTTTAATCTGCAAACTCCCTGTAACCCAAGAAAACAAATGATGTACATCATAATGTAATCAATTTCAAGGTTTTGAAGCGCAAGTACGTTTACGAGTTTAGCCATGAACCTATAAATAGAAATGATTTCTAAGGTAAACAAAGCATAAATCAGTGTCGAGGGCACTTCCATTCATGAATTATTCAACCAATTTATTCTGATGAGCTTGGGGCAGATTTAGCCGTGTGTCCTAGGATTACAAATTAAAAGCAACAAGTATTTGAATGTACATGTATATGTACAATTTTAGGTTATCATTACGTATGGATGAAGGTTATGTATGAATAAAAGGGCTGAAATGAGCAACAAGACTGCATCATCTGGATGGCGCAAGCACCCTAGATGGTTAAACCATTGCCGCAGCACTATTGTCAGCAACACATTTCTGTATTTGCCTCTTTGTACTGTGTGCAGGATTGAAACTAATTCCACAATGACAAAAAATAAAATAAAATATCTGTTGCGAGTATGAATATGTATATTGAAATTGCTCCAATTCCCCCAGATATGTAATCTGTAGCTGGCATGTACTTCTTTACAGAGAGCTAGGGAGATTAGAAGGTTGGAAAGAATGTATTATATCTACATTGTATGCCATTGCTTTGACTTGTCTGCAAGTACCTTGGATTTCAACAGGGTCATTTTCTACAGATATTATTACAATGATCATACAGAGACAATGTAATGGATTACTGTAAAACCAATAACTTTTGCATGCATTTAAAGTTTCAGGCAGCAAAATTATTGAATTACGACTAACACAACACTGAAGTTTTGTAATTGAAGCAAAAGTTTCTTGCTGTGGCCTTTGAGTAATTCACACATGCTCATTCGCATTAGGGCCATTCTCAGTAATGTATGTGATGGAAATCCTGAAAAATAGTCCATTAAAACCTAATTTTTCATTATTTGTCTTGTAGCATAAGTCTCTCATTTTGGATATTTGAATAACATTCTTACCCCCAACAGATGAAGGGAAGTTAAATGTAAGTACATCATTTTCTTCACAAAACAGGGTCTATTTTTTAGTATTCAAATCTAATTTTCTTGTTTCCAATTATCATTGCTATATTATGGGATTGCTCTGAACAGTTTGAAAGCATTTTTTTCCATAAATTAGTGAACATTCTTTTCTTTTTGAGGTGAAAATTGGGTCGGTCACATGTGTGACCACTCAAAAAAGGTTGTCTTTAAATGTCTCTGCAAAAACATTATGGTTTGGAAATGACTTTTTTGGTCAAAGATAGGGAAATCTTTTTTCATGTAAGAAACGGGTGATATAAAAAAAATCAATAAAATGTAATCTGATTTTCTGGCAATGAGGGAAAATTAGAAGGTCACATGAGTGACCATTAGTTTTACTTTACAAAGAAGGGTCCATTAACTGATTCATATCTTTACACAAGCTCATAACTATTAAATCTAGCCAGTGAACTTTAAAAACTAAGAAAAGTGTAATATTTCAATCTGAATTCATTGAATTTCATAAGGACAGGAATTTGGTTTCATCAACATGCAAACCAATTCAAAAGATTACAATTTATTCTAGCAAAAATTGATACTGTTACGATTCCTTTACAAAACCCCACTCCCTGGGTTGTCACCCCAGACAAGATAAAAAAACTACCCCTTAATATAATTAACACATAGGTAATAGCTAATTGAGGTAATTTTTACAGAGGTGATTTTTTTGTGCAGGAGGGGGATGTAGTTGTCACAGGTAAAATATTTGTAAGCATTAGTTCATTAGTCCACAAAGTGATAGTTCAGGGGGTACATGTCCTCGTACGATTTATGAAACAGAGGAAAGAATAGAAATAGCAGTATCTTAATCCTTTGTTACCCAACTGCTTAATGTTCCTAAACATCGATCTATACTAACACAATAAGCTCTATTCTTTTCATTTTACACTCCTATAATGAAAATCATTATCACCAGGAGAAAAAAATGTACACATTAAACTTCACAACATGTGCATCATTTCATTCAATTTGTTTTCAAGATGACATTTTTGTTTGGGATTAGCCTTTGATAGGCCTATGGCCTTTGCAAATCCTGTACATTTGTATTCTTTGTATTTTATGCCTGTAAACTCGACCTATGTATTTATGTATGTTATTTTGTCTTGTTTTTTATGCAAATGTGAAATAAATGAATTGAAAAAAAAAATATAACTCACATATCCAAACAGCTTTTGGTGATACCGTGTTTTAGCCCAAAGCAACAAGGGTCCTCTGGGCAAAACTTCATTGAGGCCATTGAACCCCACTGACAAGACACAAGTGTCAATGACCTTGCATACCATTCCCCCAAATTTTCCCAACGAATTAACACCATCGAGTTGGTGACAGCCAGCTGAAACAGTTTCAGTGTTGGCACTGCTAGCAGCACTGCTAGTGTAAGTTCCTAGGAACTAGGAAAATGTACAGCATGCACTGTTGTTGTTGCTGTTGGTTGAGAATTTGTATCAATTAAGTATTTATACCAAAGTCTGGAACTATACTTTATTTTATCTCCATCTGACAGATCGCTCCAAGTTAAAAAAAATCAAACCGAGAGTATCATAGGAGTCCTGCATTTAATTGAGCTATCACCTTATCTGCTGCTGTCTAGCTGATAAAGAGTATCTTTCAAGGTATATACATATCCCAGGAGTTTTAAACAAATTATATCTGTACTTATCTTTAGCTCTAGTTTCATTCTCACAATTTATTTCATCAATTCTTTAGATCCAGAGGGTATTTGCACACAAATATCTATTGATTAATATAATCGGAAAGAACAGATTCAAATTTTTCATAGTTCACAAAGTGTTTATCAAGAAAACAAAGAGCATCAACAAAAGATAATGTTCATCACTACTGCTACATTTTCACTAAAATATTGAAATTATCTAAAATTCATTCTGCTTGGAATAGGGAAAATATAAATTTAGACAAATCGATATGATCTCAATAACTAATGTGTATAGAGAAAAAAAACATTATTAAGCACAAAATAAAAAGTGAAAAAACAACAAAACAAACAAACAACAAAGAAAACAAACATGTTATATCTCATCTTTCAATCAGTGAGCAATGATACCATTTAAATGTGAGAGGAAATTGGCAAAGATCAGCTGCCCTTCATACGATCGCACTGATGATCTGATAAATACTGCATTAAACATGCTTCGCTAGATGTGGGTAAGACATTAAGGTTTTCCTGGGGTTTTGATTTTCTTCTTACACTTATATCAGCAAGGAAGCAAGAAATGTGTTAGATTAGCATAATTTGAATCATGTCATCACGACTTAATCCCAACCTAAGCTCACCCAACCAATGACATGATATATAGATGTCAGTGACCCAGACGATAGGTTGAGTAATGGGGGCTAGCACATGGGGAAGAAATCTAACCTTATACAGGATTAAAGACTTTAAAACCAAGTTTCTCTTCCTTAATGGAGATGAACCTGGGGTGTGGGTGCTTTTTCTGTATGAACAACAAGAAAATACACAGAAAAAACACTTGAAAATAGAAACCAATTCTATCTATAAACAAATCTTTCGGCATATTACTCCCAGTGTTAAAGATCGTATGCTCGATCTGTAATGAAAAACACAAGTCAGAAAAAATTGGAACCAGCGGGATTCGAGCATACGATCTTTAACACTGGGAGTAATATGCCGAAAGATTTGTTTACAAATTAAAAATTCCTCCCCAGTCAAGCTTCTTCGCTTACTAACCATTGTTCCACGGCGGACCGTTTGAATATTAATGAGTCAGAAAGAAGAGGATCTTGGGTATTTGATTCTAGTTCGTCGTGACTTGGCCGTGAACCAGAATAGCCTGGTGGTTAAGTCGCTGCCCGGCAAGCAGTAGATGACAGGTTCGAATCCCGCTGGTTCCAATTTTTTCTGACTTGTGTTTTTCATTACAGATCGAGCATACGATCTTTAACACTGGGAGTAATATGCCGAAAGATTTGTTTACAAATTAAAAATTCCTCCCCAGTCAAGCTTCTTCGCTTACTAACCATTGTTCCACGGCGGACCGTTTGAATATTAATGAGTCAGAAAGAAGAGGATCTTGGGTATTTGATTCTAGTTCGTCGTGACTTGGCCGTGAACCAGAATAGCCTGGTGGTTAAGTCGCTGCCCGGCAAGCAGTAGATGACAGGTTCGAATCCCGCTGGTTCCAATTTTTTCTGACTTGTGTTTTTCATTACAGATCGAGCATACGATCTTTAACACTGGGAGTAATATGCCGAAAGATTTGTTTACAAATTAAAAATTCCTCCCCAGTCAAGCTTCTTCGCTTACTAACAATTCTATCTAATACACTAGAAATATTTCCATTTTTACTAATATAGCTCCTCTTAAATCTCCTCTTAAATCTCCTCTTAAATCATACTGATGACTAGTGGTCTCTGACCTCTGCCTTGGTGAACCTTATATTGAGTCATCTTGCCTAAATCTATGTTCATACAAACTGGTATATATTGAATACCGGTAATTTACAGAAAAGCTAGTAGGCCTACACCACATGCACTTTAAGCCAGTGGTGCTGGCTACATGTTTCTTACATGAAAGTCTTGTCTGAATACATTATTATCACTCTACTTCATGTGATTTATCCTTCCTTCTCCTGAAAGATTGGATCTTACTTTCAATTGCTGATGTCTCTAGCCATTTTCCGGCATGCCTGTAAGACTCTCGTTAGAGATTATTCCGTTAAACTTGATACATCTTCACATTCTGTACATGCTAGGCTTTACAATCAAGACATTTAAGAAGATCAAAGCACCCACCCAGAGCATCAAAAACTTGTCATGTCAAGGAATATGTATTACTGGGCATGAAGCATGGCAAAATGTCAACTGTGATACCATCAAATGATGCTTAAATCTACTCAAAGCCTAGGCCAAGGGTTCAGTGACTGAGCTCCTAAAATCCATCCAAATCAGCATAAACATTAATCTTTAAAAAAATGATAGGATGAAGTATAAAAAGAAATCAATCTTCTCGATCTACTGTACCAAACTAAGGGCAGTGACCATTAGTGACTGAAAAGAAAAGTCTGCTTCCTGTCTGCCCAGTTGGGTTAACCCTTAGGATACCAAGAGGGTCAAATTCTGTACATGACGTGGATTATAGAACTAAGTTCAGTCCTCAAGCTCTCCTGGTGCCTCATGATCAGTCAACGCGACACTTGTCCAGGGTCCCAGGTCCCGTTTTAATTGAGTGTCAAGGACATTGTACAAAATCTCTTGTAATTTCTCAACTAGTACCCTTTCAAAACGAACATCCTCTCTCCTAATTTGATCAACAGGAGTTGCGATCAGCTCAGGCCGCCTTACAGTTCAGTGGAACTATTTGGGGGACGATCATCGCCGATAAAAGATTGCTACATCTGCTTCAGATCCGTGTGCATTAATTCTTTAATATAATCTCTGGTCATGCTAGAATTCATACTAGAAAAGGTATGATAAATGACCTGTCACAGAACCATGAAACTGCAGGACAACTAATCATTTCCACCCAATTACCCTTCTTTTGTCTCATTTTCTTTTTTATCTTCTCTACAGTAATAGCTTCACATGGCCGTATTGGAATTTTGCATATTTTAACCTGTTGAATACTAAAGCCTGAGATAAATTGGGCTAGAGTTTACGGAAAATGGACGTGATACCAAAATCAAATCATCCCAAATGGTTATTTCAGTCTGATTTACAGGATTGACATTAATATTGTGTGGAGTTCCTAGTAGAACATCTTAATGAACCCACTAAAATTGAAAAATATCTCATATCATCTATAAAGTCCTTTTAAAATATTAGCCAACAATTAAGGCTTCAATAAGAGGTCATTTCTAATCTGCTATGTTTTTCCAACATTTAAATGTGATGGGTGATAAGTTTGCCTTTTTTCCTTCTTCTTTTACTTTTTCTCTCAGCCCAAATATACAATTTGAATGTCATCAATAAAGACATTTTAAAGCCCTCTTCCCCTCTCTCTTCTCCTCTCTTCTGCTCTCTACCCCTCTCTCTCTCTCTTTTTTCCCCTTTTTTCAATTATACCATCCATTAAATCTAGAACATAAAGCAGGTTTTCAATAAGCTGTCAAGAATCATTATTCAACAACTGAGACCTAATTGCACTTACAGATTGCACTTACAGAAGGTACCAGAAGGGCAAATTCCACAATGAACAAGATAAATAGGAAGAGAATTTAAGACAAACAGCATACTAACTTCCACAGCTTGTAACTACAGAATTGAGAAGGAGTTTCAGTATGCACCCATTACCAATATGTCACAATTGTTAACTTTGGCCTGGGTAATGGGCTAGATGCTAATGGCCCAAGCAATATCCTGGACCCTGGATCAATCTTCTCTTTCCACCTGCACACGTGTAAAGGATAGAAAGCACAGACCTTACATTCTCTGATTCATTCCAAACTAATGGCTGTATCTTTGTCTACCGTTGCAAGTAACTGCTCTAATCTAAGGTCAAGGATGGCTTAAGCTCAACTTAATCTGTTAGCTAGGAAGACGACTGTCTTTGACGCATCAGCGATGGTTTGACAGCAAAAATGACGGGGGGGGGGGGGAGGGGAGAATGTTACTTCAAATAAATGTGTAGACACTACAAGTAATTAATTTTATTAATTGTCAGGTTCTTTTCTTTCCCACTGTCATTATAATCATTAGATTTCTTTCTCTCTGATCTATTACAACCACCAAAAATCAAATTTCTGTAATCTGATTGGTGTTCAAGTCTAATTTTTCTATTTCAACAAAATTGTCAAAAACAAGGGAATCATGCTACATAATATCTCAGTACAGGGAACAAGTCAATTTTGTAATCATTGCCAATTTAGGTGGCACATTTTACCCTGGAGCTGTTGCTTTCACGCAATGTGTTCATTCCTTGTTTTATATTGCTCTGTTATGGTACATGTGATTTCTGAGAAATCATGTAAAGGTAGGCAACCAGGGGACCTACGGCTTTAATTCCTATCTCAGTGACATAGTAAATACAGATTATTTCCTCTCTTAAAGGGTATTAGTAGACAGATTTAGTATCAAACCTAGGACCTCCCACCTCTAGACGACAGCACCTTGGTATAAGATCCTTTGCAATAAGCCAGTTTGTAAATTACAGTTTGTGCATGTGCAGATAAGGTCATTTGTACCAAGTACAACTGACCTGAATACGCTTTCATATTGTGCGCACATTATGCGTGCACCAGAATGATTTCACGTGTCAAGTAAGTAGCGCATCCACCACACCAAATGCACATGCGCATACAAATTGGGGTTATTTCAGGGTCATTTGTACCATAATTATGAACCTCTAATAATATGGCAGGGCATCAAATTGCCTCCATGTCAGCTGTCAACATAAAAAAACAAGATAATGAGAGTAAGTCAGTTGTTACATTCTATCATGTGCACCTACCTTCGTGCAGAAAACTAACCACTAGGATAAAAACATGTACACTAATAATCTAATAGAGATTAACTTTTATATGATATTCATAAATTAGGATTAAGAAGGCTTAACCTTTGCACACATTCCAGGCCATTCATGCTGTGCTTTCTGAAGTAATCTTGACAACCACACTTCCTTTGGAAATCAGAGGGAACAATTACATTTGAAGAACCAAAAGTAAAATCAGATTTCTAATTAGTATAGGAATATCTGTGTATTTCTTTCTTTTTTTTAATATGCTTGCTGCAGTTTATTAGCTATGACTTTTTTTTTGATCAGACACATTTATGTCATCAGAGATTTTAGTGCACTTCATATAGCGCCTTTTACAGATTTGGGTAACTGCATTAACTGCAACTTATTTCTAACTATCGGTTGCCATCACTAGTTTTAAAAAAGATTCACTCTATGCTATCCAGCATTGGTACCGCCATCTAAAAGTAAAATTGCCATAGAGCTCCGTCACATATATGATTTTGATTTTCTTCAAACAATAACTGTAAACTGCACCATCTGATGAAACTACACCAATCCATCTCACCTTCTCCATTTCAAGTAAAAACAAGTTCATTTGATGGTCTTAGCATTCAGAAATTTCAGGCCATGCGTACTTGGATTTAATTTCACTTCAGAGTCAAAATAATTTTACCTGAACAGTGGGGGTTTCAAACTGGCAATAATTATGACTTGAAAGACATGTTGTTGTTTTGTTTGGGTTTTTAAGGGGAGGACTAAAGGTACAGTTGTGAGGATATACCAGCATGTCCTAAAGTCAGATTATATCTTAACAATTTAAGATGTTTATTATCAAGATGCTGATTGTTGATGTCCGGATGAATCCTTGGCTCACATGCTTCTGAGTTGGTGATACGACATCTGCTCCAGGATTTACTTCACCAAAGATATAAGGGCAGGGTGGTATTAATTGGGATTACATTGATTGCAGAGTTAGGGTTAGGGTCAGGGATGCTGTAGTGTTTTTTTCCATGGTTGAAGTTACGAATTCACCTCCTGTAAAGGAAGGGGGAAAAAGGAGAAGACTGAAGAGCAATTGTTGGCATGCAGAGCATGTGTTCCACAACCTCTGGAACATAGGCTCCTTGACAAACTTGGACAGAGATGCACAAAATGTTAACGACTTCTATCAAGCTGCAGTATCAAGAGTAATTCCTTGGCAAACCGTTCCTTGGCTAACCCTTAGCTGACCAAGATGAGGGTTCTTGAGCGTTATAAGCCATCAAGGGTCGTGGCTAGAGCTCCTTTATTGGATGTCAAGGACTACAGGATTTCAGGACAAGACAATTATCACCACATCCTTCTTGGACTTTCTTTTAGAATCCAAATTTCCAGGGTTTTCAGTAAATTCAGCAGAAAACTGACCAGAAAGTGAATACCTGACCAATATGCAATTATGACAATGCTATTAATCATATCTTCCAGACAAAATGAAAGATTTGTTCTATTTAAGTGGTTAATCTCCATGTCTTTCCACCCTTGGATCTAGCTTGAAGACATGAGGATGGTGTACAACTCCTATACTATAAATCAATGGGAGTTGCCTTTTTCCCAGGTACTCATCTGTTTCTTGAAGCTGATCTAGATTGTGGCAGCATGGATTAGGCCCCTGATCTAGATCTGCAGCCAAAACTCTCTCTGACAGACAGCTGTGCGGCTGTCTAGGGGCACAGGTCTATTGTCACATGTCACTGTCTCACTTCATTCACGGATCTATGACGCAAGGAACAATGAACAGTGAATATGACCTTCAAGATGTTTAACATGATCTGATTCTACTGGGATATGACTCATCTGATATAATTTCTGGGTTTGCTTTATTAGCAAAAGCAATGCAAGACAGGCACATGCTAATCAACAACCATGTTACAAGACAATATTAAAATCTCACTCTGCACAAAAACGGGAATACTTAGTGGAGAGTATTCTGTTCATTATACCTTCGCCATTTCATGGATAGTGTATGCATACCTACACTATATCTAAGCCCATGTCTCGACCACCAGATGTATTTCCACTTGTTGCCTAAGGTCGCAAAAGTGCATTCAAAATGAAATTTGATTGCTCCCCAAATGTGTACCTTACTGTTATAACTCCATTCTTTCTAATTTGTGGGGAATTAGAACAATCAGTTTCACAAGATCACGCGAACTTTGTCTACATAAATTTTTAAAAGATTTTACATAATTTTCTTTGAAAAGTATTTCTGGAGAAGTGTAAAGATGACCTATATATTTACTCTCTAACTGATCCTTATTGAGGCAACGTTTCGCCTCATGATCAGTCTCTCCGTCCTTGTGTAACAATCACAAATCAATCTTGCAGACAGCAAAATAGAAAAAAAAAAAATTAAAAATTATGTATCCTTGGCCCAATGGAGGTACATCTAGATGTACATGGACATATATCTTTAGCTTGACCCCACAGAGGTACATATTTATATATTATGCTAAGGATTACGGGCCTTTTATTTGGTTCGAATAGGCGGGGAATGGTTCTTAGAGGGTTGGGAGGCACTTTTTAAGGGCTGACGTGCCGTCCATATTTCATAAATTCATTCTAAACATTGAATTTCCGGAGGGAGTAATAATTGTGCCGATGGAACAGCGCACTGCCGTACGCATGAAAAAATACCTTCTGTAATGCCCCAACCCATACCCTTTACCTGTGAAGGGGAGAAACCTCAATTGGTGTATTGCCAAAGAACAACGTGATGTGTATACTCCAAGGCCATATCCGCACAGGCATAGCTCCGCATGCTGTAGTGTGTATACACGTTCAATGTCTACTGCGCAAATGGTACATGCAGTACATGTATGGCTTCAATACGGCGCATCAACACACAGCGCACGTGTACTTCTACATGTACTGTATGTACTATGTTTCGCGCATAGAGTTACATCATTATTTTGTAGCTTCATGGTTACGGGGGGGGGGGGGGGGGCATTTCTCATTGAGGCCATTTCTCATTGAGGCCGGTACGTCAGGCATCATCCACGTACAAGAAAATGGATAAAAAGGGTGCCTTTTCAGCAATAAGCGCATAACCCGGGTTACACGCGTTTAGGGTATCAAGAAAAAGGGTATCAAATTCAGAGATGATAAGAAGAAGATCCACGGAAGGGGGGGATATAGTTCGGTAAAATGTGCCCAATTAGGTCAATTTTTTTACGGTTCCTCTTGGCTAAATAGAGGTCTATGATGGTGATGTGATCCTCAAATAGGTTGTAGAACCAAGCAAGATATAAAATCGCTGTTAATGGTATAAAAGTGATTTAAGCGGATGATTTACAGGTCTCAATGAGACATCCCCTGGGGGCGGTCGTCGCGATCGATTCGGATCAATTCAGGTGCCTGTAAACTTTTCTGCCTTTTATTTGTGAAAATTCGGCTCCTTTGGAAGTTTGATTTATGTAAGCATTCCATTACTTAAAATGAACTTTCAACAGTTTTTTTTTTGTTTTTGTTTTTTTTTTTTTGGGGGGGAGGCTGTTTCTTAGTTGAACTTAATTCTTTCTGTGCTTAAATAGTTTTTGCTCTTTGTGAGGGTTGATGTTCGATGAGACAAGGTGTAGGAACATGTAAATGTTAGAATGTTTAAAAAAAGGGGAGGGGGATTTCGGCCACTTCCTATTTAAGGACTCTTTATTTAAATTTAATTCTACTTTTTACTCATCTCATGGAAGCATATACTAGGTTAAACTTCCTTTTGCAACAGCCACCCAAAATGAAAACAATATATAGGGTTAGGGTTGGGGTTAGGCTTTAGAGTTTAGGGTTTAGGCTTAGGCTTAGGGTTAGGGTTTAGTGTTTAGGGTTTACCTAACCACACATTTGGTTGGCTGTCGCATAAATCATTCTTATTATCAACAACTAAATGGACATGAATGGGGAAAATGGCCCTCATACCGTTGGAAACATGTTATTGTACATTGCCTCAAATATATTATTCATTCCCTTATGACAGACTAAACAGATCTGTAGACATCATTTGGGGGAGGGGAAGTGTAGGAGATCACGTCACTTAGAAATATCGGTTGCCACGGTGTAAAGAAGGAGCCCCCCCCCCCCCCCCCACTAAAACTTCTTTCTAAATATTTCCACTATGATATTAATACATATAGGATATTACTCCCGTTTCCCCTCGCGCTGGGGTGACGGGAGGGTAGTAGAGAAAAGTCAATCCATCGGTCCTCCCAAGACCCATATGAGGGGGCCATAATCCATAATCCCCCTGAAAGAAAATGACAAATTCATTTTTTGCTCATTTTTGTATTCTTTACAAGGGACGCTAATTATGCATGTTATGTTTTCATGGCCTTAATTTCTCTGAGTATTACCCCACAGAAACATGGTAAGATCAAAAATCGCTCCCTCTAGCTCTATGCATGGATATAGCAGACATGCCAACTAGTACGAATTCCTCACCCAGTTTCGCTCATATTACACTTGATAAGGGGGTACCAACATCTATGGATGTCTGGAATTAATTTGGAACACAACATTACCATAATGCATCGCACCTGTCTCCTCGAACAACCTTTTGTTATCCACTGGCATTAACTATTTCTGGCTCTGGGTTACAAGAACTGTTCTAAATTTTTGCCTGTGATACACAATGCCATACCCCCTTATCAACCGTAAAAGGTAAGGAATACGATTTTAGGTTGGCAGCACTGATATAGTACTACCCAAACATAATTATATCCATATCATTTAGTCTTCATCAAGATGAACATGTATTTTCTTCAGAACTCATGCAAGATTTGGATAAATAACACATACTCACATGTTGTAAATACTTTTTGGTAAAAAAAATACAACACTTTACCCGACTTTTTTTAATTCACTTGATTATTGTGACAATTATACGGTACGGTGATTAATCATAAACACAGCTGGCACCTGTGGATGTCCACGGGCTGCTTCTGCTAGTAAGAAATATATATCTCTATGCTTGACCCTTCCTTAATCCAGGCTAATCCCTTCAAACACTCGTGTACAATTTTATTCAACAAAGATGAAATTAGCATGACACTTTGATGGGCTCATTTCATGTAATACATGTAAGTCAGTGATAACCTAATGGAGGATCTTTGTACATGTGTGTTAATTGAACTAATCATTGCAAGACACTACTGAAGAAATTATTTTCCCGGGTACTTGCTGATTTAAACAAGGCATTAGTGATAACTAGAAATATCATGATCTCTGTATGCCATGCAACAGGTCCCCAAGTGCATAAATCTGCATAAGTTATGCTTGCATATATCTACATTACTAATGTTTGGAAAGTGACGTTTACAAAGTTATGTCATAAGAGAGTCTTGCGGGTAAACTATAATGTTTGACCTGAAATGACCTTTGACCTTACCATGTGACCTCTGATGGCAGCATAACATGCAGGTCCCCCAAGTGCTTCTAAAACCCAAGTTTGGTTGAAAAGTGAGTGATGGTTGCAAAGTTATCGGTCATAAGAGAGTCTTGCAGGTAAACTTTAACGTTTGACCTGAAATGACCTTTGACCTTATCATGTGACCTCCAACGGCACCATAACATGCAGGTCCCCTCAGTGCATCTACAACCCAAGTTTGGTTGAAAAGTGAGTGACGGTTGCAAAGTTATCTGTCATAAGAGAGTCTTGCAGGTAAACTTTAACATATGACCTCAAATGACCTTTGACCTTATCATGTGACCTCCAACGGCAACATAACGTCAAGGTACCCTCAGTGCAAATATGACCCAAGTTAGGTTGTAATCCAAGCAACTGATGTGAAGTTATTTCACAAAAGAGAGTCTTGCAGGTAAACTTTAACATATGAAAAGAGTCTTGCAGGTAAACTTTAACGTATGACCTCAAATGACCTTTGACATCATCATGTGACCTCCGACAACACAATAACATGGAGATGCCCCTAGTGCTTCTATCACCCAAGTGTGGCTGCCAATGCAGTAACAGTTGCCAAGTAATGCATCATAAGAGAGTCTTGCAGGTAAACTTTAACGTTTGTGACGGACGGACGGACGACAGACGGACGGACGCCATTTGGATCCCTTAGTCTCGCCTTCACCTCCGGTGGGCGAGACAAAAAAGCAGGTGAATCGAGAAAAGGAATTCATTCATTTACAAAAATACCAAGGTGACCTATTTTAGTTTAATAAACGCAATATCTGAAAAAGCCTCACGAAATTCAGTCCTCAAGTTTTAACCGTTTGAAAACTTAATTCTCTCATTCCCACATGCTCAATATATTACAGGACAATCTCGTTCCCATAGGCAATGGGTTAACAATCTAATATCGTGTGTTGAGAGCCAGAAGGGCGTTAACTCATATGTTTTAACAGAGTTAACGCCCTTCTGGCTCTCAACACACGATATGTAGTCCATTCCTGTTTCTACAATACAAGCTCTATGGTAGAGAATATTTAAATACCTCACCTTGCATTAAAACATTATTAAATATTGATTCACTGCATTCCCCTCCCCCCCCCCCCCCCAAATGGAAAGTCATTTTTGTCCTCTGCATCCTTTGTTATACAAATTTAAATGCACGGAACACCTGGAAAAGAAATGATGTAGGAGCCAAAGATAGGACACAATCCCTACCAAATGTGGAATTGACGTCAAAATAGCTGAAAAAGTTTGTGAAAATTGTCTCAAGCCACGTCATAATACTGAAGAATGACGCAGTCAGTCTGTTTATACGTGCTTCGATTGCTTCCTTACACTACGGGAACTCATCATATGAGTCATACCAACACATGTCCCAAGTTTATTGGCATGCTGTACATAGTATGGCTTTGAAGGGGAAATAAAGGAAATCTACTGAAAGACACCATAGATTTGTTGCACAGTGTTATATTCAATTCATTGTTGTTGTTTATTTATTCACAGACCTGCTAAAATATAAATAAATTAGCCATTTTTAGGAGGTTGTTTTAAAAGCACTCAAATAATCACAAAAGTGCATATCTTAATATACACAAAGTGAAAAATTGTACGTAAACTGTACTCTCCTTGGAAAATTTGCACAATACCTAAGCGAAAGAATACAGGTTTAAGGAGCATAAACTGTGCTAAGGTCCTAAAAGTATGTTTCAAACACACTTTTTTACTCAAAACCTGGTGCATAACCTATTGCTAATTTTGTTTTCCTAAAGCAGGTGTGGCCTTGGGGAAGAATTATATAAAGACAAAGATTGTTACAGAGGTTTGAAATGACTAAAATCTACTTTCCTTACTTTTCAAACATTCAAAGCAAAGGAAAGGAGAGACGGATACCTCTATTAAGTAAATCTCAAATTGACGTCATGTGGATTAAAGTTCACCTAGCATATCATGAAATACATGCTACAATTACTTCCTCTCAGTCTCTTTCTATGACTCATGCATACTGACTTGAAGAGAAAATGGCCTAGAATAGAGATTATTCTGACCTGGTAAAGGAAACAAGGCAGCCAGAAAATAAAAGTGATGTCCTCAGTTTATACATCATCTAAATACTTTCCAGGCATTTGAGGAAAATCAATATTGCAAAAAGCAACACATTATCAACTCAATATAGGGGGGATCCCAATTTCTATTCTTTACATTTTAACAAAGGCTAAATCAAATCAATGTTGAATGCTTGTTGATACTCGCTAGATCTCTCCAGACATTTGTGGATAAATTTTTCAGAATATAAATGTGTATAGCTGCGAGAAAGAGGGAGATGACAAACAAAATTGCAAGGTCCAAAAGCTGCATGAGGTTTATGGGAACTAATCATGCCCACAGATTATTGGATGAACCATAAATATCATCAGGGGAACGTTTCATCAAGCGTTTTGTCATTGATTTTTACAGACAACTGTTATAAGCTACTGAAATCCTTGCATCTGATTGGCTGAGAGCAAATTTGTCGGTAAAAATCAGTGACAAAACACTTGATGAAACACTCCCCAGACCTGCTACTAATAATCAGAGAGAGCATACTAAACATGCTAAATAGCGGTGTCCGTTGAATACTGATACAATACTCAACCATCGAATATGATAAACAGCTGCATGCAACAATGAAACATGTATGAACATGTATGCAAGTATATTCTGATGTTCTATAAATACATGAATTAATCCATGGGGGAATGTGTTTTATGGGGGGTAACTTCACTAGTCATAAGGACCGCTATCTATAACGCATGACTAAATGAATAGCGGTTTTGTATGAATAGTGGTCCTTATGAATAGCGAGCAAACCATAGACAAATTACATGTACCTCGGTATTAATAAGGACCGCTATTCATAACGCATGTTAAATGAGTAGCGGTTTTTTATGAATAGCGGCCCTTATGAATAGCGAGCGGACCCGTTTTATGGGATGTAATTATTCATATTTACTGCGTCTTACCAATTTGGCAATTATCAAAAATAAATGAAATATCCCTATCCATCCATCACTTCCTCCCACTTGTAATATGGATTGTATTCATTGTTCATCTTAATGCAAAATATGTTTCATTTTATCTAATTTCTTAATTAATGAATTAAGAAATACACACTTCTGTTATCCAAGTTTATCATATGAAACAGAAAAAAAATGTTACTTTATAATGTCTATGGCAAAGAAAGCCTGTAGTTCCACAATACAGCTATGTCTATGACGATAAAATATATGTCAACTTCCATTAAATAAGCTGCTCATATTTTTTTTTTTTTATGCTCAGGGTATTTTTACTTATGGAAATAAAATCAGGAAGAATTGTGACATTACAGAATGACTAGGCATGTACATTGTGTATACCTTAAAGGTATAGTAAGCATGTCTTAAAGTGATTTGGTAACTTTATAGAGGCTTGATAAAATCTGAGCTGCCTGGCCTTACATGCTATCAGTGTATGTAATATGGTGTAAAAATGAAGCCAGGGGGGAAAAAAAAGGTACTTCAAAATCATTATATCCTTCACAAAAGTAAACATATGCAAGTGACTGGAAATGCAGACTCATTTTTCCCCATAGACTCAGTGTTAGACTAAAGCGTATGGCCATACACTTTCGTAAATGGGAGTATTCAGTCATAGATATCTTAATAATAGCATTATATATTTGAAAACCTTTCTATGCCTGGCTATTCATTTATCCTTCTGAACATCATTATACAAGACAGATATCAAATTTCAACAATTTATTAAATCAAGCCTCCACAAAGTTACCGAATCCCTTTAAATATAAACCATTTCACTTTTCAAAATACATGTTGGAAAAGTCATGAAAAGCAAGATTATATGGCTGGCAACAATGGTAGCCATCTGTCTTTCCTTTATTCATTACGATATCTACAAGTCGTAATTTCATCTGTACCACGGTACATGTAATCATACTGAAAGTGTATATTGACTTTACTTTTACCTATACAACTGATCATTTTTCTTATAACTTAAGGGATTTTTTTTATTGCATTTAAAGTCAGTTGAGAAACAATTGAACTATTTTTAAGACCTTATAAAAATGATAAATAGTACGCGCATGTACAAGGGGGATGTACAGTAGCGTCAGATCATTCTATTTGTCCTCTCTCGTAATTATAAATTGATCGAAAGTACAATAAAACGAAAAGCCACCTTAAAATGGAAAAATGAGTGAAGGAGATGATCTCACTTAGAGCAAGAGAATTCTATTACAGAGAACAAAGATTACTTAAGTGACATCTGTCATTTCCATAATAAGATACATGACTCTTTCATTAACATCTTCGTGACTCACAGTTCAAAAGCCTTTTGAATGAATGACAGCAGTATATCATGGATGATTACATGCTCCATGAATCGCAGTTCTTGTGCCTTGCATGAAATATCATCTTTGATCAGTTCCTATTTTCTAAATAACCTTGACAAAGTACTGCTCAGAATTTTAAATCTGACCTACCTATAACTCTACAAGAAGCTTAATGTACCAGGACATTGCAGTTACTCTTTCTACTCATGTAATGTGACTTTATTTTCCCTTTAAACTGGCGCACATGTGTTATGAAGTTGCTAATGCAGTCCATATCTATGCAGAAATGGACTTGGATTACGCTGGTAGCCTAGCACCATCTCGTTTCCAAACAGCAGGAATGGACTCTCAAGAGATGCCTTATCAAGTTGAACTGGAAGTATTCAATTTACCTCCCCCTCAAAAAGGGGCATAAGCTAGGGAAATCTAGGGAGGAGGAAGGAAAGCACATGCACCTACACTTTAGTGAACATGACAGGGGACGCAAGTGGCACGGACAGGACGGAATTGATGCATCATTTATCACTATATTAGGATTTTCCACAATAATTGGTTGTCAGTTAAATAGAAACTTGTGAATCACTCCAACCCAAATCCTTTGCAAAGTCTGTGGAAAGAGCAAAACATTTGAAATAGTTTGAAGGAACCCTTTTCCCTATTTTTATGTATGTTTTTTACATCGGCTCCTTTCCGTTCCATTTGGGATTCTCGCTTTTGCAGTTCATCAGGTTATCTCTTCAAAGTTTTAAAAAGCTGAGCTTTTCCAAATATCAAGAAGAACACACTATATTTATATCACCACAAAGCAATTAACAATCTCCCTAACTTTGGAAAGCCTAAATATACCACTATCTTCTAAGAATAGTAGGGCCACAATCGGGTTGTGCAAGATTCCATACTTCTAGTCAATAAAAATAGAAAATGAAACTTCAATTCCAATATGTTCTGATGGATTTGCATCCCTTGAGAGAGTTCTCTTTTAAGGCCATGTTATGAGGATTTATATCTCCATCACATAAACCAATCTATTGCCATGGCTACAACAATGTCACAGATATTTACTCTTCCTTAAGTATTTTGATAATAAATAAAGATATGCAAATGCTTTTAATGCAAGAGATGTAACCTATCCCTTACACTTTATGACATGTACAAACTGTATATAGGTTCTGAATGTGAAGGCTGTAGTATTTTTATACACAACATATATCTAAAATGCCAAGGTAGCAGACATTTTGTGGCAGATTAAACAGAAGATAAAGGAATTTTTTTTTTAACCATGAACAGCTTAGAGGCAGTATCGTTGTTTTTGCACATTTCCAAGAGCTGAAAGTTTCTACCCGTACTGATCTCAAGACTATAATATAATATGCCTGTTGATATACGCCCATGCCTGTAAAATGCATATCAATTGTAAGAATGTTCACAGATCACTGCATTTGTATAGTCGGGTTGCGAACAAGACTCTACCTAAAATTATGCTACCCTGTACATAGAAAGGGAGGCAAGATCCACGCCTCCATCCCCCCTCGGGCTACCCCCTCGGGCTACCCCACTCCTGTAAAAAGCCTGCGTCACTCTTGCTCCTACAGGCAGCCAAGGTTGTGAAGGTCACTAGGCAGCCATGCAGAGTGCCTTGCAGAGATGCCCAACGTTCTACAGGAAGAGGATGATTTCCTTTGGCCTACAACATGAAACCTTACTCCTAGACCAGCCCTTCCTTTATACTCCAATCTTCACTCATAAATGTTTCATTGCAATTGTTTAAAGTAGCGAGTTATTTGATACACATGAGTAAATTAATGTTTCCTGGTTTTGTGGTCTCTGCCTTGTGCATATCTAAACATAAGCACAGCATTTTTTAGATTAGTTTTCTTGGATGAAGTCAGGGAAATAGCTTGTTCATAGTTACCTTCGTTCTAATATGAGAGGTTTTGTTTTGTATTATTCTGTTTTTAGTGTCTAATGTTAACCTATTTTTGTCCCATGGCCTTATAACCTTGTGGATAATAATGCCTTCCTTTCTTCATCCATCACTATAAGAAGCGAGTATCTCTCAATATTTTCCACCTACATGACATCTCAGTGTAGTTCAGATTTGATTTGATTTTCATTTTTTCTTTCATGTATAAATGATAAGTGAAAAAAACCTATACTGGTCTCAAAATAGTGCTAAATAACACACAACACTTTTTTTTTAGGGAGTCAAATTGATTAAGTCTATATGAACAAAGAAAGATGCATGTATCATTATGCTTTCAAAGAACAACTGACATTGATTGACAATGGCCTAGAATCACACTGATATGCTAATTTAAAAATGGTAGAAAAACTGACTTACCTGTTAAGGAAACGTTGGTAGTTCACTCTCTGTCTAGATCTGAGTTCTTTGCCCTGCCATTGGCTGAATCTTGTGGTTGCTAAGCAACGGATCTGATCATGGACCTTTAGACATTCAGAGGTAATGTGATGTAGAAGTCCTGCTACCTCCAGCTCCTTACGAGGTCTAAACAAGGTCTGAAGATGAAGACTATCAAGATGGCATGCAAGGGGGTCCATGCAGTGGAAAGGGTGGATGACGCTGAAAAGGCAGAATTTTTTTTCAACATCAGAAAGGGAGTACACTCAGTTCACATCACCCAAATCTCCACAACAAAAATACAAGATAAATTTCTTTTCAGGTTTTATCTACTATGAAAATCATTACAAAATTAATGAGTAATGCAATAACAAATTCAAAATTTTAAGAATGTAATTTTCTGCAAAAAAAAAATCATTTTACATGTGCCCTAGAATATTGGACATGATTTTACACACCCATCCTTCTATCAAAGAAATTTCTTTATCACCAACCATGAAAATGGAAATTTATAGAAATTTTATTACAAAAGGTGCTCTAAAGGTACGTCAGAGTTGTCAATTTGCGTTCGATCAATTACAACTTGAATTTTAACGTCTTTCTTTATTTTTTATCAGATTTTCATCAAACTGGTACTGACCTGTATCCCTAACTTTTCTGCTTTTAAGGAAGCAAATTTATTTTCAGGGTGGGCTTCCCCTCCTATACGTTTTTCGGTATTTACTTTTCATCATAATCGCTCCTATTCTGGTGCAATACAAATATGGTCTTTCTCATCGTACTTGGTAGCAATATATACTGATGGATGGATATCATAGTCAATGAGCAATGGGAAAAACCAGAGGGGAGCATTATTAGTCTATTTATAGCATCACAACAGAACCAAAGAACTACATTGTTTATTGGTTTTTTTTCACTTGATATTTTTGGCAGACCAGATCAAATAGTCCAGTACTACATCAAAAGCTCTTACCATTCAGTGATGCAGCCTTCATCATCCTTGCTGAAGCACCGACTGTGCTTCAACACCATAAGTACCAGGTGCTCGTCTTTAGTCCTCTCCTCTGCCTCCCTGTCCAATGGTCCACTTTCCCATGGAGAGTAGTCCAGGTCCTGAGGAGTTGGTCTAGGCAAGAAGGACCAGTCACTCAGACAGGGAGCTAGAGAGTGGATGAGGCATCTGCAGGCAGCCACAGGGTGAAAGACGGAGGTATACGAAGAGGCACAGTCTAGGATCTCAATAAGTAATGGTAGCTGTAAATAAAAGTGAAAGAGTAGCCATATTATAGTATACCTGCCACATTCTGGAGTAACAAAAAACCACTTTACTAATGTATTTCAATTTATGCATGTTTCTCTCCAGAACCCCTGGTTACTACCCATTTAATTCATATGCTATGCATAATGTCATCACTATGGATGGAATTCACTTTGCAAATATTACTTGTTGCTATGTCATACAAGCCTCTGGCAAACTTTGGAGTTTTCAAGATAAATATTTCCCCCATGAAATATCCATAGAATTAGTACACATGTCTGTTATGAGCCCTTTTTATGGTGAGGCAGACATTTCAGCATTTTCTAAAATTACATTAACTTTCACCTTGTGTTTATCTAACACATGCAAATTATGTGGATCATGAAAAAAAACAAAAAAAGAATATATTAGACTCCATCTCAGAGTTGGCATTCTTATATGATCATTTGCCTAATAAGGTCAAATTTTATAGTAAATACTCAATAATGGTAATTGACCTGTATGTCTGAATATATTTTAATCCAATGTATAATGGAATTTTAAGAATAAAGTGTTACCACATGACTTACAAAAACTAGAGCACTCGGAGGGGGGACCAGTCCGAGTACATGTATCCCCCGAACCCGTCACGCATCCCCCATTTGAATCAATGTTGTGACTGAAATGGATAAAGTGGCAATTTGGGCATCGGGTATCAGTGCTGACAAATTTGACCTTTTTGTACTTTTGCCATTTTTTAGTTGTTTTGACAGTACTTACCAAGTGTGGAAGTGTACGTCATGCCACTAAAGGTCATTAGCAGACATCTCCTTTTAAAAATATGGTTACCATGGCAATGATGACTCTGCCCACACCAAAAACAATAGGCGTCTTCATCTTACCATAATGCACCTCAATGCAAAATTTGAAGGTGATCCGACAAAAACTGCAGCAAGTATAGCGCTCACAAGAAAGTCTTTACTATTTCTGTAAAAAATATGGTCACCATGGCAACGATGACTCCACCCACACCAAAAACGATAGGCGTCTTCATCTTACCATAATGCACCTCCATGCGAAATACGAAGATGATCCGACAAGAACTGCAGCCGGTAGAGCGCTCACAAGAAAGTCTTTACCATTTCTTTAAAAAATATGGTTACCATGGCAACAATGACTCTGCCCACACCAAAAACAATAGGCGTCTTCATCTTACCATAATGCACCTCCATGCAGAATTTGAAGGTGATCCAACAAAAACTGCAGCCGGTAGAGCGCTCACAAGAAAATATTTACCATTTCTTTAAAAAATATGGTTACCATGGCAACAATGATTCCGCCCACACCAAAAACAATAGGCCTCTTCATCTTACCATAATGCACCTCCATGCGAAATTTGAAGGTGATCCGACAAAAACTGCAGCAAGTATAGCGCTCACAAGAAAGTCTTTACTATTTCTGTAAAAAATATGGTCACCATGGCAACGATGACTCCACCCACACCAAAAACGATAAGCGTCTTCATCTTACCATAATGCACCTCCATGCGAAATATGAAGATGATCCGACAAGAACTGCAGCCGGTAGAGCGCTCACAAGAAAGTCTTTACCATTTCTTTAAAAAATATGGTTACCATGGCAACAATGACTCTGCCCACACCAAAAACAATAGGCGTCTTCATCTTACCATAATGCACCTCCATGCGGAATTTGAAGGTGATCCAACAAAAACTGCAGCCGGTAGAGCGCTCACAAGAAAATATTTACCATTTCTTTAAAAAATATGGTTACCATGGCAACAATGATTCCGCCCACACCAAAAACATTAGGCATCTTCATCTTACCATAATGCACCTCCATGCAAAATTTGAAGGTGATCCGACAAAAACTGCAGCCAGTAGAGCGCTCACAAGAAAATCTCTGCGGCAGTGTAATAATCTAACAATGAACGCAAGTCATAAAATAACATAAAATGAAATGATGTATTTTCACCCTTCCTACTCTAGAATGATACTAGTAGGCAATCTGCCATACTTACTTGAAGTGACGATTGGGGAGCTAAACATGCAGCCTTCATGGAGCAGGCAAGTAAGACACATAGAGTGAATGAAGCCAGTTCTCTGGGTACACCATGGATGTCAACCTCACCATGACTGATGCGGTCCCTCAGACGAGGACCATCAGGATGGATCAGTAGGTCCATCAGCAGGTCCTGGCATCAAAACAGAAAAATAAATGAAATAGAAATAATAATAATCACATTTGTATAGCACCCAATAGCAGTGTTTCTGAACTGTCCAAATGGACTCATATTAAAATTGCATATACACTTTAGAGGCCCGATGGCGCAGTGGTAGAGCAGTGGTCTCTTAACTGGAAGACCCGGGTTTCAAACCAAGTGGATGTGCTAGTGCCCTTTGGTATGAAATTAATCCTCATCACCAAGTCCCTCGGAGAGGACTTAAAGTCGTCAGTCCCCTGGTTGCTTACTTACAAGCATACACATGCTTTCTCAGCAGTCAAGTAAAATAAACGATCAAAACCAAACCAACCTGGGGAGCATTCTAGCTGGTCTCTATTGTAGATTTTTAATAAAGGAACACATGTGGCCGATCAACATTCAGTTTTCTTCTTCCTAGGGTCATTTTGACAGGGGCCGGCATATACCGGAGTCCAAATTATGATGTCTGGTACATGCATGCTCAAACCAGGTACAGCACAGAAAGATGAATGATGGTTACTAAGAGTTTTTCTTTGTTCAAAAGCTGTGGATTTTATCTGCCACTTAATTTCACAAAAGCTACCTTTAGCTACTATATATACCTGAATAAAAATTAAAACATTATTTAGTGAAATATGAAACTAACATTGTAAGGTTTTAGATTGTTATACATTATAATGCAACAATAAAGATATGAGATATTATACATAGATATCTTATTATGGAGTGGATATATATACTGAATTCTGGATCAGACAGTCCAGGCCAACTGCCACGTGCAGCACTACTAGCCCTCAGCAGAGAAGTGAATGAAAACATATTACAATATTAGTGCCAGATCTTTATGCATGTATGCATATATGGCAAAACTTCTCTCCAGGGAAATGGTCTTTCTGCAATACTCGATGCCTATATCTACATGTGATATTTTAAATTTTGTTTATATGTGATATTCTCTGCAATTCGGCCTTTGGCCGCGATGGATTTTTATCTCCCAATATGTTTATATGTTCTCATTTGTATTTGGATATTGAAATAATAAACCTTTTATTGAATTGAATTGAATTGAATTGAATCTCTTGCAATAATTAAAATTATCATAGAAATATAAAAGTTTAATACTACAAGTAATTACCCTGCAGTGTACAAACTTACTTCGCTTATGAAATTTTGTTGATACTTGACCAACAAAAATTTCAAAAGATGTTGTCTTTTCCAGTTTGTTTTTTTAACAAAAACTATTCATATGTTTTTGACATATCTTTGAAATATCACGAAAATTTGATAGATATGACATTACCATGAATGGCTCAGATATTGCAGGTATAAGTAAGTTGGGGTTCCCGTCATTCAGCTCAGCACATAGCATCTGAAATATGAATTGTATGAAATAGAATAGACTAACAAATGAATAAATAATTGATATACAACCAACAAGATTTAGATTTTTTGTCAACAGGATCTCTCTTCAGGATCATTCAGCGAATTATTTCTCTACTGATTTCTTTACTTGTATTCAGAAGCAGAACATTCATTTTCCCAGGTATTGTATGAGATTGAAATCTGTCTTTGATTCTGCGAAAAAAGGGGGAAAAAGGAAATTTTTTTGAGCCGGAAGGGTGTAAAACTGTGTAATTTGATCCAAGTTGATAACACCCTCCTCGAGCAGGTGACTAAGGCTAAAATTTGGCATTAAAAAGTCACTGATAACTGCTGCCTTACACCCCCCCCAAAAAAAAAGGGCGCGGCCTTTGATATACGCAGATGAACTTCAAAATATACAGTCAACCTCACCTAAGTCTATCATGACGGGACTAAGCGACATGCGCCGACATAGCCGATTTTCGACTTGTGCGAAAGTCGAAGAAAATCCGACTTACGCGTGTATATATAACACGGGGACGCCGCGGTGCAGACTGTGGTCGGCGGCCCAGCGGTTTGATGGATTGGGAGTTCTCATCACATAATGTACCATGATTTATATTGTGCCGACATCGAGAAAATAAGAACATACATGTACTGTACCTTTCATGTACCCAGTATATTACTTCACACTCCTGTTACAAGTTGGACAATAAAGAATAAAACCAGACACGTCCAGTGATTAATTTCAATGTATTAAATCCTCCCTTACATCCCTTTATATGCACATGGCCATGAAGGCATTAAAACTGCATGCAGTGCATGCAGGTACGGAGTCCATCTGGCCAGCCGGCCATGCAAACATGACTAACACATGACATTTTGTTCTTCACATATGAAAGCGCGAGAGAGTGCGTGAGAGAGGACGCGGAGATCGCGCTAGCAAGTCAGGGAATTTTTGTAAACAAAATCGGCGTGTGGCAGTTTCGACAATGATTGATTTCACATCGCCGTCTAGTTCGACTTGCGCGGTGTAAATTTAATGTTTTTTTCATTGTATTGTATCGATATAGGCGAGTATTCGACCTACAAAAATCGATTAACAAACGTAAGTCTATGAGGATAAATTGGGACTTTTTATTTTCATCGACTTGAGCGACTATTCGACACATGCGAGGTTAAGCGAGGTTGGCTGTATAATAATAATAATAGCTCTTTCTTATATGGCGCCTTATCAGTTACAATGTAACCGACCAAAGCGCTTACATCATTATTACCCCGGTCACTGGATTCAGTTGCGATTTTCCACTCCTCTTGGGAGCATTCCAGCGAGTCAGCTGTTTCCAAGTGCAAACATGCTAATCCAACCACAATGATGTTCGCATCCTACCGGGTACCCATTTAACACCTGGGTGGAGAGGGACAACCCACGACCTTTGCATCCCCAGTCAAGTGATTAAACCACTCGACTACGACACCTTTACATCTATGAACATCCATTACATATGAAGATCAAAGAAATTCAAATGCTGAATGCATCAAAGCATTTTGTTCATGCACAAATGGGAATATATAAATCTATTTGTTATGAAATTTCATTGAAATTCAATGGAATTTTTACTGACCTCATCAAATGTTGTGAATAACACAGTGGACTGTTAAAAGAAAAAGAAGAAAATGGTTTTAATATTGATTCAGTTCATTCATGATTACTGATATCGTTTCATTTACTCGTTATTCTGGATTTTCGTTTAAAGCAATAAAATCATGTGACAGAGGAATTAAACAAAATATTCTTAACATCCCCACATATTTCACTTGAAAAATAAAACCCATTTTAAAAAAAATCTGGTAATAGTGGTTCAAGCTGCATTTCAATATTTGAAAAAATTTTTAGTTGTTTTCAAGTGTCACTTGTCCTTGGCTACTTTGTGAAAATATTGAAATACTTGTAGAAAAACAATCTAAAATCAGTTCCTTCATTGATATTACAAAGATCATCATTGCTATCATAAGAATCATTATTTCTCAACCTGTTGCTATTTTCACTTGTTTACATGAAGGTCAAGCAATGCTGGTTGTACAAGCATCTAGGATAAGTATAAAACGAGACTAATTACAAGAGAAAGCAGGTGCTGGCCTCATACTTTGCCCATTAATGTATCCTTTCATGGGTTCTTAATGAGGCCTGATTAACAACTCACCACTGGTCTGTCTCAGTAAAAACTACTCATTAAAGACCCAACAAGGCTGAAACCTTGAGTCTCTCTTGGGTGGATATGTATGCACTGTAATTATTATGACTAGATGGTTTGCGAAAGTTGAATTTTCAACTGTCTAATCATCTGACGGTGTTTTCAAGAGGTAAAAAAAGTACCTAATCGCACAGCCCATGCCAAAAATCTCATACATTAACTCATTAGCCAGTATTCCTAATAACTAGCGAAAGTCCTGGGCCATATTTCATAAAACTTGTCAACAATGACAGTTGCAATAACTGTTATAAGCTACTGAAATCCTTGCATCTGATTGGCTGAGAGCAAATTTGTATGTAAAAGTTACAGACAAGACACTTGATGAAATGCCCTGACAAAGTGGGCAAAGGTTGTCAACTAATAGATGGAGCACAAAGTGTAAAAGTCTACATCCCGTTAAAAAAATAATTAACATAATCCTGTAACTAAATGAAAAAGAAATTCTGTAATTATGACATCAAATCCTTAGTTTTATTTCATGTCTGGATTCACTTCTTAATTTTGTTACAGAGTTAGAGCAATTTGTACAGAATAAAGATTGACACTTTTCGCTCCATAAATCAATGGACTAACTTAAACCAGATTCAACTTAGTTTGTCTTTACAAATATGAGGCATATGGTTCAAAAGTCAATATCTTATTTTTTTTACAAAGCCATACAGTTGAAAGGTCAAAAGTTTCTTTTTATGTTAAGTATGCTTCTTAATTGAATTGGTCAAGCTACCTCTGCTGTGAGAACTCTTTCTGGACACCTGTTGGCTTTGGCAAAGATTAGTCTGATCAGGTGTTCAAGAAGTGGGCATACGATCATCACACATAGATTATACCTACATGACAGGTGAAGACAGACACAGAGAGAGAGAGAGAGAGGGGGGGGATGGGGAGAGAAAGACAGACAGAAAGTGAAGGAGATAGAAAGATACAGAGAAAAGAGATAGGGAGAAAGAAAGGAAACGAGAAAGGAGATAAAGGGGGCAGGAAGGAGGGGACCGGGAGAGAGAGATAGAGAGACACATATAGAGAGAGGGAGAGTGACAGAGTCTTTTAAGATCACCTGTTGAACAGTAAACCATTCTTAATTTTTTCAATAATTATCATAGGGATTTCCTTGATGTGAGGTGTAAAAGCCTCCATTAAATTATTAGCAAATGGATTGTTGTCAAAGTTGACTACCCAGATTGTTTTTTTCTTTCATTACAGTAAATTTCATAATAATATAAGCAGGTACTTTCAATAGTTCATTAAAAATTACTAATAATCTACACTACTGTATTCAAATCACAAAATTATGTCAATTGATTTGATTTTAACCGGACTCTAAACCATCCTATTGAGCAAGTTGTATAAAAATCCTGCCTCTTTTACCTGCATGGCAACTTTTAAAAAAAAAGAACAAACAGAATAGGATTTACTCCGATGAGTGTAAGATGAAAGGATTCAATATGTATTTGTTTATGGCCATTCTTTACAATTAATATTGTAATAATTTTTTAATACAAAGTTTGTAATCAACTGTAAAAGACCTACAAATATTGAATTATGCAGCTTAGAGAAATATAGTGGCACGTAAAGGCGCATCTGGAATGCAAAATGCTTATTGCTGAAAATCAATATTTTATTGCATTCAGTTGGGAAAAATATCATTAAGCCACACAGAGTGTAAAAATACCTCTAATACCATAAAAAGGCTTACTTTTACCTAAATTGTCATATGTCATATATCAACTTTTAATTCACCAATGATTTCGCCGTTTGCATTCTGGACGCGTCTTATTCGTGCCGCTCCATTTTGCTAAGCTATCACAGGCAACCTATTAAAGGAACTGTCCACATTGATTGGCTGGTAACCCAAGTACGAAGTTGCGCTTATGTCTCGATTCCTTCCATGCCCCTATTTTTTATTATTATTGATGCTACATGTCTTCTTCTGGCCCGAATTCACAAAGGAGGTTTAAACCTAAACCATGGTTTAAACCTCGGTAAGCATACTGAAATAAGCGTAATAAGCGCACATTGCCCATGCACGCGGTCAAAGAGACTGTATGATTGGATCGGATTCCGTGCGCACGTACGCTTAAAATCCCCAGGAGGGGTTTTAACCATGGTTTAAACCAAACCTCCTTTGTGAATTCGGGCCAATGTCCACAAATTCTTGACAACTCCTGACGTGGCTGTTATGATACTAAAATGCTGCTATGTATCTAAAATTTATGGTTAGATAAACTAAGGACATTTCTGCATTCTCAAGACTAATGACTAAAGTAATAAATATTTTGTGAAGTAACCTTACCTTTCTATTTTATAATAGTGGGCTGCTTGTTCCCACATTGAAACATGACTTTTACAGATAAGGCGTCTATCACAAACAATTGTAGAAAGTGAATTAATGTCAATCGGAAGCAAGACTGGAAATGAAAAAAAAAAGAACCATCAGTCAAAAAATTTAAAGGTGGAGAGAAACAATCACTCAAAAAAGATCTACTACAATGAGTATAATTATGATCATTACGTTTTCAGGTAGGTTTATTCAGAATGTGATGGTAAGGGGAGTCATTTAAATTGTCATTTTGTTTGTCATCTTCATATATTTTTATTCATTGTTATATATCAAAATACATCAAGTAATGTATACGTCATATATTTCACCGGGTTTTATTTTTGTGAATTTCGCGAGTCGCGATTGGGTCATGAATTTAACAACATTCTAAAATATTGCCAAAATTCATACACATTAGATATGCGTCTGGCCTGGGCATCTGTACACAGCCAGCCAGCTGTACCAAGGTACTGTATCCGATCGATCTCAACGCGGCTTAGTATATAGCGCAGCATGGCTGTATGCATGCAAACTGTGTAGAAGCTGACTACATCATCATAGCTGTTTGTTGATTTCAGGATTTCCCGATCACGAATTCAGTCACTCCCGAAATAGCCTGGTTAGTCCAAATCGAAAAAATTATTGCCACAAAATATTTTTTTTTAAATCCAACAATTTTGATAAACCAAAATGTCACACTGTGGTCATAGTATCAATTAGAAATGAAAAAAAAGTTTTGTACAAAGATCGCAATATGGTCATAATGACTGTTTTACATTGTTTGACGATCTCTGTTAAGTAACTCATGAACATTAAAAGGTGAAATACAAATTTGGCTTCAATGAGTTTGCAATAGTAACACAATACAAACTTACATTGACTTGTTGCTCGACTTGACTGGAAAGCAAAACATTGTGACTTGACTTGAAACTAAATAAATGGTTTACAACTTCTCTGGATTTACATGATAAATGTATGGGTCAATCCACATCAAATCAACAGATTTTCAGACAAGTTGTCACCCGACCCCCTTTGATTTTCTTTAAACTCGCACCAAATGTTCCCCCAAGTGTCTGACGAAAAACCCTGAAATATTTTGCCCCAAGGTCAAACGGTTGCTAAGATATGGCTATATGCTATAAAAGTCACACATGAGCGCGAATTAGCTATTTTAATGATATTTGGACCCTTTTGGGGGCACCATTTCAAGATCATAGTCAGATTAGAGTGTACAAATGTGACATATTCTTCAAGAACTCATTAAAAAATACCATTTTAGTAATTTATCAACATGCCCAAATTTTAGGGTCTGTGAGCAAATCAATTGTAAAATATGCTATAAAGGTCACACATGACCAGAAATTAGCATATTTTAAGTGTATAATTGTTTTTTGTTGACTTTGAGAAGCGATTTCAAGGTCATTCCCGATAAAACAAACTAACAGTAGTATATATTCTTTTAGTACCTATAATATACTACCATAACTATTAATATCACTATACTTGGCCTTTTTATCTTGAAGGAATTAACATTTGAAATATGATCTTAAGCCCACATGTCAATTTTCTTTGATTTTGATGCGTTTATGACCATTTTCGACAGTGTACATTGGCCACTGAACGTTCCGGACGCAAAATTTCTTTGGTAACTCTTTAAAATATAGGTAAATGCCTATCCATACACAAGAATTGGTGGTGTTCTGAGATGGGACTAAGGGTGATCCATGACCTTGAACTTGGCTTATTTTGAAAATATCCCAAATTTGAGGGCGCTCTTTAGCAAAACCGCTTGGACAAACGTTCTGATTTTTTTTTAGGTTTGTTCAATTACTAAAAGTGTTCAAATATACAAAATATTGGGTCCTAAGCTTATTTGATTTTGAAGCTATGAACCTCCAAACATACACTTGAAATCACAGATTTTACAGTTCATTTTCGGTGACCTTGTACACGAAAACTGAGAATCGTATTTGTGTCATGATTATTTTTTTTTGTAAAGGGCATAAAGTTCTCACAATATCCAGACAATGAGCTCTCTGTGTGAAAAATTTTGGCTACAGTTGTCAATCAAAAATGCATAAATTTAATTAGCCCTATTGGTTTGTCCGTGCATTGGTTGCTAGGCGAGGCCATATCTTAGCAACCGTTTGACTTTGGGGCAAAATATTTTGGAGTTTTCCGTCAGACACTTGGGGGAACATTTGGTGCGAGTTTAAAGAAAATCGAAGGGGGTCAGGTGACACCCATCCGTTGATTTGACGTGGATTGACCCTTATCTGTTATAGTAATAATCATTCCAAGCATCGATTCGACATAAACAATACTTAACACTACTTTTTTTAATATTGAACTTTTAGATAATCCACACCTTTTCTAAAAAGGGAATTAATTCCAATCTCGCATATGTTGTCAAACCTGAGGTTCTATTTTATGCTGATTCACAGTATAAGTGGAATATGTTCGTTTGCTTTTTCTGTAATTGGGGTATGTAGAGGTCCATAGTCTCTCACCTGGGAATTTAGTCTTGAGAAATGTAACATGCTTCTGGAAATCTATCTGCGTTCTATGAGGAATGGTAGATGGAAGAATATCTTCACTATGGAGCTTGTAGCCAAGACTAGCTGTCAATACCAATAGAAAAGTGGAATATCTAGAGTTCAAGAACAAAAATATACAAATATATTTAACTCTTTCAGTGCTGATGTCACGTATATGTGACAGATGGACTTGTCATTTTCATTCACTAATAGTTCGACCACAACAGAGGTATATATCGTGGTCAATGTATATCAGAATTTTGAGCTTAAATCAAGCATTTTAAATATATGATTATAATTATATGCTACCATAGAAATTTTCAGAGAAAATTGCAGATTTTCAAAAAGATATTACCTTATTTCATCATTAACAATAGTAAACAAATGAGAAACCAAAAAATAATGGACAAAAAAGAAACTCAAATGTAATTTTCAATAATTCTTATGCATAAAGTTGGGTAAAGTTATGTTTGGTATCATAAGAAATGATAATAAATTTCCTACAAGTTTTTGACACAATACTTTGTAAAATAAGAGATGGTTAATGAATTGCCGACATTTGACAAGTAAGCACTGACCACATTTTAGTAAAATTTTGAAGAGAGCTAAGCCCCTTGCCAAAGTAAGAGTTAATCTCTCTCTCTCTCGCTGATCATAATTTGCTAGCATCACTGCCATGCATTCATAATGTTCAGATACATGACATATATCAACAGATTTGAAATGATGATGGAATTGCTGTAACTTCCTACAGTTATGAACTCTGAAATCCATGAAACTTGCTTGAGTGAATCGTTCTAAAAGATGTAGCTCTAATAAAAGGAGATTGTATTAACTCATTGCTTCCCAAAAAGGAAACATTATTGAAAAGTGGAATCTTACCTCGCAGGAATTTCCCCAGGAGATGCAAATCCATGCCAGAGAATGTTTCTGAGATTAAGGCTGGTTGGAGGTCCCATCAAAACCCTCAAACAAAATAACTTTGTGAATAAATAAGGAAGGGGAAGCAAATCAAACATAACACACCTATACACCCTTCTAACATCATCTTTACTACTGCGAGCATAGTCCTAAAAGTTATGTTTACGAGTTTGCATATACAAGTTCTTCTCATTTTCTCTTGTTAATGATACCACTTTACTTTGAGCAGTGTTATGTACACTTTTTACAAGGATCTAACCTAGGTGATATCAGACATGTCAGTTACTTGGACTTGAGATTATGGTCAATAAGATTTTAAAAGAATGTGATCTTTAAATCAAACCATGGAAAATACAAAAGATGACTGATTTTAAAATCTTTCTCTGGCTACTTGATCCTGTGGGGACTTCATGTTTAATTTTATAGGGAATATTAAGTGTTCAACAATCAAAAGTATAAAAACAATAACAAATTCACTACAAATCATCTAATGTAGATTTAGTTAATAATTTCAAGTTCTACTAAAAGCTCCAGGGAGACAAGAGTTTGACAAACAGTTGACCTATAATTAACTTTTTCAACATTCACCACATGTGAACATTCCAGTTCTATCAAAAATAATTATAAAAACCTATTACCATTCCCACTTTAAACATTTTTCAAAATCATTTTACTAATACAATGATGTGACTTACCGAATGCCATCCAAAGAAACTATTTAGCTCTTGGGTAACAAGAAGATCTTTAAGAAGGGATGGACATGGTTTATTCTTCAACAAGTAGACCTTTCATATCAACAGAATAAAAATATAATGATGTTTCAACATTTCAAAATGTATTCAAGAATAAGAGGGGTGCTACAATCCGGGGGCGGGTACTCAATATATTGGACAGACGGGTGTGTGCCGCTTTGACAACCGCCCTCTTCAACGGCCGAATCGCCATTCTCAAGATACCCGATTTCTTTTAACTGCCGTTCCGAAGACCCTCAGAAACGCAATGCCCCGTAATACACGCTCTGACCCGTTCCCTAGCCTTAAAATGTCGCTCGCTCTGGATCCTGAGTGCCTCAAAATATATGCATGCAGACCTAAAATAAATTGTCAGTTCCCAAAACCTTGTTGCTGCTGTTAGATATGCAGTTCCCAAGACCCTATTTTTCACTTGGCTGTTGAGTTCCATAGTTCCTAAGACCCTGTATTTGCCCTTTAAATCTGTTTCTTAGACACCCGTTTCGAGGGCGGCTGCGGCATAGTGGTATTAAGTGTATACATGATTCTCACCTGACAAAAAATGTAAAATTAAACAAAATTTGTGAGAAGAATAAAATGGTCACTGTGACTTACATCTCCCAGGGCTCTCTCTAGGGCTGATGTAGTCATGAGGAGGCTTATGGAGGGACCTCTGTCATCATCCTCTTTAAGGAGCTTGAACCCTTCTAGAAAAACCTGCATCAATATCAAGAAATACAGCACCTCTGCATCATCATTCCACTAATAAACAGAGTTAGCTGCTAGATCAGTTCGCACTGTAGACAAATAGTATCATCTTTAATTTGTTTAATGTATTTACGCTCATCTTAACATAATTCCTTTCTGTACATGACAGATAACATCTCTTTTACATTAAACTCAGTTAAACTCAATACCCTAAGTTAATATTGAAGTATGAAATTTTTCAAGACAAATGTTTATGCTTTGTTGTATATCATTATTCTTCACCTGCAGATTACTGTAACTTTGACACAACAATGCCACAAAAATACTTACAATATAGGAAACTGATAGGAAATTCATTTTGTCTTTTACCTAAAACCATGATATCTTCCACCAAATCAGCCTTCACAATTCATATATCTTCTTCTATTTTTTTTTACTATTTCAGGAAGATCTTCAACTGCTCCTCTTTGTGTAAACATATATTGAGGCATGAAGCATTTTCTAAGCTTGATAAAAGGACCAAGCAGAAACAAGGACTAAACTTACACCAGAGCATCCCGTCCATTGTAACCATTCACTGTATGTCTCCTCCAGCTCAAATAGAGAGAGCGCCATCACATGTTCATGGATGTCGAGACACAGCAGGGCAAGTCTACTCACTATGTCAATGAAATCTTTCTTTGTATCCCAGGAATCTGAAAGAGAATAAGATCATTATTTCTCTCCTTCTTTTTCACAATAAGTAAAACATAGGACTTTTATGTAAAATTCACTGGAGATACCTAATAAGCAATACGATTGTTGATAAGTACTAGTATGGCTTTATTTTACATTCATTAACACTGATACATGCCAAGTATGTCATAAATTTTGTAGCATTCTTTCCAGATAAGGTTAACAAAAGCAGATAAAAAATTCACAAACATATTTCAGCATTTATTTACATTGTATGCAATTGCCATGTCATCAAAGGTTCACCTCTAGTTCTATCATCTGACAGGCAGTTTCAGATGAACAGTAGCACTAAACACTTAAAGATTAATCAAACTTTAGTGACAAGTTGCTATGAAAGAAAACAGAAAAATCAGAGAAGCATATTGGTGAAAACGAAATTGGACAAGCAATAAGAAAGTTATAAATTTTGGAAAGTTGTAATCACTATAGATAAGGGAATTTCAAATTGGCCGAATTGGTAATGTCACTGTGATTTGCTCCAACACACAATTGACTCACCAAATTGCCAATTTGAGATTTGCACAGATTTCATTTTTCAAACATCCATAACTTTCTTATCCCATGTCCGATTTTTTTCAAACCTTCACCATCCTGTTTTTCTATTTTTCTGCTTTCACACAAATCAACTTATACCAAGGTTGGATTGGCCTTTAATGTATTGTTATCATGCAAGAACAATTATAAACATTGATATTCTCTTGAACAAAGTGACAGACTCTACAAGGCTTCTCAAGGATTTTTTTTTCTGTACCTATATCTTCTTGAAGAGCATTTCTATCCAGAGCTTCCCAATTAATGAGGCCATTTGGTAGCAAGCAAGGCTCCTTCAGGCTACCAGATGTTCTTGTCCCAACTTTACAGATCAGATGATGGACCAGAGGGGCCAGATATGTCTTCTGTTTGAAGGCATCTTTATTACCATTATCATCATCATCAAGGAGCAGTAATGTTGTTGCGGCATCAGACATCTCGGGACGACTAGGTTATCATCATCAGAAGCATCACATTGAAGTGGATAGGGCAAGCAATGAAGCAGTAGCAAACAAATATGAGAATCTAGTATTATTAGACAAATTATTGGAAGATTCCATGCTTACAGTGACCAAAAGACATTGCTGAATCATCTATCCATCAAGAATGACAATTAGTAGCAAATCAAATCTAAAATGTTTTCAATAAGTTGAATCATTAATAATAATCTTAGACTTAAAGATTTCTAACCTGCTATCCCACACATAGCGACTTTTCTATAATCGCTATGTTCTAAAGGCGAGTGTCGTGCACTAGCATCGAGTCGCGCACGACTCCAACAAAGTCCTAAATTTTAAGTTAAGGACTTGTAACACCCTTCCCCATTCTGATATTTCCAGCAAAATCCAAAGTCAAAATCATGTCTGAAACTTAAGAAATCCCCACCGATTTTTTTTTGCGATCGCATATCGTTTTCACTCCGCCGATGTTACAGACTAAACTCGGGCAATAAACTTTCGTCCACAAAGAAATTTGGTATCGTGCGAGCACATTGATCTCTACGATCACGCACACGGAAAATCAGGACTTCTACATGTGCGTGATAGGGACCAAATCTTTGCAGATCAAATTTTCTTGGAGATGTCGTCAACACTCGCGGCAACCAAAAAATGTACATAATGTCTCCGATACCCCTTTTAGCCAGAACTGACAGCAAAATTACGGATTTCATTTTTAGAATTGTCTTTTCCAACATCAGTGATTTGAATTTATTGTATTTCATTGATATGTTGGTGTCTGTATTTGTATGTTGGTGACTTTTGTTCAGTGGTGTTTGGAAGTGTTGAGATGTATGACTAACGTCCAAGAGTATACACACGAAGTAAATAATGCCGCTATGAGAGTATGAGTAGTCCATTCTAGTTCATTCATACATGAGAGGAAAATAATTATTTAAAATTTCATTTTCAACTCTGAAACCTCAAATTTGTAGCATTATTTTAAAAGAGTTGAAGAGTCCCTGAATCAGGTAATCTAGCAAATGTAAGAAAATTCAATCTTGGTAAAGACTTTTGTGACAGCCACCAAAAAAATTGAAAAAGAATATTCCACTCCACTCTTCCTTTCTGTCTCGATCCGGCTCTCGATTCATCATTGTTAACTGTTAGTTGTCTATCAAGTCAAGATTTGTACTTTTTTACTAACCACTTTGTCTTGTCCGCTTTGGGAATCGAACCCAGTACCTCATGATCTGCAGACCAGCGTCGCATCAATCGCGCCACAAAGGCGAGTTGGCAGCTAATCATCATATCTACCAAGAGCATGTCGTTTGTGGAATTCCCTTCCACCCCACATTTTCCCTTCTACACTTAATATGGATACATTCAAGAAAAATGACAATAAACACCTGGTCAATGATTTGTATTGATGTTGATTTGAATTGTAATATTTTCTTATGGAATAATATTAGAAAGGAGGTATTTTATTCGAAATTTGATAATTGAGTTGTGGGCAGCTTTTCATCAATGATTGATGGCAACATCAAGTCCAGAAATTAATTGTTTAAATTTTTTTTTTTTTTATAACTCTATTTCTGGTTTTAAATATGTTAAAATAACCCTAAATGGGGTAAACCCTAACCCTAACCTTAAACCCTAAATAAAAATATAGAGGTCTATAAATAGGAAGCTAAACATATTTAGCTTCTTATTTTAGACCTCCAACCACTCAGAGGCCATTGCCTATGTGGGACTGTGTCCAACATTTACTGCCGAAGTTGTGGGGAGAGTGAATCGGTGGACTTTGCACCATTCTACGCTGGGTTCTTTGGGTATGCACACACGTATACAGGGGTTTGTATAGCTCATATAGCTTCATGGTTTTACAGACAAAATAATTAAAAACGTCTAGAACTAGACTAGTGCTGACCCCTCACCGACTCAGCTGCTCGAGAGAATGAGAGGTCATCGTTTGTCATGATAATGGCAATTCTTACAGCAACATGCGGAAGGTAAGCTGAATCCTATCCCCGCTGCCGAATTTTTGTAGATAAGTGTTCATATTATCAATAGAATATTAAGTTTTGAATTGCAATATGACCAGAACCACCACAGCAAATACCGAAGGTGGTTTGCAAGGTTCACCGTGCGTGGGAATGGGTGATTATGACGCGTAGTATTTCTGTGTTGACAAGATCCGATACAGGCCATAGTAGCAAGCCCTGTACAGCTCCATAGGCCAGTACCAGGGGGTCGTTTCATCAAATCAACTCCATGACAGTCATAACTGTTGTCGGCGATCTACGGAAATGTCATGGACCTGAAAAACTGTTTCACAAAGACATGATAAACGACAACTCAGTGATATCGATACTCATCGGCGAAAAAACATAGTCTATATCACAGTCACAAAACAAACTGGTAAGTTTTAATCATCTATTATTCAACATAAGTATTTAGATTTAAGTAAACTGCAATATATGAGTTTCACTTAAATATAGCCAAAAATGCACAGTGATGCAGTTTAGGTATGGGATGTGTGTTGGCACGTTACTACACAGTCGGCAATGGCGTGTACCTATGAGTGGTGCATGTAGTAGCTATGTGACAAAAAAATTGAACTGCATACATCTTGATACAAATAGTATCATATGAAAGCTCTTTAAGAGACCTTTCCGATGACACTAACAACTTTCAAATTGGTCAAGTAACTAAAAAGTTATGATAATTTAAGTCCTGTCATTTCAACCATATTTCCGGCCACTGTCTTAATGTAAAACCAATGGAGTGCATGAAAAAATGTGTGACCAATATGGAGGGAATTTCATGTCACACTATAAACACACGCATAACTTCTCTATTTCTGAGACTTTTGAAGTGATCTAGGTATCAATGGAAAGCTGAAATTGAGCCTGGAGCAGCTAATTAGTTACTTTCTTAACAGTAAGTATATTGATTTATGCTAATTAACTTATGTTATGCGAAATATGGAAAATATTTGTTACAATTGTATTTGTAGAAAACGAAGAATATTATGTATAAAAAAACACATTAAAATAGAGTTTGATTCAGGGTGCCGTTTAATTTATAATGATTTAACACAAAATAGAAGCTGAAAATAATTTTTTTTTTTAATTTAATTTTAAATTAGAATAGGCCTAATTAATAAAAATATTCATCAATTTGATTTTTAATCAATTGAATTCAGATTGAAGAGAAAGTTGAAATTTATCTTTCCCCCAAGAATTACATAATCATATTTGAAAAGAAAGTATAATGACAGTCAAATTCATAGAAATGCGGATATGTTTGATTCATAAATCATAATTCACGACAAAAACATTTGACCAGTGTGAGATGCGCCATCTCTGCCGCGCCCACCACGTCCAGCGGTCTGTCAGAAGCCAGACCACTGGCGGGGTATCATCGACCGAGCGCCAGCTCCTGGCCCGGCGCACCCGGCGGCCTAACTCCAGGTACAACTATCCAAAGTCGACCCCGCCCATTTTATGGCTAACTGCATCGCTAAATTTCGGCAGGTAAGATAGAAATTTGTACTTACACTTCAAGAAAATTACTGTAACTATGTAGCAGGCTCCTTCATTTTACGATTTAACGATTGTTTCGATGAAAAAAATGGAATTTCCTCGCAGAGCCGATCTTTTCCCCGTACTGTACCGTCGATTCAAATGACTCGATCGCACTGTGTGATCGAGTCAGCGACGTATTTATATATATGGTACATTACACACAGTGCGATCGAGTCATTTGAATCGACGGTACAGTACGGGGAAAAGATCAGCTCGGCGAGGAAATTCCATTTTTTTCATCGAAACAATCGTTAAATCGTAAAATCAAAGAGCCTGCTACATAGTTACAGTAATTCTCTTAAAGTGTAAGTACAAATTTCTATCTTACCTGCCGAAATTAAGCGATGCAATTAGCCATAAAATGGGCTAGGTCGACTTTGGATAGTTGTACCTGGAGCTCCAACGCTGCGCGTTGGAGCTCCTTTGAGTTACCGGCGGCCTGGCTTCTGATGACAGACCCGCTGTGCAAGAGTTTCTTGCGTGACCTATTTGAAAGCTGGCGCATGTCTAGAATCTAGTCAAAATGAATCATTTCATACTTTGATAATTAACAAAAGTTATGTTCACTGTTTTAATAAATATTTTACTCATTTTACTGATGAAATTCGATGATGAAAACGGCTAAAACTTTTCTAAAATTTCAAGCGATGACATCAATTTCTGGATGGTGGATGTCCACATTGAAACTTACATGTATCGAAAGTGCAGAATCTGGGCTACTCAAATACGGCCTCGAGCACATCAGCAAGCAATGGTCATATTGACCATTAGAATCATATACATGTGTGTATACTGGGTATTGGGGATACAGATGTAATTTTGTTTCAAATGGATGGTTTTGTGGGCAAACTAATACTTAAGTATCATTCTTTAGAGTTTAAGTTATCAGTTCGTTAAGATACAAAATGTACAAAGTTATAAAAACTTACATTTACAGCTCTCTTTTTGGAACTTGTTACCCACACCTGCATACGGATCACGATTGCTCTCAATATGTTGCGCACTAGTGAGGCCGCTCTACATGGTTACGCACCGTTGATACGTACGCAGAATGTTACGCACACAAGCTATTCTACGAAGACCTGGAAGGGCCAAACTGACGACGTAAAAAAATAAAAAATATTACGTACGTACGTAGTAATTATTACGTACGTACGTAATATTTTTTATTTTTTTACGTCGTCAGTTTGGCCCTTTCAGGTCTTCGTAGGAGATCGACGAACCCATCGCGCCGGTACTACTACGAGCGCTGAGGGCTCCCTTCATCATAATCGTGAAAAATACAAACTGGATGCTGACGGGACAGTCTCGATAGCAGTTATCGACAAAAAGGACCCAAAATTTCAGGAAACCCTCTTCAAAGGTCACAAAACAACCTGGTAAGTTTTAATCATCTATTATTCAATACAATTCTTTGGATATAAGTAAACTGTAATATATTATATTCAATTAAATATAGCCAAAAATGCACAGTGATGCAGTTTAGTTATGGGATGTGTGTTGGCTGCGTTACTACACAGTCGGCAATGGCGTGTACCTATGAGTGGCCTCGAGAAAGTTGCGCCGATTTGCGCTCGCTCGAGAGAGCTGATTTTCAATTGGGATGTATGCAGAGGCGATGTCACTTGCGAACAGAATGTGAACAAACCTTCTCGCCGTACTCGGCGCTCGCGGTACCGTTGCATTTGCACATACCTACATGTAGACGTGGAGAGGATTCTCCATCAACAAAATTATTTTTAAAAATAAGCACATGGAAAATAACGAGTGGGACCGTTAATCGTTATTAACAGCGCCAGCGCCACAATAATTCATCTCACTTACTCAAATATATGGAGAATTTCCATAAATCAGTAAATAACATAAGCATTTCTTATTCTAAATTTAACATATACCAATGCATTACCAATTACCCTCAAATTTCATACAGCAAAATAAACAGTTTAGATTACCTAAAAAATGAGGACGGTGACAGTCGAGCTGCAAAGTCAATACAACACACGGTCGGTCGGTCGAGGTCTCAGTTGTCGTCTGCTGCACGTACTATAGAGGGAGACACACAACTTTCAAGTGGGTGAGATGGCTTGTCGGCGGTTGCCGGACGCAGCGCTCATAGCAATACAATCCTTTGCTCTTTCTTTCCCTTAAGCTGATAGGAATTAGAGAAAGACCTCTTGAACTTGTAAATCTAAGTATAATAGATCTCCTAGCGGATATATTTTTTTAAACCATCGGATAGAATAACAGAATTTAATATGGCAAAAATAGTCAAATCTGACTGGTTGCCAGACAAAAAACAATCACCCCCCCCCCCCCCACAGTGTACGGTATATAAAGAAATTTGAACTTTAAAAGAAAATTAAAAGTTTATTAAAAATTTCATTCGAATGAAGGGAAATAGGACTTGCATATATATACTTGAGAAAGACGTTGTGAATACCGCCGAAAATTCGTGAGAGAAAATAAAGAAGTTGGATAAAAGCATGAAATTTCTAATAGTTTGTTTTATATATATATATATATATATATATACTTCTGGTAGGACTTGGCATAAGTTTCTTTGGATTCTATGACCACAAGAGAAATCATAGTTTTCCTTATTTCTGTTTGTGGTTTGTATTTTGTATTTTTATAATTTATTTTTTTTGTTTGAAATGTTAATGAGCTTCATGGACGGCTTTGGTTTTGTTGACATGAACTAATCGAAAACTCTGATAGCTCTTTTTATAGAATGATTAAACACTTATTTTGTCATGTAAATGTACATTTACACTATACATTTTGGGGCATCTGCCCGCCAGATTATGAGGATATTCGGGCTCCTCGCTGTCCGAATATAAGATGGTGGTTGCCCGAATAACGTAACTCTAACCCCCTTGCCTATATTTCGTTGATGTCACCATCGTGGGCAGTTAATCCTTTTCATAGGCATAGAGCATGGCCGCCGAACCGGGCTACACCCGCCCCCCCCCCCCTCCCACACATACACACACACATACACTTTTTTTAGTAGACCTGTTTCATAAAATCTCGGAAAATATGGTTCAAAAATTGTCATTATTCAAGCGAAATCAAATCAGCCCCCCCCCCCCCTCTTTCAAAAACGCTCCGCGACCCCTGTAGAATACCTACAGGTATATCTATCCAAAGAGATAATAGTACATCCTTGATCTATCACACTGTCTATAATTATAGATACTATATGTGCAACACATACAACACTTATAGCGCCCGCTCTTGTTGTTATTCTCACAATTTTATTGTTGTCGGGTGATTTATTTTTTTCTCTGTCTCTCTTTCTTTCTTTCTTTCTTTTTTTTTTTTGGGTGGGGGTTGAAAAATGGGTAATTTGATTCTTCTGACAACCAAATACCAAGACACTTCACAGGTCCTTTTCTTAAGTCCAGCAAAACATTATGTATATATTTTTCGCACCTGAGGGCTTACCTAAATATAGAAATGCAATATAAAGTCTATCTGATAGAGATAAATAGATAGATAGAAATGGTTTATTAAAAGATAATCGCAGCCAACTGCCGAATTGCAATCCATTTCACAAGATACTATACAATTACAATTAAAGTTAAAATAACACAAGATACTATACAATTACAATCAAAGTTCAAATAACACAAGATATGACATATATAAAAAAATAAAACATAATATAGACATTTCATAAAAATTCAAATTAAAAAAAAAATAAAAGAAAGAGAGGAGGAGAGGTGTAGGAGAAGGAGGGGGAGAGTGATGAGAAAGAGGGAGAGAGAGAGAGAGAGAGAGAAGGGGGACGAAAGAGAGAGAGAGGGGGGAGGGGAGAAAGAAAAAGACGAAGGGATACCTATCATCTTTACAGCTGAGGGGTGATGGCAAGAAACGTTCAGAAATGCAGAAAATCGAGTTAAAAACTTTCAAAAGTCATTCTCAAGTCATGATGCAATCATGAACTGTGAACTTATGAATACAATTCATGTTAGTGTTACATTTTATTGAGAAGATTTATGAAGTATGGAAGTGAGCTGTACTGGAAGCGTTTTTGTTTTTTGTTTTTTGTTGTTTTGTTTTTTTGTTACAGTGGTATTGTTTAAACTTTGATTGAGATCTTAGAGAATACTTGAGAGAAGACTTGATAAACAATCTTAGGACACTAACAAAGGTAAGGTTGTGGTATAACGAGGATTAACTAAAGGGTCTGAAAGGAACATTGTCCTCTTTTAGTCCTCGTTAATGCAAAATACAGAAACAGGGGATGGCAATAAAAACATGAGTAATAGTAAATGGAAGAAAGCTTGTTGTCATTTAAAGTAATAAACACAACATATCCCTACCTCTGTGGTCTGAACAAAAATGAAATCATGCAGTTTCCTGGTACCATTGGCTTAAAATCTGGATACGCCATGTGCATTTTAATAAAGGTATAAATTATCATTAAAATTTGCAAAATCTCTGACAACCAACCCAAAGTGCAAAAACTGGCTCCCTCCTCCTAAACGGCTAGATATTTTGTTTGACCAATTCAAATGTAAGACCAGCCGATTCCGAAATAGCCCCTACCTTACCACATAGACTTACTTAATGAGAATTAGGTGAACTTCATATATCAAGTGGTTATTATTAGTTAGAACTGACCTCCTTGAAGTTTTATTAGTTTTATTGGTCAATTTATTTAATCTTTAGGACATACCTGCTCATTGCTTTATACTGCCTTGTTCCCACTCGGTGTATTAGCTGTTCTATATTTATTATGTAATTTCATTGATTCTATGCAATTATCAATTTCTGAATGATTACTATTTATGACCTATTTATGTACTGTGCAATAATATCCTAATCTTTAGGACATACCTGCTCATTGCTTTATACTGCCTTGTTCCCACTCGGTGTATTAGCTGTTCTATATTTATTATGTAATTTCATTGATTCTATGCAATTATCAATTTCTGAATGATTACTATTTATGACCTATTTATGTACTGTGCAATAATATCCACTACTCCTTTCTTCCTCCACCCCTCTCTTTCTCTCTCTTTCTCTCTTCTACAGTTCTTGAATTTAGATCTTCTTTGATTATATCTTCGTATTTCCTCTCCTGCTTCTCTTTCTCTACTCATTCTTTCCTTATGTTAATCTGACGTATTGTTTACACAAACTAGTTGGTATCTTGAGCTACCCATTAATTTGCTATATTCAAACTCAAATTTCTCGCAAATTACCCATGGAATATCTAAGTATAGATTACTATGTATATATAATATAATTTTGAAATATTATTTGTCAATGTATTTTTATCTTCCACTTACACCTTCCCTCTCTCTCTCTTTCTCTCTCTCTCTCTCTACCATTACTTCGTTTGTCACCATGCCTCACCCTCTCCTTTGGATCCCTCCTTTCACCCCCTTCTCTCTCTCTCTCTCTCTCTCTCTCTCTCTCTCTGTTCGTCTTCCAATGCCAGTGCTCACTCTCTTTCCTATCTCATCTATTTCCACTCTATCCTTTCCTCTCACCATCTCATTACCTCATTGTCTCATTGTCATTACCTGGCTCTATACCTCTTTTCATGAAGACATTGTTAATCTGTTATTAGATGCATGTAAGTACGTGTAAAATATGTGTGACGAATATAATTTGTGTACTTTTCGAGTTTCTTTAATGTTTAACGTATTTTAATGATGTATCTTATAATTTGCTTACTTCTTTGATTGACTTTCATTTACTGTATTTATACCTTGTATTACCGGTAGTAGTTTTTCGTTCTTGTTAATCATTGTAATTGATAGTTTATATTGTACACATGTTTTATTCAGCTTTTGGCTGCGACACATGTTTCTTTCAATAAACCATTTTTTAATTGAATTGAATTAAGTGAAACAAATAGGTGACTGTATCTGTTTATTAGAAATGTAGATTGAATGGATTCGTTTGAAACATGAGACAGCTGAAATGAAGAAAAAAGAGAACGAAAGTCGTTTTATGTTTTTCTTTTTTAATCGTTACACTCCTAAAAGAATGTGCAAAACAGTTTATTGTCATGTTCAGTTGAATTTCATCATTAATAACTCCCACACGGATAGTGATTCCAAACAATAAGTCAAAACACAAAATCCAGGTATATGTAGTTATTGAACTGAACGCAGAGAAGGTATTGTTCATTTGACCTTCATTATTCCATGAGATGCTTCGGTGATATCAAACAAACGACTTAGATGAATGGTTTTAAACATGTAATGCGATAAGTATCTAACCTTGGACAGAGACCTTTCACGCAAATTCAATGTACTGTGATTGAGAAGTTTGCAATTACTTCACATGTATATCGATTCGCCCACGCCAATCAAATCATTTTCATTTGTTCATGCTCACTTACAATAATTGCTAAGAATAAAAAGTATTTTCGTAATGTCAGTCAGTATTTTCGTAATGTCATGATGGATACACTGAGAATTATTTGTCCGTGGGGGCAAAATTATACAAGAGTGTCTTTAAAAATCCATGACACCCCCCCCCCCCCCCCAACTCCCTCCGAAAAATGGCGCCACGTGTGTAGTTTGGCACAGGCACGTGTTCCCTGGATTTGTCTCTCATTTTCATATAACAATTAGGAGCCTTACTGAATTGTTTAGTAAGAAGGCTCGTTAATTTCATTAGTGCCTTAACCCGACCTACATTTTCGGCCCTATTTTTCTTTTTCAAGGAGCTTATGAAAATTACTGCTACGCGATTGCGAATTAAATGTATCCTCGATTCGGTCTGCAGGGGAAAATCAGTTTATATGCAGAATCTATCACACATTACTCATATACTCTAGCTTTTCATTTTGCCATTTTCTTTATGTAAGGATTCGTAAAGATTCTATATAAATATATGCACTGACATTGATTTTGGAAAGAAAATTAATGTACTCTTGAGAACGTTTGAGCAGTAATCCTTTTAATAAGAACTAGAACACAAGTCACATCTTCTTGTATAAACCGGGCAATATAAATCGGGCAATATTATGATATTCCACTTGATAATCACTTTATTACACTATTCTTATGATGAACTCTATTACGGGTTGGAGTTTAGCCTAAGGTGACCCAAAACGTTTTACGAATAAAATTATTATGGCCACCATCTACATAATAGTAATTTGGTCATTTCAGTGGTTCGGACGTTTGAATAGCATTTATTTACCTACACCCAAAGTCACAAAGGACTAACAGAATCGACCAATTGGTTTTTACGGCTGTTCGGCGAATGATAAAGGACATGAAATTCTGGCTCGAGATTGTATGCGGATGACAGTTAGATAAAGGATTAATTACATCTTTAGGATTGAGGCGGTCATGAAGTGTTCCCCCTTCCACAGTTTAGCCTCGTGTTATGGATGGGGTGAGGGTATACAATGGTTGTCGGGTCGTCCACCTCGCTCAGAGGAAGGGGTTCTTTGAAATCCCCAACCACGGTTTCAGTGAAAATCTTGCCAGAGGTCAATGACTGTATGGTCAATAAACTGAACGGCCAACTTGATGTTATGATATTAAGCGGCACAACTACCTGTTGTGCGTTAGGTATTGGTTTGTGAAACTCAATGCGTGATCTTGAATGTGTCGAATACAAGAAGGATTTTTCAGAATTAGTGATTGGTGATATGAGTCACATACAGCTATATATATATAACTCCAAAGGCTACATTAGCTGGACAGTTTTGGTCTTATTTCTATGCTCAACTGTCCCGCTAATGTAGGTGGAGCTATTATGACGGAATAAACCGCATTGTTGTGTGTCCAGCTAATGTACCCTTTAGTCATATATATATATATATATATATATATATGATATATACAAGGTATATAATGACATTAGAGATACCAGAATACATGTATTATACAAAATGGACATGGCCCAAGTACATTCAATCTAAGGGAGTGCGCTTTTTAAAAAAGCGCCCTATTCATACTCCAATTATTGTGAGACTCTTTTGTAGTAAAACCAATCAAGCAAACAATAGATCATGACGCTGGCAAGTTATTAAGTACCTACTTTTTAGCGTTGCATCCTGGTCTTTATCATCGTTTAATCCAAAGGGGATTATTATTCCAACAACCCTCATTGGGAGGCTAAATAGGTTTTTAAGAACAGGTGTATATACCAGCAAGTTTTGTACTATTTTATAACCAAAAACAAACCAAGAACTCTGCTCCACTGACTGGTGTTTCATTTCACATGGCATAGGCATATATACAAAATTAAAATGCACACTTTAAATATTATTTAACGACGGTTTAAATTTACTAATAAAGTATTCTTCTTTAACTAATCGCTTAATTTTATCACTATCCATTACCTTATAAAACGGGGTAATTAAAAAATATGGTTCAATTCCATGTGCACACATGCTTATGTGTTCACACAATTGTATCTGTCTATATTCTTTACAGCGTATCTGTTGTCTATGTACTCTAACCCTATTGCGGAGAGTGTCCCCTGTTTCGCCAATATATTTTTTCTTACATCCCTGGCAAGTAATACAATAAATAAGATTCTTTGTATTACATGTGAAAGGATATCTTATAACAAACTTTCAGTTACTGTGTTCAAATGATACTGTGTCTGTAATATTTAAGTACAAACAAGTTTTACAACAATATAGGATTTGAAGGTTTGCATGGTGAAGTTGTAATTCAGAAAAAAGGTTTGCGGTACAACCATGTGAGTTGGAAACAAGTTGTGAAGCTGTAGAATTTCTACCTCTTCATATATAAATTCTGCTGATTTATTCGCTCTTCTTATTCTCCTCACGACGGCCAGAGCATTCTGACCGGAAAGTTTTACGTTTGTCTCCACATTGATTTACTCCACCACTCTTATTTTTCCTTGTAGAAAACGATGCTTTGGTTAAGATTTGTTTCAAATTAGGGATTTGCCGTTTACTTGATAAAAGTTTCACATTTACCAAGGTATCTTTTAGTATCTTGTCATTCTTTAATATTGAAAATGAATCATTAATTATTTTAAATATGTTCATATTATTATTATTATTGGGATTATGTGTATGAATAAAAGGTATAACATTCTCCTCCTGTTTTTCTTTAGGTGACATCAACTCTTAATTTCTGTGCTTTTGAAATGCCATTCTCAATAATATCCCTAGGGTATTTTCTAGCAAGTAACATATACTTTAATTCATTTAATCGCATTTCTTGAGTTTCCTTCTCAGAAACGATAATACAAATACGTCTAGCTAGATTGTATGGAACATTATTTTTACATTGTTTGGGGTGGCAAGATTTAAATTGTAAGTACTGGTGAGTGTCTGTTACTTTATAAAAAAATTGTCAGTTTTCAATAATGAGCCTTCATTTAAAACTGTTATATCTAAAAAGTTTATTGATTTTTCACTAACGTTCCATTTAAATGAAATTGCCGAATGTAGTTTCATCAAAATATCATGTAATACAGACACGTTACCAAAATCCTTTCTCCAAATAATAAAGCAATCAACTAAATATCCTAGCCAATTATTTTGAAAGTAATTCTTGACCTTAAAATGATGTTCAATTTCATTATATAACTTTTCTTCTAAATGGCCCATTAATAATGTGGCATATGTTGGGGCCATTTTTGTTCCCATTGCAGTGCCACGATTCTGTATATAATATTCGTCATTAAAATGGAAATTGTTATTCCTCAATATAAACGCAACTGCTTCTAAGTATAAATTCAACTGAAAATCGAGAGTCAATCAATTCCGGGTGTTTGTTCCTCCAGTATCCAATACCTTCTAAGCCCGCCTCATGTGGAATATTTGTGTATAGACTATTTACATCATACGTAACAAATATAGAATCACTTATCAAATGTACAGGTAATTTCGTTAAGAAATCCAAATCATCCCTAATAAAACTTTTCACTTTAGTTGTTAGGGGTTTCAAAATAACATCTATGAAATTGCTCAAACGATGTGTAGGACATGATGGTCCAGCAATAATGGGTCGCATTTTCAGATCTTCAGGTGCAGCACACAGAATATATTCTTCTTGGGCCTTTTTTACTTCATTTTCTATTACCTTACTCTGGTGAATTTTAGGGAGTCCATATAAATTTATTAGAAAATATATTTCACTTTCTGTAAAGCACATCTTATGTTTATTAATAAGCTTACACATATCTATTTTTATTTTATCATCTATATTGCTATTTAATTTCTCATACGTTTCTTGATATTGTAAATGATCCCGCATTTTCTTTTCATAAAATTCAGCATCCATTAGTACAAACCCACCCCCTTTATCGGCTTGCTTGAATATTATGTTTGATTGTTCTTTTAACCGTTTCAGACTTTCTCTCTCTTGAGGACTAATATTACTCTTCATTTTAGGTTGTGTGTCTTGTTTATTTTCTACAACTTTCTTTAAAAAATCAACATATGTGTCTAGCGTTACGTTTCTATTTCTTTGTGGAGTAAATATGCTTTTATTTTTCATAATAGTAACATCATCTTCTCTTTCAATTATATCTTCTTTCTGGGAGAAGTATTCTCGTAATCGTAATTTTCGACAGAATGCATGTATACATCTTCTTTTAAACCATCATTATTGTATCGGGGTGTTGGAGTAAATTTAGGACCCCTTTTCAAAAGATTAATATCAGTTTGTTCTAGTGTTTCTTTAGAAAGGTTGATTACTTTAGGTTGAACTTTGCATTGTAGATCAGTTTCACCATGATTGACATCTTCTTTAACTGACTCATCTCAGCGCCATGTCCATTTTGTATAATACATGTATTCTGGTATCTCTAATAGAGTACCGAAGTGTGACGTCATCAAATTTTGATTTTTGTATTTCAGTATTTTTATGACCATATTTAGGTAGAGCATGATGGAAAACCTTCACACATCAAATTTGACATGAATCAGTTCATGGTGGCCCAAGGTATGGCTATATGAATATCTAATTAGCCCCATTGAAGTCAGTGTAAATTGGCCTGGTTCTTAACAGTTTAGAACCAGGCCAATTTAACACTGACTTCAATGGGGCTAAGGAGGTATTCATGCGGCCATATCTCGGGGCCCAATGAGCCAATTGCCATAAAATTTGGGCTCTGGATGTTTTTCACCATGTTCCTTTGAGATATGGTATAAAAATGTCAAAATGAAAAAATAACTTTTTGTGACGTCATCACTTCGGGATATTTAAGCAGAGAAACAAGATCTTATATTCCACCTGAAGAATAAACGAAAGCGCTTATGGAAAAATCATCTCTGCTCGCTCTGTGTATTTTCTCTCCGTGTTACCTATTTATTATATATATATATATATATATATATATACCCGGGTTCGATTCCCGGCGGAGACATTTTTTCAGCCTTTGCAAAAATTTCAAAAAGGGAGGACAGCTCTGGGGAACTTTGATTGAGCTACGCACCGTTATTCTCGCAATTTCTTTCACATTTGTATTTATTTCCACGAGATTTGCCAAAGCTGTTGTATATGTTATTTCCTTACAATAATGTTATTAAGAATAATTTATTCCAATGTATACATGTATTCAAAGCATTCGCTTGGATCCAGCTGAGGCACTAGCGGCTTGTCTTGTTCATAAACTCATCTGCCCCCGACAAGAGGAATTAATTAATAAGGTTGAGAATTTGTCAATCTGTCGGTCAATTGAATCTGGTGTCGCCGAAATCACTAACCCGTCTCCGTGGTCTAGTGGTTAAGGCATTGGCGTTCTAAGCCAACGACCCGGGTTCGATTCCCGGCGGAGACATTTTTTCAGCCTTTGCAAAAATTTCAAAAAGGGAGGACAGCTCTGGGGAACTTTGATTGAGCTACGCACCGTTATTCTCGCAATTTCTTCCACATTTATATATATATATATGTATATATATTTGATTTATATTTATTTATTACCACCAACAACATTTAAGTACAATACATGTTTATACAGTGATATGTATTTGATGCAATACTGCTATGCCAAGTCCTGATGCAAAGACCATATACTCAGTGGGAGTCTTTTCTTAACTCAGAATTATACACTTTATTTTCTCTCTATTTTTCTCTATCTTTCATTGATATTGTTTTTGTCGAAAGATATCATTAATGTAAACTAATGCAAAAACCACCAAAATTATTATCTTATTTTTATAAACAACAAAGATTCAAATATAACTCTAAAATATCTAATCATAAATTGTACATGGAATCGAATGGTAAGATCACGATATGACATACATAAGCTAACAATAATTTGAATAATGTAACAACCAAAGAAGCAGGAAGTAATGGATGTTAATATCTCAACATGTTCTCTTTGCCGAGCTAATAGACAAATGAAACAAATCATCGACCGGAATTGGCAAGATTCTATTTATATCGTTTCTATAAACGGGATTTCATAATACTGACGTAACGGATATATTGTTATTTGAGCACGGTTACAGACTTATATCATGTATATACAATGTGCCTCTCTTGGTATACTGCTCCGGAATGCACACTAAATGTATATCTATCGTATTATTTTGCTTTATTACAAAATGCTACTTGACTAACACCTCTTGTTATACCATGCAGATTGTATATTTCGAAGTGTTTTATTTAGAATATGCGTTCAAACGGCACGCTGTATTTTTACATAATTATTTGGTTCTACATAAATCTTTTCTTTCATCTTCATCAGTTTGAAAACTTTGGGGGAAAATTTTACTGCTTCACAGTTTTCATTTTTATCTCATTCTTTCTTTCCATGTACACATCTTGTTACAAAATGCATCAGCTTATCCGCCTGACAAGGACGTAGGCCCTCTGCGTTTGCTTACTTGTCAAACCGTATATAGCAACGATAATTATGTGTATCGAAGTTCCTTTCTTGACCCGGTAAGTTGGTGGGTTTAATTCAGTGGCGGATCTGGGAGTCTCCTGTGGCCGAAGGGAGGGGTGAGACTATCTCGAAAATCTGTGACAGGTAAAAAGTAAATAAAGAAAAGGTTATAACACATTCAGGTGACTATTTCTGGCAAGCAATCAACAAGTAAGAAACACAAAAGTTTATTTCATCTTTTTAGGTGCATTTGTAGGCTAAATTCTTCTTTTGACTCAGATTCAGGGGCCTGGGAACGATTTTGTTACTGGGGGTGCTGTGAGCAAAAAAAGACGTCCTCAGCATTTTAGTGTCTCTTATTAAGTCCAAAAATCTCTGACAAGCAAAAAAAAGAAGGTCCTCACCATTTACCATTTTAGTGTCTCTTTTTAAGTCCAAAAGTCTCTGACAAGCAAAAAAAAAAGGTCCTCAGCGTTTTAGGGTCTCTTTTTAACTACTTTTTAGCTACAGCACCCCGGCTCCCAGGCCCTGCTCAGACTGGACAATCCTGTTTTCGGTTTAGGCACCCGTATGTTTCTCCAGCCCTATGTTCCGACACCCATATATTCCGACGTAGACAAACTTCAACACACAACCATTAAAAATGTCGTAAATGACAAGAGCAAGTCAGGGTATACGTATTACGTATATGTACAAATTGCCCCCCCCCCCCCCCCCCCCGGGGGGGGGGGTTACCAAACTATGCAATGTATTGTCATTTACGACATTTTTAATGGTTGTGTGTTGAAGCTTGTCTACGTCGGAATATATGGGTGTCGGAACATAGGGCTGGAGAAACATACGGGTGCCTAAACCGAAAACAGGATTGTCGGTGTCGGAAAAGAATGTCTGCACATTGAAGTTTCAAAATAAACGGGTATCGAAACATAGGGGATTCCGAACAAATAGGGGAGCCGCACTTGTCGATACATATAGGCGCATCTAATATATGTTTTATTTTTCTTGCAACTTTTGTTTATTAATGAATGTTCTATATAGGCTACATATGTTACATTATTATTGAAAATATTGTTATATTTAGGAAATGATACTCGTAAAAATAAAATTTCTTGTCAAAAGAAATGATCAGTTTAATAATAATTTGAACGTAAAGTAGATTTTGAATTTTATGTAAGCTTAAAATGTGTTTTTGAAGCAATCCTTACAATAATTATCAGCCACTTTGTAATCAATTTTATAGGCCCTTTGAATCGTGTATAAGAGAAAATAAACAAAACTACAAATAATAAATTCATGGTTTATATAGACCAGCTCTCAGATTTAAGATTTGCCTATTCCAGAATTCAACTTTTTCAAAAATGTTTAAAATTTGTACAGGTTGTTACTAAATGTATATGAGGTAACTACTGAGTCGATATACAACCATGCCCAGTCAACTCCTTAATAGTCTGCTCAATACACATTTTCAACACATAACAATTTATACGACTGAGTTTGCCCATGGTAAACACAATTGGACGTGCAATGACATCATCATATCTAGGGGAAAGGTATTCTGCTCAACTGGTGAATATTTGGAATAGACTGTTCTCACTACCCCCTAAGTTTATTACTTGTGATTTGAATGGCGAAGCGAAGCAAAACACGTTTATACTCGGTTTAACAACTTATTTTGATATCGTAAAATTATGAAATAATCGTATTTCCGGTAAGAGAGAAGAAAAAACATTGCATATAATCGAAGAATGTGCAGTAAAGTTTTATGCATAATTTGAATTGGCTTTTATTGACAAAATCAGTTTGCTGATATTTTCATCAACGTAAAAACTATGAGATACTTGAAATCACTGCGATTTCTTGTATGTTTATCAATGTCAAATTTCTTCCTCTTCACATTTTTTTCATCATTTTATCAATCAGCATATAGTTCTGCAATGTCACAAAATGTAGACAAAATCATTAGATTATGCATTGTAAGATTAAATATTGACTAAGTCGAGGCATACTATCAAAATCCCTGGTAATGTGAACGCATCATGCATTACAATGCAGAATTATGGCGGGCCGTGTCACGGCAAAGGCACATTTCGTTATATCACAGAATTGAGAGGAAATGAGCAGTAATCCGGCTCGCTGTCCCACCATCAGAACACATATCTATGAGTAGTGAAGATCATCCATCAAATCCTGACATCAAGACTCAACTGACGTTCATTGACGGAAAAACACCCCCCCCCCCCCTACTCTATTTAGTTCCCAACCAGCTTCAATTAACGACTCGTTTCCTTAATTTTCTCAACAATAAGTTGGTGTGACGTCAGGAAAATATTAAAAGTTATTGGAGTGAATCAGCGCAAAATCACCATTACGCTCCAATTCAAAATTCGATTATGTTCTGTTCTGTACATTTTATTTCCATGTCTATTGTACCCAAATTTGTATGCACTGATGGTGTGTGATGATATGGCGATTTGTTCAGAGCCAATTCAATAAATGTCTCTTAAAAAACAGTTTATATTTTAGTCACAACGAGCAACTGATTTCTGTTTCTATGAACGTTCTGCAAATGAAGTCCCAATATTAAAATTGTAGACACAGAAATAATTCGTGTGTCACTTTACAGGCGACTGCTAAATCATATCTGATTGATGACGGCGTTCAGCTTAACAAATGCAGCCCAGTAAGTTTCCTCTTCGACTTTCAGACGTGGAGAGCTTTTGTTTCTTCAAGAAAAAATGATTAAAATTTGATGCAGCCTCAATTAGCAGTTACGTCGCTAAAAACAAGTTGTTTCTGACAGGTCTATAATATATATATATATACATGTATATATATATATATCGTGAGGAAATAACATATACAACAGCTTTGGCAACTCTCGTGGAAATATATATATACAATGCGAAAGGAAATGAGAGAATAATGGTTGCGTAACTTAAATCAAAGTTCCCCAGAGCTGTCCTCCCGTTTTGAGATTTTTGCAAAGGCTGAAAAAATGTCTCCGCCGGGAATCGAACCCGGGAAGATAGAAGTGGATAGGGCCTCTGAATTATAGCGTGAAAGCGCTTTTAGCATTAATTAGTTGGACAATGCGATGACCATGAAAGAAAGAGAAGTGGGCGGGAAATGAGAAGCTAAAATTCCGATGACGAGCGGGCACGCAGGCGACAATTTGGTTTCTTAATTAAAGCGAAGAAATCGTGCGGAGACTGCGTCTTACCTCGTTGTCGATCAAAGGGCAATCCCCTTCTCTCTCTCACCCTCTCCCCTTCCTCTCCTACCATTTCCATCTCCACCCCCCCCCCCCATATATAGGCCCCTCTCACTATCCCTCATTCCCTCACTCATTCTTTCATTCTCAGTCACTTCCTCTCCCTCTCTCCCTCTCTCTGCAATCTACCTTGGTATGCTTGGGCCTTCTCTAATACTCTCTCTATCTCTCTCTCTCTCCGAAAAGCGCTAACCGAGGATGAATTTTCTTGTTGGTCTTAATGTGAGTGAACAAATTTTTTGGCATCTGAGACATTCATTTATAAAACTGTCAATGTAAAAGATGAAGCAAACAAACGGTCTCCTTTATCCAATCAATATGTATTTCACGGTTGTCCAATGATTGTTCGACATTTTTTAAATGTTGAAAATATGAATAGCTAACAAGACCATAAAATGGTGCTCTTGATAAAAACAGGAATTATTTGCATGGAACCGCTGGGCAAGTTTATGAATTTTATAACCAAATTGAAAGGTTGTCCAACAAAATAGTTGAATGACTGCAGCTCGCATGAATAAAAGAACCACTACACTATGACTGGGTTAAGATCTACGTCATCATGCACTTCTATATTGAGACAAACATCCCAGATGCTCGACTCAGTAGTCGGTGAATACTAACAAAATGCATCTTAGAATAATGTACAACTACCTACATTATAATCAAAATACAAATATGAATTAATGTGTCATTATGACTGACCTTTTTTTTTAATATCTTATAGTTCTAAGATTCAAGAAATCTAGGTTTGTTTGTTTGTTTTATTTATTCACGGATAAAAACAATATACAATTGTGCCCGCATTCAGCTAAAAGCTGTTTTTCAGCGAGGCCGTGATAAAAACATTGAACAATAGATATAAACAAGGAAAATACAATTTACAAACAAAAGATATGCAAGTTATAGATGAACATATTTACAGGAGTAGAAAAAAAATCGAATCAATAGTAAAAAATGACACCCAAAGATGGAAAGAAAGAAAAATAAGGAAACAAAAATTAGTATCCAGTCGACGAAAGAAATGAACCAATATTTGCTATTTTACTTATCTCTATACTAAATAATTTAACATCATTTATAAGTCTAAGGTCGACGGACAAGGTTTTAAAAAGGTTGTTAATTGTTTGATGCCTTTGAAATGACAAACTAGAATAAGATCGACGTAAGCCATAGAACCATTCAACATCTGAACTTTAAACATGTTCGGAAGAGAACGTTGAGTTCTGGGAAGGGTGAAAAGTGATTTATGAACTTTCTTATTCTTTTCACAAGAAATGTTTTCTCTAGGTTGAGAACAATATCAGTAGTCCCATATACCAATATCTGTGTACACTGCATGTGACTTTCAACAATATCGAATGATTTTCAACAAGACTGATTTCTTCTGTGTACATTGTTGTGACTTTCAACAAGATTTAGTCGATTTCTTCTTATTTTGGTGAAAATCTAAAAATCTCACAATTTACGAGAATTCGGTATACATAATCAACCCGGTTTCCCAATTGCTTCCAAACAGTTTCATTCAGAATGCAGTCGTACGAACAGAACTCAACTTTATCTTTAAAATTGGACAACAGAAGATGAAATCCTGTTAGGGTAATGTTCGCATTTTATTGTTTGTGTCACGATCATTCCAAATGTATTCTGCCTCCCATTGATAACACTGCGAAATGAAAGAACTGTGTATAACGGTGAAACATGCACTTAGGTTGGGTATAATGTTTGCCAAATTTTAGGAAAATCATTTCAGAAACTACATGATATACTTTTATTGAAAAGAAATTAACCGTATCATCACTGGTCAATATCATTAAATCTATTACGATTACGATTAGTAAACCTTATAGACATAGTAATCAATAGCATAAACCCCAAAAATCATTATCTAAACACATAAATTACTTGAAAATGAGCGATGAACGATTTTAGACATTTAAGATTATGACTTTTAAATGCTAAAATTAAGAGTTTGAATATCCAGTCTTCAAATAGATACAGCCTCAGACACTGATGTTTCATTCGATAAAAAACGCTGCAAACAATGATTTGGGCGACAAAATTCAAATCTTCTGCATTAATTTGTGATTTTACGATCCGTTTAAAAAAAATGGAGAAGTATTTGGGGTATAGGTATCGCAGATGGTGGCAGTGTTGAGAGAGAGAAAAAGGCGAGCAAATTCCTGTGTTCATTTTATTCGTTATATTACAAATCGATATATGTTCATACACAACTCATCCATCATACCAAATCATATCTCACAGGCTGATGCGCACTAATTAGACAATGACAATGACAATGACCACCCGTGTAAAATATCCTAAATATCAATTATTCGACATGAAGGAAAGGATAAGTTCACATATTTTCTCAAACAAAACCCTTCTCGACTTGGAGACTGATTGGAATCTCATAGAAATGGTCAAAATTGTGTTAACTATCTTCTAAATCTTACAAAGGGTCATGTACCCGTATAAATTGAAAATCCTTCAATTGCTACCCGAAGGGTGTTCATTTGTAGATCATAATTATAAGATGTGTGCATTATGAATGCTACCATGGCGTCGAATTTGCTGCGTCATGTGATCGATCAATCACGACCTGTAGACGACAGTGGTATCGTAGTTATTTGTGGGTGTCACGCCGGTTCCCCGCCTCTTTGGTTGTCAAGTGGGAAAGATGTTTTCCCTCCTCCCTAACTTGCTACATCCCTTCTCTCTCTCTCTATCCCTCTCTCTCTCTCCCTCCCCCCTCTCTCTCTCTCTCTGTTCATCACCCCCCCCCCCCCCTCTCTCTATCTATCTTTTTTCTCTTTATTCTATTTAGTTTCTTATCCCAAATCTTACTGTTTTTATCATTTTACTTATTGATTATACCAATTAAATCGGTTTTGGGTATACCTTATCGATATTTCTAGCACGACATGTGTCTTTATGATGTCTTTTGCTTTGCCATCCCCACCCCTCCCTCGCTCTCTCTCTCTCTCTCTCTTTCTCCCACATATCCTCACACGATAACAAAAATGCTTTATGTTTTTTAAGTACGAATGCTCTCCCAGTGCAGACATGGACCGTGACTTATGTAATATCCCTTTCAAGAACCCTATAATCATAATAACAGAAAGTGAAATCAGTAATATCCTTAGATTGCCGTATACATAATGAAGACAACAAATTCAAAATGTCCAAAAAGAGCGGAAGTTAGCAAGTTAATTGCATTCATCCTCTTCATTCTTTCAAAAAGTAAATCAATTTTCTTCGCTGGTATTCAAGTTGTCACAACAGGTATTGTCATGTTGATGAGATCCTTACTCTCAAAAGTGTCTATTCTTGGCTCTTTAATTCGAAACGATTTCTCCTCTTTAGAACCCAGTCGATCTGCTTAACAACTGGGTTTTAGATTAAGAATCTATCTTCCATGGACGTGTAGATTTGTAAAGGAGTTACAATGATCTTTCTCAGATTTGCCTGAGGCTATTCCCTCACGTTGGATTCTCGTTGCGTTCACTTCAGGTTTCTAGTAATAAGCTTATACTGATCAAAAAGGAGAAGTATTCCAGACCGAAACACCAAGTGAAATTGTCGTTCGTCCGCGTTGTTACTGAAAAGGGGATTAAGAATGGAAAGTTTAAGAGCCTGATTAGCTGGTACAGTATTTAAGCTGCAAAATGATACGGCTGCATGCAGTTAGTGGTTTACTGTGAAGAAAGAGAGAGAGAAAAAAAAAGATTTTTTGAAGAAAAAAGAATGTATTAAAAGGCGTATAGAGCTACTATATACTAGTTTTCCAAGAAATGCGTTACCCAAGAAAACAAAGGTTAAGGGGAGAAGAAACTGCTCGGATAACAAGCATCGTGCCAATGTCATACACTTTAATGGATCGCACTGCGTGGTTTGAGGGACAAGCAATTTGGAAATGCCACTTTACTACATGCCATAGGTTGCGAATACAAGGCAGGATTATACCACAATTAACGCACACAACGGCCGACAAATGACCTTGACAATACAGCCTGAAATTTGAACTTGGAAGCTATTTATATCAACAAGAGAGGCAGGGGAGGCAGAAGAAAGGGCGAGGGAATTGAAAAGGGGTAGATTTTTTGGTGATTGAATGAGAGTACATCATACCAGGTCACCTGTGACGAAGTAGCTTGTACTTTTTTTCAGCTCTCAATTTCTTTGCGATGTGTTTTCATCTCGCCCCAAGTCTGACGCCCTACTTGTTTTGAAGGCACCAGCGCGAGGGCTATTGTGCCATGACCTTGGACTCAGGAGTCCCCGATTGTAACGATTATTGTCACGTACGGGTTCGGTTAGCGTGTCGGTCGAAGGATGATGGGTGTTAGTCCGCACTCTCCCAGATTCCCGAGCACGGTTGCTCCAACACGACTCACAATTACGAGACCGAGCGACCCTTCTGAGAAGCCCTTGTGGGATAATGAGACAGTTGGGTGAAGTCTGTGTCAAGAAAAAAATCTGGGTTACAGGGGGGAATAGAATGTACACCCAACAAGTTCCTTTACATTCTGCTCCAATTCTATTCACCACAAACTCACTCGAATATGATTTTTTTTTTTTTTTTTTTTTGGGGGGGGGGTTAGGCTATAAACTTATCCACTATCCAGGGGTGTGGTAATTCATTTATGACCTTCTTGTATCAAGCCCAAAGTGGTAAACTCAATATTTTGTTTGAGTTTAAGCAATAAAGAAGAGAGAGTATAGATGAAAATTCATCGATAAAAGTTTAAAAGGGATTACCAAGGTCAGTGCTTTTTATGAATAACCTTACGAGCTTTTGATGTTCCGCAATGTTCCATAGAATCATACATTATTTACATTCCAGTGAGCATAGACATGGTGTATTCATCAATCTTTTCTATGTATTCAACTGCAAGTAATCTTTCCCATCCATTCGAACATGTACAGGTTCTAAATTATTCTGCTATAATTTACCCATATCCATCTACAAGACTATTTTAGTTATTTTGTTTAAGGTAGCGAAGTTGAAAAAGATGTTGAAAAATCACTTGCCCCCTAGAAAGTACCTCTGGTTTTCATCTATTTTTTTAGGAATTGTACCCCTACATTATTCTAAAAAAGATCGTTTTTTCAAGTAAATAGTTTTCTGGTAGTTATATATGCACAAAGTATGGACAGGATTACATGGTATTCTCTCTTTGTTGGTGACATTGACAATTATATACCACACCTTTAAATACGAAGGAATTTTCAATTGAAAAAGGGACCATTTCTTTGAGTTAGAGTTTTGTGTTTGGTGGGGTTATTATGAGAAGAAAAGGGAAATCATTGTGAAACTTCTTCTGATGAATGAGATGAATATATTAATGAATGAATAATTGATTGATTTATTGATTATTGATACTAGATTAATTGACTGAGTGAGTGAACGGGGAAGTGATTCAGTGATTGATTGACTGATTGTTTGATTAGTCGATAGATATTATAGATTGATTGATTGATTGATTGATTGTTACTTGATACAAGATTATTTTTTACTACTTGTTTGAGGTCTGTTGATGCATGTATGGTTTGTCATTTATTTAGTTTTTACAGATTGATTCAGTCTGTCCAGGACGATTCGAAATATTTCGTACTTTTTTTTATCAACCCTCAAGGTTAGGTGAAATCAACAAAACGGAAACGAAAGGCGGAAATTCCTAGAGTAATCTGTTTTTAAAAAGAAAAGTAAAAATCGAACACCAAACATAGGTAAAAGCCTAGTTATGTTAACAAAGTGTTCGAAGCGCGGCGCCACTTTCTAATTTCAATGAATAGTTTTTGAGAACTCTACAATTCGCTGACGTACCTACATGATATATCACGATGAACTGATTCCCTGTATTTTATAGTAATAAATTTCAATGCATAAACTGCAATTTTATATTCTACAAATGAAGAAAGTACTATATAAACAGTGCAAAGTTGACTGCATTTCAGAAAGTAATTAGAATTTGTGTAATGATTTGCATATGAAAGCATATTTTTCACCCCTGTTCTATTCTGTACTTTTACTTGTTCGTTTTCTTTGACTACACGTCATAGAAACATTAATGCAATTGACATAACATCTTAGTTCATTACATTTATGTACATTTTCCCAATTATACGCATACACAAATTAACCCATAGACTGCGGGAACCGGGTGGTTCCTGTATTGAGCCTATGAGAGTTAAAGAATTCAGTAGTCAACGGGTTAAATGAGTTACAGTATTATTTGTGTTCAGTAAACAAGTAACTGACACGTGAAATTGTAATGCAAACTCGTAATTTGTATTTGGAATCCTACTAGCATTACTTAAATTAACAAGAGAAGACTGATGGAAATGTGATGTAGAGTAGAAGACTTTCTGAAGACTCTTTCCAACATTTATTCATAACAGTCTTGGGTTTGGATTGCATTGGTAAGCATCCTGCTGGATCACATCACCTAGAGTCAAACGTAATCACGTGATCATGAGAACGAGAGAAGACGTAAATACACACAGACCCACGTGTTCCCAGTGATCGATCAAATTGGTGCTTTGTTTACTAAGACCTTCATTTACAGCACACCAAACTCTAAAGTAAATACCAACAAGAAAGCCAAGCTGACACGAGTAAACATACCTGATCCGTCAATACTTTTTTTTTTTCTTCCTATACATTGTCTTGTTGACTTTGTTCATTTTCAGTCCCCCCAAAGAGAAGAACCCCCAAATATCTCGCCACGTGTTCACAATGGGTTACAACTACTGTCATCCCCCTTGCAATGGCAGATCGAAGCATAAAAGAGCCGCCACACACAATAAACGCGACTGCAAATCAAAAAGGATTTATCAATAATGACAGGAATATAAAGATGTCATTACCGGCAGCCATTTTCTTGTTCTCTTTTCATCCCGTGGCCACGCGCCATTGCAGAAAGGAAGGAAAGAGTGTGTAGGATTAATAGCGCTGTATTTGAACAGGATTCGCGATGAGTTTGGAGAGCAAATAAGTAATATTTGTAGTTTGTTTTGTGTCTATGTTGATTTATTTCTAGTTGACTAGTCCCTTTACACCCTTATTTTTAGGACCACCTCTGTCAACATCAGCCATTGTGTAGCGACGCGATACCTTTGTGAAATTACAAGGTAAATTACAATTGTGTACATATCCAATTACTGTAAACAATCTAGTGACAATCAGTAAATAGACAGATATCAAAATATTGAAGTCAATAGAGATGGATCGTTTCCTTCTCGTTATCTTCTCATCAACAACTTCAAATATATATTGACTTATATCTAAAGCTGAGCAGTAATTCAGACATATGTATTTCTTAGGTTAAGTTGTTCAATTGGACCTATATCTCATGCAGACTCATTAAGACATTAGAAACTTGCTCTAAAACTACTGACATGATTCCATCTGCGTTGTTAGATTTTATACAGGAGATAAAAATCGATAAGCTTAGAATGGATGTATATAAATCTTTTATATGCTCGCCAACTGATTATTGATACCAACATCATTAACAGAGTATAGAGGCGAGGTAAATCGGGTGGAATCTCTTAAATGAATAGTAAGCTATGTGAAATCATGATTATTATCCCTCATTATGTCTCTTCTATGAAGGAAGACTGAACGTCCGGGACATGTGTTGACTTTAAAGTTTCATTGTTCATGTCGTTAGCTTGTTATTGATTACCGACAAACTTCTAGTCGCTGTAACAATTCAAACCTGTAGCACACAACTCGAATGATATCGAGCTTCAGATACATCATATCAAGAAATCGTCCTGCATTGCATATAAAAGGAAGGATTTGGTTGTTTTTCAGCATTGCTAAGCTGTGAAGGTCGGGAAAATAATAGAAGAACGTCGAGCTGCAGTAATGGTCCATTGAGTGCGTCACAAAACACAATTCGCTATGCTTAGTCATCATGACAATTGGTTAAGAATTTCCTTTTGATTGAAAACATGAGTCTGAATACGTCATGGGCGCAGTTTGGAAAAAAATACCCGACGTGGTAATAAAAATGACTCCCCCCTTAACAATATCTGAAGTTTTTCACATTCGCTCGAGCGAAAAAAGGAGAAGTCTATCAATGGACGTCAGATACAATATTGTGTGAAACTGGCCAAAAATGTTAGGTACCATGGGGTGGAATATACAGGATAAGGGCTTATACTAACGGTTGAGAAAGTTTGAGACAGGAGGGATTGACCGATGTAAAATACAATTTTTATGTTCCTATGCATGGTCATGATCATGATGGTGATCCTTTTTAGGATAACGATTTTGATTGCATATTGCAAATATAATTTATTTTAAAAGTGACTCGTTGATTCCTTCCATCAAGTTATACCACAGTAGCACAAAACCTAAAACTATGTATTTTGGGACATAAAAGCTTTGTCGTGAGTTCTTCATTTGGTGTATCAATTAGTAGATGAATTATGAAATTATCTACAATGAAAAGACTGTAACCATGCATCATCACTCGTGTGTTCACACAGAGACTACGAATGCTTTAATTTCAAGTCTTGGAGTAAGCATAAATACTATTAAAGGTGAATTCAGTTTTTTACATGACGACTCGAATTGAATAAAAAGAGTATATTTCATCAGGATAATATATAGTCCCATACACCCTCCCCCTTTTTTTCCACACCGCTGACGGCTGCATCTACCCATGCGATCTCGTCATTAGATATGAAAGCATTCTCTACTCTCGAGACACGGTTTGTTAACCCTCCTCTATGGACTCATATCCCATGGCTCTGTGGGTACTCCCCCGCAGGAAGTATCTCCCATAGTCCTATCTGGGCGTGAAAGAACCCAGGCACAATCAATGCCACCGTCACAACGCATTCTACCGGCTCGTAACAATTGCTCCCAAGGCCACAGCTAGTTATTATTTTTTTTCCAAGTATAACTTTTTTAAATAGATTTTCTGTTATGCCTCCCATCCCTTTTTCGTTCTATTCTTTGATTGCTTGTATGGGTATTCTGAATTAGAGAGGCATGTAACTTCCTTTCAGTTCCAGAGATGAATTTCAAAGCAATTCATGGACAGTTTAAGGCAGATAAGTCTTATCTCTTTTGAATTTGAGCAGACATGGAAAAGTTTTGTGCACTGCGTTTTAACGTGTAATGGCAATGGTGGCTTGTCTTACTTAGATATCTGCAGAACTGCAGTATTGCAGTGGAGGAAAGTTGATTTATCTTTAGCTATTGAATGTTTATCCAAATATCGCACCCTGCATAATGATAATATTCCTAATCTATTAATTACATCCTGGTTATGTGGTGAAGGTTCATCATAAAGCCCCAGAATATGAAGATGACATCGATTGGTATGATTGGTAAAAAATTCTATTCATGAACAAATTTTATTTGGCAAATATCATCGGACTTCAATATTACAGCTTCAACATCTACCCATGGGTGTCGTCCATACTTCACTTTTTCAAATTATGTTTTGATTTCAGATAAAATGTGTACAAACGATCCCATTTAATTGCCAATCTGATTATTGGCAGTAATCGCCTATCCATTTGAATAATAGCATACTAATCGACACACCTTATAAACACACCCTTTTTTCAGGTATTCACATTACAAAACACTCACGTTCTGATGACTAGCCTAAATCTTCACCATCTTCACTAAATTAGCGTTCAGCGGAGAAGAGTATCTCAAAACGACCCTTCTCTCCGCCCCTCAAAAATTTGAAATTATGAACAATTATGATGTGGTAGAGAATATAATTTCTTGAGAAAACTCAATCGAAACACTGTGAATGAATTAATTATTAAGAAGCTACTATAGATTATCTTAGTGATAGTATTCTCAATATGTAAGCGGAGCTGATGTATAAGCTTCAGATTCAGATTTCAGATTCAGATTTATTCACCGTTTTTAATCATATTAACATATACTCTAGGGCATAACATGTAATAAATACAAATACATTCATGATAACGGGGGGGGGTTTTTCTCATAGATCTGGGTACATAATTAAATACATGTATCAGTAAGTAAAGTATCAAATATCAAGTTAATTTAAAGTAATGTCGTTTGATTACATCATTTTTGTGGGGGATTGAAATTTGTTTTGTCACTATGCACATTGTATCAACGTAAAAGGAAATCAAGAGGAAATTGAAAGGATAATTTTTTAATAAATCGAACAAAACATGGTAATAACGGAGAAATCCCCTATTAAACTCCTACTTAGTTTCCCCGGGAGAAAATAAAACAAAAACAAGGGTTAAACGCGCCCAAAGTCAAAAACAGAGGAAGTAATAGACTCAAGGTTTTTACCTTTGTTGTGCTTTTGTACAGTTGTAGTCATGTATGAAATGAATGGTGAGATTAGATGAGCTGCCTTAATTGCAAGCAATGGCACGACAAACCGATCAAACCACCGATTCACTAAATCATTTGACCACAAGGAAGAAGGGCTATAGAGATTCAGTCATGGAAGACACTAGCAGAAATGGAGTGTGAAGTATTTAACACCACCATGATGGGATGTTTTCCATCAATTATTGATAAATGTCCTTCAATATTGAAGCTGCTCAAATGCACCCATGTCTTTATTTGTATAGAGATGACGCAGAGCTGTGATACGGATCAATAATAACATTTTTTGGGGGGTTTAATATTATGATGTTTTCCTATAAATTTCCAGGGCAACATCAGTTACAAGAAAACAATCACACACATTAAAAGTGAGTAAGTCCCTGACCATTTTTTCCTTGCGCTATATTTGCCGAAACCATGATCGAGATCAGTGGTACGTTTTAAGGAGAACGACCCTTTTCAAGGAAATGTATTAATTATGGCTCTTTGATTGTTCAGTTAGTTCAAAGACCACTTTAGAAGAACTAGCAATACAAATTTTGAGGCTGTCATCGACATCAAGCAACTCCCTCATGGTGACGGTCTCCTGCGTTCACAAATCCTGTTAATTGTAAAATGTTAATTTCCCATACTGTATACATATTTTCTTTGTACACTGTATTTAGAAGTAAATTGTTAATGTCTGACAATGTGTTGATATTTTTTTCTGTAATATTATTATGTTTTGTATCATACTAATGAACGCAGAAATAAAATCAATCAAACAAACACACACACAAATACGAATATTTGGGTGTTGAAGTGAAGAGTTAAAGCTTTTTAAAAGGTGAGGTGTTTTATGTATCCAGTAACAGGTCATAATTCAAGATGTCCACGAGACATCATGTATCAAAGTTTGCTCAGGAAACACTGCGAGGTACAGAGGAGAAATCAGATTATTAAAGCAAAGATATCATCAAATTTTCGTCTAAAACTATGTGTTTTAAGACACAAAGAGACATTATTGGTGTGTACCCAATCCCATTCACAATAAGATATTACAGGCACATTTGCCAAGACTTTTATGTTATATACTTGGGAAGGGTTGTGATACAATAGTGCATTCACATCGGGTACAGATGTGGAGTTCGAGGCAATGTAGACTGAACGAGAGAAAACGGGGAGGTGGACCGTAACATAAACCGCTTCACACCTGAGTTTTGCGTGACCATCATCTTACTTAGACCATGACGCAATACATGTGTCTCTCTATATCTCCTCCTTACCATGCTTACTCGCTCCTATTTGAACTCTAGCTTTCCTTCTCTATAGATTTCTTTGTATGACCTGTCCCTGTCTTTTCCTTCCCCTTTTCCAACCTCTCGTTTCTGGGGAAAGTTATTTTTGTTTGCGGTGTATCTAATTCTGCGTTGTCGCACGATTACATGTCTTTAAAAGTCTCTCTTCACCCCTTGCTATCTCGCTCTAGCACTGGTTGCCGTGGTTCCATCAGACACGACAACATTTAATACCATGAAGAGAGGATTTCATGCCTTGTCTGCCCCGGGCATCACCTCGCACCTGTGCATTGCGCTCAGGTAGAACCAACTAGTGGCTTATAGAAAAAAAGGACCCGACTCTCCTTATTGTCCGTATAATACGTTTTGTTCTTGCTAAGTCTCAATCAAAGGAATCGAATCAGCACGCTTGAAAATAGAATAGAAAGAGTGTAAGGGAGAAACATAGAAACGAAAAGCTCAGAGCAAAGCTAGATGGGAGGGCTAAGCACTTGTGGATAATGTCTTGCTAATGCCCTATTCTCTCAGACACAAATCGTTTGGACATGCTAAAATGTTCTTAAGTACCCATGGAAAGAGAATGAGTTATTTTCGCTTCCACGTGTGTAGCTCAATTGATAAGCACTCTGTTATGACGCGTCGTTAAAATTAAACATTTTGCTCATCTTATTTTTCTCTCCGTCTCTCTCAATCTCTCTTCATCTCTCCCCATCTATCATCTTCTCTTCCATTCATAAGAGCTTGTGTCGTGAATACATGATCGATGTCACTCCCTACAAGTGCTATGTCGCCAATTTGAGATATCTTATTTTCATATATTGTCTGTCAGAAACCCTACTTTATATCAATGGGTCTAACGATTTAATTTCACAATAAAAATGTTATTCTAGACCACCTAACTCGTCCATTCACTCGAAGTGTGTTAATCTTGCTATAAATCTATTTGATAACTGTTTCGTTCAAACATGGCCCGTTTATTGTAGATGACTTCTTCTCAAAGCCCCCGTGTTTGTGAAGGCATCGTGATGTTGACTCAATATCGCTTGGCTTGCTTGTATTTGTACGGTCCGTTAATGTAAATCTATGCTGTTTGCACACTTTACACTGTCACAAACAGTTGCAATAAGATGGCCCATGTATCGTATGCGATACCCTTCAACGTCTTTCGCATAGAAATCCATCTTGGGATAGCGAGGGGGTGTTAGGTTGCGCTAATTTCGCGCACAAGCCGAATCTAATGGCACAAATCGCTCGCAGACAGTCAGGGGGTTACCGCCGGCGGGGGGAATAGTGAGTGCTCGGCGGGAACTGGGCGAGGGTGGCGGCCAAGAAAAGCAGAAAGACTCGAGTATTTTTTGGAGTATTCATGGCAGGAGTTTGCAGTATTGCCGCGAGGGCAGCTCTAAGGCACGCATAGATTGACGTTCATCTCGAGTGAGGTAGAGGGCTAATAAAGGGGGTAACATGCAGTTGCATCATTTACTTCATCTATCAGTCTAGAAATCGCCGCCTTTTCTCCTCTCATTATTTAAAGTCGGGGCAAGACAAAAAAGAGTTATCGTGCAGTCAACCAGTCCTGCCAGGCGATATGCTGTCTTTGATCTCGAAGCTTTCTTCTTGAATGGCATAAACGATCTCTTGATGAAGTCAAATGAAAATATATCCATATCAAGTGTTTTAGCTCGGATTTCAAAGATGATGCGGTATCCGTGGGGTAATAGTCGATGCGTGATTTAAGTTTGAATGGAAAGACGACAGTTTATAATGTGATTACTGGCTCGGAGAGGCATATCTTCGAATCATCTGGCATTAATGATATATTTTGTTATTTTTTTATTATAATAATAAATTGTTAATATTAATGATAATATCAACGAAAATCGTAAACGGTTTTACAAAAATAATTTAAATATTAATAAAGGTTGTTTTAGGAATTGTAATAAATTTGTTGAAGTAATTCTACATGTAGTAGACCTGTGTATATATTTCAGTGTTAACAGTAGTAGATGTAGAAGGAGTAATAATAATAATAACAAAATTTGCAGTAAGATAATTGTAACATAAGTTAATAGGAATATTAATGTCAATGGCAAAGGGGTGTAGCAGTAGTATCAGTCGTAGCAGCAATATAATATATTAGGATTATTGGCATGCGCGAGCGGTATGGTGTAATGATGTCACGAACTAAAAAAACTTAATAATTCTATTGCTACGACCGAATGATTAAGAGAAAGAACAGCATAAGCAAGAAAAAGTATATGACTTGGCTACTATAAGCCCTCATGCATAGTCGGCCAAATGATCAGAAAATATACAGCAATGATGATGATGACATCTCATAATGGCATTAGTCAAAAATGGACAGGGTATTCAGCCATTTTACAATAGTTCCCGTTTGTACGTGTCATTTGTAAAGAAGAAAGTGTATCTAGAATGACACTAAGATCCCACTTCAAAACAAAACTATTTCGGAAGGAAATACGAAGCCCCATCATTGATGTCTTTTCTCTTATTTTGACATGGCATGATCGCAGGTGAGAAAATCCTTTTCTATTTTTTCCTATTCATCCGAAATATGGGCGTGGTGTAAGGTTGTTATGGTGTCTCACGAACACTCAGAAAGAAATAGAAAAACTGGATGACGTCAATATCTCTTCGAGCCTCAAATTTTCTCTTTCCATTTTGAGCTCACCACAATACATGCTCGGAAAAGGTTGTAGCCCTTTACAGCAGAAGAGTGCCCGATACTTGGGGGGTTAGTAGTCACCTTTTGCAGAAGGGAGGATGGGGCCAATAAATGTGTCGCGAGTCGTGAATGCTACCACCTCACTACCCCCCCCCCCCCCCCCCCCGCGCTCCAAACCCCGGCACCTCTTACCTCTTAATATCGATTGAAACCAGGCACAACAAAAGCTACAATTAGTGAGCAAATACTTTCTATTGAGACGCAACTTCCTACTTTTCACACTCTGCCCAAACTTTTGACAGCTTTTCTTTTGTTCTGTTGAGTCGAGGAAGAATCGACCCGTGGCAAGGACTGATTTTTTCTTCAGAGTCCATCGTCAAACCCGAGAGAGGGACCAAAAGGCCGAGTGGGTTGTGGTCACTCAAGAGCCCCTCTCCCGGCAATGCGAATTTTTGTGAATAACTTTCATGTCTTGCTCGTTTATTATTGCCTTTTACACACCCACATCTTATCTCCCTCCTCCCTTTCATTATTTTTATAGGTCCATCTAAATTGCTTTTAGAAAATCTCATTCCAAATTAACAAAACAACATTTCTATACTCTCTTCTAATTAGTGAGGCTTTGGTTCCAATGTATTTTTTTTTTATTTAAACTTTTTTTTTTATTAAGTTTATTATAGATTTTTAAATACATTTAAATAAAATTATAAATCTTTCTTTTTCTCTTTCTTTTCCTGTTCACTGCCCTCCCCTTTCACACCCTCTCTCTCTCTCTCTCTCTCTATCTTCCTCTCTCTCTATCCTCTCTCCCTCTCACCCTCCCTTCTTTCATCTGTACCCCCTCTTTCTCAACACTCCCTCCTTCCACTTTGCCCTCCATCTCAGAGTGGTTACGGCAAGTTCAGTACTACAGCGATCGTTGTCCCCGAGTCATCTCTCATAACCACTGTCCCTCAAGGCATTCCGAGGGAGAGAAACCTCTATACTTACCACACCACCTCATTTTCATTCCAATCTTACACCTTTCATTCCTTTTTTCTAAAGAAAGCAATAACACATGTCCAACTGAATGTGTTAACTTTTTTAAGCGAACGCGAATTACAGCTTCACGACTTCAAAACTGGACAACAAATGACCACGAATAACCAATGATTGGCGTATATGAATAGAATTGTGGAGCCGTTATTACTGAATCCAAACTTCTTTATTCTTAATTGCGCCTCAGGAAAACAATACTTGATTGATTTGTGAATATACAATGGCATTTGCAATATTGTACTTTTTGAAGAAGAAACAAAAAATGAGAATAAAGGCTAGTAACCAGGTCATAATCGCCTACACGACGTCTCTGTGCGCGATAAAAACAGGTGACATGGGAAATCAAAATAAAATATATATTTCTTTAAAGTAAATAATATATAAAAAGAACATATAGTTATTAAGCAAATATGAATCAGCTCTCATATTGACATAACATTTCAGGATATTTTTTCGACTTAAGCTAAAACATACCGTGTTTATTATTAGGCTAAATTTATATTCGTATGAGTGCATTGACTGATATTACCATTCTTTAATATTGTGTATATAATATTACGTAGATGTTTGGTCAAAAATAGATGGCCAAGAATCGATTTCCACCAAAATAGCTCCTTTTATATGATGTACATATTATCATCACCTTTTGAGCATCGTTTTGGTTATAATGGTGTTTCTGATTGTCCCTTTAATACATATGGATTTTTCAAGATCAAGGTTTTTCTTCTCACTTCAAAAGCAGACAACATAAACACAAACAAAATTGTCATATATATACAGTACAGCTAAAACCTTATTTATTTAGTTATTGTTCTCTTTATCATACATGCATATTTATCACAAATATTTACACAACAGGGAGATCTACAATTAAATCGGATGTAATCATTGTTTACACAGTGTCGGAGTAAATATTATATATTCATACTTGTATTTACTTACGCATGTAACGTTTGTTTCATGTGTAATTGTATTTTTGGAACAGTATAAAAGAAACGGCTTTCTCGACAAGCCATCAAATCTACTGGGGGAACTGCCTCTCGCGCCTATACAATAGAAATTTGCTGATTTGTTATCATAATTCCAGGCTAATTGTTAACACTTGCTTTCTATGATATATCCTGAGTGTAATTTCTGTGAGTGATTTTTCTTTTTTCTCTCCCTCTTTTTCATTCACGGGGATCTAATGGGGCAAAGCGAGAGGTCATGACTTAACTCACAAACAGAGAATGGGACATAATTGTTGAGGATATTGCCGGGGGAAAGAATAAACACGGCTTGTTGTATCAAATAGTGCTTGGCATCTATCCATTCTAACTCCATCATCTATAACAATCACAACCCAAATAGTGACAAATCTCTATTTGTATTAAAGATTATGCCATTTGTATTCCTGTATCATACACTCACATCAGACACTGTTATGAAAGATTGGAAAGGGACGGGGGGGGGGGGGGTAGTAGACTGACATTTACAGGGGCGAGAAGATAATTTGTAAAGATCGATAATGCAAGAACGATTCTTGAGAAATTCTCCATGGAGTTGAAAACAAGGTATATTTCTGCAGGACAGGAGAGAATAGCGATCAAAGAGAGATGGAAGATTCATACCGTTTTTTATGAAATCATTGATTTTTTTGATAACTTCATCATACCATGTGGTATAGTGTTGAAGTGTTAAATAGAGTCATGCTCTCTCCGACAGACTTCAGAGAAGGACAGAGAGATAAAAAAAAAAAAGAGGTTCGCGACAATGAAGAGCTTTGAAGAGTGGGGAGGGTGCAGTGAGAAAAATGGCGAAAGGCACGCCTGGAGGATCGCTAATTCAAAACCTGCTACATGTGTCACTGTTAAAATATTCGAATCAAAGTGCTCCAAATCGGTTATGAATATGTATGGCTCTGTTCTCCGATCGATTCATGGCTGCAATTTGAAACGCGACCTGCCTGAGCCGCTGCTCCACGGTGCCCGCTGCAAGTGGTCCGCCTGCACACCGGCCAGGTTGGGCCTCGACGGTGGTTGAAAGAGAAGGGCTTGATGGAATAGCTTATACGCGGCTATCTTAGGAAGAAAGAGAAAAAGTGGGGAATGGGGAAAAATGAGATATGACGAGAAAAAAAGGGGAGATCTCTTAGCTCTCTGTCTCCCCAAGCTTCCTTCTTAGCACGCTGCTGCTGCAAAAAGCTTGGATGCCTCGCTTGATATCAATAGCATCAGACAAAATGTACAACTTTGGATCAATACCACGCAGGCTTTACGGCATCCTTTTACACAAAGCTCCCATAGTATGAGTAAGGCGAAGAAAATGAGAAAGGGGTGAAAACTGCGCCGTTTTACCCCCCTCGCTCTCTCTTTCTCTGCGCGCACCACGTGAAGTTTCCCTCCATTATTAGCCAAATTAGCCTGGAGTGACTTCTGAAATCTAATATTCATTTCGATACCGAATCACGCGGCCACGGTATCAATGTCGGCTCGTTTCTGGCAGGTAGCTCGACTTCTTGACGAGTCAATTCTCGATGATCTCCAATAAATCTTTGTTAGTTGATGTAGAGCCCATGTCATCATCCAAACTTGGCCTCGGGTGATGCCAACGTTTACTGTATAGCTTCTCCGACTCCATGCCAATTCTCCCCTGTCTTATTTCGATTTAAAGATACAGAAATGACTACAACTCTCACCATCTGCACTATGCATTCGATGAATTCTGGCGGAACATTTGTCATTCTTGATACGTGTCTCTAATTGTAAGTTTCCGCTCTAAATTGATCGGAAGACAAAATAAAACTAACAAAACTATAAACGAAAATGTTGACATGAGACAGAAGAGGTTAGATTACAACTGTATAAGTATATTTATAATCATTTTTGTACTTAATGCACTTAAAGTGATTACAAAAAAGGTGTTGCAATGAAAGGGAGGAAAGAACGAAAAGGGAGCTAGGATGGAAAAGAATCACATGAACACTTGATATGGTTCGTAATGTCCATTTCATTGGAATCTATTGAATATTAAATTGTTGCTCCACTTGTAACCCAAATAATGATGCTCAAATACAAAAAGATAAAAAATTCATCTTGAAAAGTGCCCATAGTTAAAAGAAAAGAAAATGCAGAAAGGGGGGGGGGGGGTAATGGAACAAAATGCGACACCTCATGAGATGCTATAATTATGACTGGAGGCCAAGGCCATGAAAGCCAGAGATACAGAAATAAAAAGTGAGATTGCAGTAGCCCTCACCAAGCAGACGTTGGTATGCCAGTCCACCCTCCCCCAGCACCACCACCTCACAGGAAATCTAAATTTGTCGGACGTTGGAGTGTATCAGTATTCTGAAAAAGGGAGATAAGTTACCATGTTGACGATTTGATACTGATCTGAAAGGTTCGTCAAACAAACCTATTTGCCGATCATTTACCAGCATGCGTTGGCAAACAGGGGGAGAATGGGAGATGTACACAAGACTCCTGAGACTTCTAAACGAGGTTGGGCTGTGATTGACTGCTAGTATGTTGTCACTTGCAAATAACCCGTGCTTGAGTGAATGTTAGCAAACACTGAGGTTTACGATGTCGTCTGCCACGGGGAGATTAAACAAGGATGCGCGCCAGTTTTAAAAAATCGGACTTCGGGTGACGATTTCTGCGTTACTTTTCAGGAGTGCATGCGCACGCACACCGTTAACCCACTATGTGAACTCGATTCGAGCAAGGCGCTCCTTGATTCAAGCAAGTTTTGAAGAGACAAAAAGCTTTTACTTCTGCTGCGAGGATTTATGACGATTGCATGACTGGCCGAGGGATAACCGTTTTTATCACTTTCTTTACAAAATAAAAGGCTTAGAGGTAGAACTAAGCGGAGTGAAGCATCACATTATCGAAGATGCTTTGACGCACACACACCTGTGTCTTACTGTGTCGCTAATGCCCCGAGCCGACGGCTAAACACATCTCCACTTGTTTAATCTCATTGCAGCTTTCATTGAAGAGAACGTTGAGTGACAGCCCTCACATTAACACCTTAACGGTCACTGTAACAAAGAACCAATAACGGTGTCCGTGCCTTTTACTAAGCTATAATGCCGCCCCTCCATTATTATGAACAATAATAACGTCTTGACAACTAATTGCAGACTAATTAACGCACAATGGACACAAGAGAGCTCTAAAAATCGCTGGCCTTTTCACGCTACGCTACCTATCGAGTCCCATCGAATTCCAATCAGCATGGCGCGAAACAACCAAAGCTCAAACTGAACGGGACTCTCATAAAAACAAATACCAGATAAGAAAAATATATAATACAGATATTGATTCAGTGAGAGAATTAAAGTACGAGGAGAGATGTAGGTGCAGGGAACAGGAGGAAGACAGGCAGACAAAGATATCAAGGAGAAAAGAATGGGATAGAAAGGGTTAAATGAAGACAAAGAAGGGGAAAGAGATGGATACATGTATTTCCACTTTCTTAAGAATAATGAAAGACTTTTACAAATGAAAAACAGAATCATTTGGGAGAACGACATACAAATGATATTAACTTTGCAGGACATTTTAACTGCAAAATAAAAAGCCGTATTTTACACGCAACTCCGAATCCGTCACCGGAGCGGGCAACATTTGCCATATTGCCCTCTTCCGGATTTTCCCCATAAACCAATGTACTAAAATAGAGGGCAACTTTTTTGCCATACTCCACCCTTTCTTGTCAGCGCGCTTTTAATCAAAGTGCATACGGGCAGTATTGTGTTAAAGTGTAAAAAGGTTTAAACAATGGATACGCGCGAAAACAATTTACGTCACAATTGCTTGGCCCAGATTACGTATGAATAACCTGAAATCAGAAGGACTGACAGGCAAACAGACGTGTTTGTAATTGCTACAAAATAGGCATATAGATGATTATAGAGTCTAGGTAATAATAATAATAATATTGACTGGCTCTACTTTCGGTGGATATCGAAAATATTGTCCTTAAAAGAACCATATTGCCCTCGTCTTCGACTCGGGGCAATATGATTCTGTTGCGGGCAATATATTCTGATATCCCCCTCAAGCCAGTCAATATTATATAATTGTTCTAGGTCAAATCACATTGTTAAAAATATTGCTTATATGTAGGAGCATAATACTGATAAGTAATTATACTTGAATATTTGAATTCTGACAATGTATGAAGATCATACCGAGCATTCGACATGAAGGGTGTGAAAATAACATTGACATTGTATTGTACATAAAGAGAAGATAAGCAATTTGTACACGCGCTTCCTGGTCATTTTGTATTTGACATTGACAGTCCAAAATAAATGGCGTGTAATTATTCAAATGTATAAGTAATATGTCACTGCAGAAACTTGAGTTGATCTTGAACATCCACACATCATTTTAAAGTTTTAGGGTTAGGGTTAAGGTTTGTAATAGAAAAAAACAAAACAAAATAAATCTACATGTATTTTAAAAAGTCAGAGATTCTTAACTAGATCTTATAAAGATACGTTTAAACTTGTGAAAATATTTTACTTGGGAAACTACATGTAAAAACAAAATCAGTCCAAGTGGAAATGGGAGGCAGGACTACATGGTATACAGAACCGACTGAGACACATGAATTATGAAGATGCATGAACAAAATATATTAGATAGGAAGAGAAAGATGGAGAGACAGGTAGGGACAGAGACAGAGAGTGAGAAACCGATATTAACAAAATTGGGTAGAAATATGGGGGTTCTTTCTGAGGTTGATGAAAGAAAGGAATAGAATATTGAAAGGGGAAAAACATAATACTAGTTGGTGTGTGGGTGTGGGAGTGTGTGTGTATGTACGTTGTGCGTGTGTGTAGGTGCGGGTGTGTGTGGATGTGTGTGTTTTTTTGTTTTTTTTTTTAATAATAGATTCCGTAAAAATTATGATTTGTTCACTTTGTTTGGATATACATCATCACATCTAATGTTTAATTCTTATATAACCATGTATGGAATAAGTTCAATTCAGTTACAGCATTAGAAACGCACATTTATTAGTTTTGATTTTATACATTCCAGAGGAAGAATATTTTGCAAGTGATGATAAAGTATTTTATTTGTTTATATTGTTAAAACATTCAAAGAGAATATGTTGATTGTATAATCTGTTTCATGGAATCGTTAATAAAGATCATTGAAAAAAAAAAAAAAAAAAGTGTGTGAACGTGAGAGAAAGAGAATGAAAGAGATGGAGAAAGAAAAGAAGAGAATGATATATCACTAGAGACTCATTCGGGAAATCGATTTTCGTTTTAGGTAATCGATCTTGTCCCATTCTTTCAAATTGGACGAATGTAGCCCTACTCTTCAGATAGCATTAAAGACCTTTCATCATCATCATTACCTGATGTGGTTATCAGTAGAGCTGATGTGATTTTCTTATTCTGTACCACTTTCATGTTATGATTATACCAAAATGCAAACATAGTCTGATGTGACAACGAATCATAATTTTAAAAAATAGACTTATAGCTTCACATCCACTGCTTACTAACTTACTATCATCGGTTTCAATTCGAGGTTTCGAAGTACCCATCTATCAATAATTAGCTCCAGCGACTGTGATGAAAGAAACCCCACTTGGTTACCACGTTGCACCTTGCTATGTCCTTTAAAATGCTTCAGAAACTAAATTGATTCTCTCTACTCATCTCGATCAAACCGGAGAAACCCCAAGAAAAAACACGCCAAATAAAAGCCAACTAGAAGCATCAACACACGTTTTGCGAGCCACGAGTACCCATGGAGTCACGCCCAAAAAGCCAATGGCGCCATACCACTGCCAGAGAATAAGTGGTGTTTTTACTGCGTCAAAGGCGCCAAAATGTGGCGCCCAAACCGCCGTGTTATCAATATGACCGTGGCGGAGAGCTAGTTATGGCAGACTAATGTTCGCACCGATTTCCCGAGAGATGAAATCACCCTCGCCCTCCTGCACTTTCTCAGGAAGAGGATCTCCCAGCTCTTTCTTTCTGGTCTGTGCAATTCGATTTTTACTCCATTTTATGTCAAGGTCACTCTTTATATGATCGAGGGTGAGGGAATTTGGGAGCTCCTTTCCGCTTGATGATATGAAGATTTGGTGCTATGAATATTCGACCTAAATCATGTTTATAGTCTGTATGCGATGTACTTACGTCTAGGTGAGATGCACTGTACCGGTACTTAATTCCAAAATATTAAATGTATCATTCGGGAGACCTATGTTGACAGAAATAAAGGCATGTGTTTCAGTTTCTACATCATAATCAGCATTATGCATGTTATACCGTTTCTCTTAAGATGCAATTCCATTATCAGAACTCCAGATTTGCTTAAAATTATGTTTTGCACATAATCATTCTGCCCTTGTCAATTAAATACGAATCTTATTTTTCGAACATTATTACTAATGCCCTTATTTATACTACTTCTCCTTCTTTAGTTGCGGTACAGTCCACCGTCAAGCGTATTGCGGCACTGTTTTCTCATAATAATAATATTGTACTCTTTTTCCCTTTTCATTCTCTCTCTCTATGGGGCTCTTATTTTTTATGCCTCGTTGTGCTTCTTTCTCTTGTAAAACATCGTATCCGCTCTCTCTGTTGTAGTCCTCTTTTGTATCTCTCTCTCTCTCTCTCTCACGCTATTTCCCAGTCCTCGTCGGCATCTTTAAAGCCCATTATGCCGACAGGATGCGCCAAAATCCAGGTGAGTTAAAAGAAACAAAAGCACTCAGAACGAGAATTGCGCAACAACAAAGAAAATAAGATAAACGTCTAGAACTATAGAGCCTGCTGACTATAAAAAGCTTGCTCAAGAGCGCCAGAGTTCCCCCATTAATACATCAGCTTGATTCAATCATATGCCTGGTGTAATTATGGAACGTGTAATTAATAATGAATGTCGGAGGATCGCGTGTTGTGAATGAATGCACTGCTGAATGTGAAAGCAAAGCATTTTTTATTATCGATTGGGAACATATTATTAGGACTTTTAAGCGTCGGAGTCCCATCTGATTTTTCATCAACATCCGCACGAAAACATCCTAACATTTTACCAGGTGTCTGGTCGTATAATACCCTCACTAAGAAGATATCTCGGGTTTATTGTTATCAAATGTGTTTTACTTGGGAACAAGTAATATATACTTAGATGTTTTATTGTTTTGTCTTCATTCATCATTGTCTCTACGATCTAGAAATGACAGAGCGTCGTATAGGCAACACATACCATCCTCAACTCGTAAAAAACAGTGTATATGCTGTGGCATATCATGTTACAAGTTATGTACATTTTTTTTCTTTTCCTCTTTCAAGGAACTTTATTACAATATATCATTTAACAATTTAACAACATTACATGGAATCTGATAACAATATTTACAAAATTAGTGAAATGATGAAAAACAACAACAGCAATATATATATATATATATATATATATATATATATATGTGTGTGTGTGTGTGTGTGTGCGTGCGTTTGTTTAGCATTATGTCCGAGGACATTTTCGGACAGAGAACAAAAAAAAATCATGACAACAATGGTCCTCGGAAGGCGGACAATAGTCCTTGAACGTCGAACAATGAATTTATGCCTTATTCCGTCGACTGTCCGAGGACGAGTAACAATAGAGGAACAATAGTTGTCCTCGGAAGTAAAGCCATGTAAACGTGTGTGTGTGGGTGTGTGTGTGTGATAGAGAAAGGGGAAAAGAGTTAGAAACTAGAACAGATATACATCTCGAGATTCCTTAGTACATCTTTTTGGTTTTTGTACTGCCAATTAACATAAAACATGAAATCATTTTTAAATGCCATCCAAACTGATTGACTGTTAAAAGATTTACTTCTAAAATGATTAAGCATATACACTTTATAAATTGCATACTGAGCATAGATGAATAATAGATTAATAAGCATAAATTCCACTTCATGAATGTTAGAACCAATTATTATGAGTTTTTCTTCTAATAAAATATCTTTTTGAAACAAATTTAATTCAATTTGGTGAATTCTTTTCCAAAAATCTGAGACTTGACGACATCTAAGCAAAATGTGTATAGAATAAATTCGTTACAGAATAAACAAGTCATATTAGATGAGAATTTCCACTTATAAAGATTGGCAGAACATAAAAAAGCCCCGTTGATAATTCTCTTTGGAAACAAACTTTTCCTGCCATCATATTTTGCGCGATCGGCAGTGAGCGAAACGCCGCATAGTTGTTCCTTATTTATATTGGTAACATATCTGCTAGTCAATCGCATCCGTTCATTTCGCTGAGACTAGGGCAGTTGACACAGGGCGTTGCAGCAATGTAGCTGTATTACAAGGGCGCGCCACGACTGGTGCCATTACGGTAATATATTATGAAGTAATTTGAAATTAAATTGTCTTACTTTAGTATCTTTGATATGGCAATATTTCTTGCCATAACAATGAAACCGGAGGATTTTCTCGTTTGGATTTATTCAAGAGAATATAAAAGTGTTTTGATTTCATGTGACTTACATTAATCAGGTCACCATTTGATATCTCAAACACTTCTTGCAGGTTGTCCATTTCATCTGGATTGTAATTTATATCTTCTATTTTGTTCATCCATACCTTTGGAAACGCCTTTTTCAACTTGGAGAATTTAAAGTTGACTAACAAAGAATTTGAACCCAAACCGTTCGTATAAAAAGTTATGTACAGTTAAGTGTTTCTGAAAAACATACGTTGAACATGAGAGGGAGATGGTTGGAATGGGTGATACAGTATCATGCCTCCCGAGTAAATCCCTAACGAGATAGATGGGTGAGTTGTAAGCATGCATGCTGTATCATACTGTCCCCCTCGATTAATCTCAAATCAAGCGGATATTAAGTGTGAAATGCTGCTGCAGGGTATTTCTAAATGGTTTAGAATTGGCAGAGTGGAGGCGCTTTCATTCTCCCTAACATCTCTTTCCCTTTCACTCACACACACACACACACACACACTCTCTCTCTCTCTCTCTCTCTGTCACGTTTTTTCATCTATCCCATTGTCTTCCTCCCTCCATCTCTGTCTCTTTCATTACTTTCCCTTTCTCTAATCAAATGCTTCTCTTATCCTCTATCTCTGTGTCTCTGCATATATTTCTTGTCTCTTTCACTCCCTTCCACCCATCTCCAAGGAGATGATGAGGGATCGCATCATCTCGAGGCTTGTAATAGATGCTCTCCGATTCGGGAGTGGACTTATGGACACGGGAAGGGTGCCAAGACGGGAAATGGTCCCGGAAATATGCCAACAACCACAAAACAGAGGCATCACATAGGCTTGGATGATGTCTTGATCTATGCTTATTGCAAGTCGAGAGGGTAAGAGTGCGTCCATGCAAAGTTTTCCTGATGATTAGAATGATGTGGGGACAGAAAATTGAAAATGACATTTTCCAGCTTGAAATAAAGCAAGGTTTTTTCCTCTAGAAGATTTTGACTTTGGTACAAAAGGATTATGATGTCGAAACGTATGTACTTTCTGATCAAAAGACGAACACATTTAGCCGACAATTTCTTGTAGAAGCAGAACATGCAGAAATGAATGATTTTAACTTGATCATTAACTTCTACGTTGGCAAAACAAAGAGAAATTCGTTTCTGAATGAATAAAGGTTTTTTCCAGAGTCTGAGCTGATTGTACACATCAAGCAATGGATTTTGTCTCTCCGAAGGGATTTTACGCGTTTCCTGTTTTGTTTTAAAACTTTCAGTGATTAAAGGAGGAAAATAATTTAGGCAAGGTCTCTAATCGAATGGATCTATTTTCGAAATTTCTCAGTCCATACGATTTTTAAAAATTGCTTTGCTAACTAGTTTCACAATTGAATCTGAATGAATGATGAAAAAACACTGTATGGACGCATTTTAAAATGTCACGATCTCTTTAGTTGTTGTTCCTTCAGCAGCATTAAAAGGATAGAGGTAATGGATGTTCACTACAAGAGAATGTAGAACGACTCGAGGCGTTGTCGCGAAGACACATCAACTTACGTTATTGGAATGGTTCACAATATACACCTGGATGGTGCTGATGCCTGAGCATAAGAGTCTGAGAACAAAACATAAGGAAGGACCTGGTATCATCATCCTTCCAGTGATGATGAGGGTGTTTGGAACAGGTTCGGAGCCTAGAGTAAAACAATGTTAACGTGTGACGATTCTATCAGTTGTGACGGTTGCACATACATTAAATGTTCTGTGTGGGTGCACTGTAAAAAAAAATGTCTGTAATTTTACAGCAAATCTGGTGTCAGCAGAGTAGCCATAACTTCTGATGTAAAAATACAGATTAGTTGTTACTTTTTCCTATGAAAATGATGTACAAATAACATCAGATTAGCTGTTATGAGTAAATACAGAACTAACCTGTATTTTTTCCCTGTAAAAATACAGATATTTTTTACAGTGTGCCACCATAATATCCACCTGATTGCTGAGATAATCTTAGTCCGAATTAAACCTTTAAATCCATCATCATGATCATTTTTATCAGAATCATGTCTTGTAATTACATGGAAAAAATAAATCATGACCCTAAATTTAATGTTGAGTAAAATGCAAATACGTTCATGAATCATGCACATCTCCAAACAATCAATGTCGATGTTCAAACACAAGCTTAGCTCCCTACCTTCCGATTTAGGTATCATATTTGCATTAAAGGTGATAACATTTGTTTAAAAAGTTAACCCTTGATATTTGTTTGTGGTATTCTAAATTGATAAAATAAATCATCAATTGCAACACATTTTTAGATGGGGAAAAATCACACAGGCCTATATCACCCCTCCTCTCACTCTCTCTCTCTCTCTGTCGCACATTTTTATATTTCAATGCTTTAATGCTATGTTCGATGTCACTCTGACAAGCTTTGAAATTGCATTGTAGTTTCCAAACTAGCAAGCACATGCACTCTGATTTATGATCCGGTTGAATATGGGAGCTTTTATATATTAGGTATAGAGAATTGGGAAACTAGATTTGTGTATATATATATATATATATAGTTTACATTTTCATAACAATAACCGGTATGAATAACTATTGATAAAATCCATTATTATTTAGATATTGTTCAGGATAATCAAAAGCCTTCTGATAGGTACCAATTACTTTAAGCGGAATTACTTATCAATTTTGGCTGGCATTGGATAATTCTTTGAATAGTGGTTGTCGTTTGAGCTAGCTTGGCGGCGTAAAACAATGTCATGGTCATTGTGATGGAGGGGTTACCTTAACAATAGCTACAAAATATATACTTTTATAGATTATTAGATTCCATTACCTTTGTACCGTCTTTGTGTTTGTTAGTAGCTCAAATGAGCGTCGAAAGGCGGACATGCGCGCTATACAAGTAGCCACTATTATTATTATTATTATTAAATGACTTGTGAGGGAGGGGGGGGGGGAGATAGTCAAGTTCCCATCATTCTTACCGCAAATCACAATGACACCTCTTTATATAACATCTTTTTGTTCTATAATGTAAGCAAGCAATCCATCATTCCAGTTTCCAGACACATATTGACTAGATTAGCTTCAATCTAAACGCAACCTATTCTTTTAGGTTCTTCTGCACTTTGTAGTCTCATACCTTAAGGTTATATGAAAGGCGAGCAAAGGGTATCTGGCTTGAAAAAAAGTTAGATTGATCACTCTTACTGTTTTTGAATGAAGCCATTGATACATATCTTTATGCAAAGTCCCCTTTGTGCATTCATTCCCCAAAGAAAAATGATGTTGCGTTTGCAGGGATGTTTGTTGAAGAATACTAGACGATTAAACAACACTATAAAGCCACCATCGAAAGATTGAAGCCTGTTACTTCCCCCTTCTTATTTTGACTGATCTCCATGACTTAACTTTTCACTGAGCCTCCTCTTAATTGTCTCTAACACGAATGAAATATCACTGTATTTCAGTCGAGAAATCAAATGAAAACCTGCATACATACACCCACTCATGATACCGACAATGGTTGGCTTATTATCCATGGCTGGGTGTTCAATCTGATTCCAGACCATTGTCAGACCGGCATTGTAGCTCAATTTTCTTCCCTGCATGAAGCATACCAAACGTCTGGTTACGTCCTGCACGACTTGACACTTTGAAAAAGAAAAACACAAGTCATAAATGAGATATAGGTCAATCATAATAATTTTCAACGCCACATTTCCCACCATTAGACGGGAACTCACTTTGCTTCAGAAAAAGCGCCTTGGAACGACACTTATTTGTTTCTGTAAGTCCATAGAAACGTCGAGTTTCATATAAAACATGATCGAGACACATTGGCGCACATATTCTTTCTCCTTTGCGAGTAGAGCATGAACGCTAATCGTTTTGTTGTCCCGGTAAAAGAGAAAAGCACCAAAATAACAAGCTCCATAGCCCCAAAATATTCAACAAGTGTGTCCTGTATATTAATATGTCCCGAGGTATAGGCAAAGAAGTAATCGCAGATGTCGAAGAAATATTTCCATCGACTTCCGTCTCTGTATCACATACACGTACATTTCATATGGCACTAATAGTGAGTTAGGTATAATAGATACATTTCTTTTTTTATTTGTTCGTTCCTCACTCCGATGAAACAAACACACGCCGCATTAACATTTCTCCCATTATTATTTAACCAGAAGACTGACAAATGTAAATAAGAATCTTCGACACACTTGTCAGCCATCTTATGCTATTTGTTCTCTACTACCAAGCATATTTATCTTCATCTGCATAAACCAATATACCATCCATTTCATACGTGTACGATCAGTCAACAAGTTGGCACGAGCCCGTCTGTCGCCTCCGCCTCTTGTTATCCATGTGTGTACCCTCGAACATTGGGGCTAACAACAATATTTGTAGATCACTTTGGAGGTGTCGATTTTGTATCAATTCTATATCCATCTTTCAATATTTGACTCAAATCAATTTGTTCGTCGTAATCTGTTGATATTTCTCCTGCTGTTGATTTATTAGTTTGTTCTGTTCCGATACAGAGAACACAAGGCATAGTTTATTCTTGCCCTGTGTATATATTTTGATAAAATATTGCCCGTGTTGGTTTACCCGTATTGTTCAATATTTGATCGTTCCCCTTCTGATATTTATGTTGACAAGAAAAAAAGTCTTGCGGAATTTCAGAGGCTATTTGAAAAGTATCTCTTAAACGTAACCTGATCGTTGTACCATTAATGATCAAGTCCCCGAAAGGATGTTAAGAGAGAAAAGGGAGAAGAAGATAGTGAAAATATGATACATATTCTTCTATACCTATAACGTTACGTATAGAAGAATTAGATTGGCTATAGGCTTGTAAACATGGTAGAGGGTATTATCAATAGTGTATCCTTTCATTTTTGAAATTCATCTGAAATATACAAAGTACATGCAGTGAATACCCCTCCCCCGCAAAAATGATAATAATCATCATAACGTCTCATAAAACTAGATTGTTAATCGTCACATATTAAAACCATTCAACCAGATATGTCCTTTTGTGAATCAAGAGAGAGACCATTTAGGAGCGGAAGGATGAAATTAGCGTAAATGACTCTCTGTACATTATGTGCATTCTTGTCACCTTTTCTTTATTTTTTTTTACAAAGTTATGTGGTAGTGAAAAAGACGGTTACTATGCCAAGCTCTAAGCGATCGACAAGAAATTTACATGCCAATTTAGTTTCATTTTGTGCATTTAAAACTTTATTTCACTTTAATAGTGATGTGAATTTAATTCACGCAATTGTTCATAAATTTTCCTGGAATTATGCATTTGGTGTTCCTTTCACTTTGTGAATTCAATTGTGCTCATCTCCACAATCTGCACCATCCAGCAGCATCTTTAACTTCCTGTTTGTTTGATTTGTTTTGTTGTTGGGGGGGGGGGGACTGGATGAATATTTATAAATGTATATCTAGTCCAGCTTGATCACACTGTAAATGGTCGAACAACTGCTATCACAGCAGATATCAGGTAATATCAATCTCCATATCATTATAGAGTATTCAAAAGATGATACCCCAAAGACGATGAACTCTACAACTTCTTGCAAGGCTCGTACTCGCTTCGTAAAGAGACTAACCCAAACTTTCTGATGACTTTAGCACTGTATGTGTAGTAGCTTTTAATGCAAATGTGAATAGTGTATTGTTACACACCTCAAAGTGGATAGTGTATTAATAATTGACAAAACTGCGAGTTCACAATAACAACAAGAGCATAACCAGAGCGTGAAATTTTAAGAATGGACATCCCTCTGGGCTAATTTGTTCTATGTCCATCATAAAAAATCTTTTGACAACACGATCAGGAGATTGACAGGTACATTTTCTCTTAATTTCCTTCAGTTTCCAGGTGTAAGTTTCACGGTTATTCCTTTCCAAGGTTTCTCTTCAAGGGTTGCTGATTTTCAATTTTCTTTTCACCAAATCCTAGCTTTTTCCATGCTCGGATAACTCGTGTAAGGTTTTGAGTCGTTAGACACCGTCAACCCCTTTCCATCATGGGAGCTATTTTTGGCAGGTATAGGTGACCAGTTTTATGACAAGCAGGATATATGCATTTTTCAAACTGCACTGGGTATAGATGATGGCAAAATTATATTTAGGTATGTCCGATGTTCATACAAACTAAGGACAGACGGTTAAACTTTGAACCCTAAAGATTTCTCAAAAGTAGTGGCGGATCCAATATTTTGTAAAATGGGGTGGGGGCGCACAATTCCGAAGAATCTCTGTCAATTAAAAAAACTGTATGTACTTAAGGAATGGCAGATTGGGTATAAGGGGAAAGGCGCTGATCTGTTGCACTCCCTTCATAAATCCGTCAGTGCCTTTTGTGGGTGGAATTATGTAAGTGATTCTATCGTGGTGAGATCCTTAAATTTGAGCTGTTGAACCTTTTCGAATGTAAAAGGTAACGCTCTATCGTGCAAATTCAACTGTGCAAAAGTGTTACAAATCAGCCCTTTCATATTCAATATTGCACCTCTAAATATCCTGCTATTTGAACAATGTTTTAATAGTCATGATAGTGCTCAAAGTTATTTTTCAGTTTGTCCGTGTATAAATGCTTTAATATGATACAAAATCAAGTTCTACTTTGGATTGTTAAATGCAATATTTGTCGCATGCATCCTTCATGCTCGCAATGTGTGTAGGTTTTACCGCATTTAAAGGAACTATGAAGTAGCACTTTGAATCATGATGGAGCATTGCATCCACACTTTGTACTAAGCAAGCTATGGTAACAAGCAAAATAGCAAGCGGAAAGAATGGCAAGAATTATATTTTGGTAAAAAGTGACCAGAAGTATTTCGGCGGAAAGCTGTTCTCCAGTTACCGCCGGTGACTGCACTCTTGATCCGTATTTAGTATTCCTTCGCGTCACTGTTCCCATCTGTGTATGCTTCAACCTCTCTCCTTTTCTATTTTCCCTTCCTCTTTCTTTCTTTCAAATTCTTTTTTTTTTCTTGCCCTTAAATATTTTGGAGACCTTTTCGTACACCAGGTAATTCAACGCTCACTCATCCCCGGCCTAAAAGATTAACCGAATGGATAGCGAGACTTGAGGCCAAATGAGAAATATTACGACCCCGGAGTCGAAAAAAGAAAAGAAAGCGAGAGAGAGAGAGGTTGTTTCCTCCGTCGAAATTCATGACCACAATTGGGAGGGAGAGTGGGATTAACATTGTATGGCATAGTACGTGCTCGTGGATCGCCCCATCCAATTTGAGCGACACGGGTATAGCACTAGTAAAAGCTCGTGACGGCGATATTTTTGGTTGATTCGGCGCACGAACGCCCGGTTGATCGTTGGGCCGAATTCAGAGACGAAAACTAATAAATTGAGCCCACAGCTAAGGTCGATATGTACTCTACCATGGTCTGGTGTATTGACAGACCTTACACTGTAGAGTCAACAAGTTTGATGTGGAGAAATCCCCGGAATGCTGCAGGAAAGGGGTTAAAGATTGTTTTTCGAAAATGGTGTGTCTAAACGTGGGAGGTGTAACGCGCCCTAGTTCAAGTTCACGGTTACTATTTGATCAATATATTTACATCGTGTTGAGATCATGTGACCAGGCAGACAGAGATCAATTTAGATCAATGGCGCTGGTAATGAGGACATTGCTCAACTGTGTCTTCTTATGTATTGTGAGATTTGTCACAGATCGAGCCCAGAACACAAGCCCGAATTAAAAAAAAAACAACTAGACCTGAACAAGAAAAGATCAATGCAAACAATAAGATACGTCAAGTTGGATAAAGAGCTAAATATAGAGGCATCTTTCTCTCATATGGAATCGGAAAAATAGAATAAGCCTATATAGATGTTAACGATGGTGAACTTACACTGTATTATACTTTGAAGCCTTTGTACTTTCGCATGACTTTCTATTGAAAAGGGCTGTCGGTGTCCTTATTTATGTTATAGAGCTTTAATATCAGTGCTGAAAAATGATTAGTGTTCTATGTGTTTTGTAATATATGTTGTTTCATGAAGGTTATGAAGTACCTTTTTTCATTGGAGATGGCAATTAAAAGTTTTCCCTGAGTATGAATCATGCATACATGTATATGTATTTCAAAATGTTTGCGAGGCACATATAGGAATGTTTAGCAGTAGTTTAGTAGTATTTTAAAAGGGGCAACAATCTCTTTGTTTTTCATGTGGAAAATTATTGAGAATACATCACCAATTAAATCATAAAACAAAATCTGACACTACAGCACACATATCATGATACTTTCAAAGATAAAATTAGTTCAATCAATTTTGATTAATCTAATAGTGCGTTGTTTGTATCACAAGAAGGAAACAAATTCGATCTACCACCAATCCTGTGACAGGTAAAGAAATATATTATATACCTCTTTATTTTTTAGTGTCCGTCAAACATACCGAATAGCGCCAGAACTATTTACATTGCTTAGTAGAAGTATAGATAGATATAGAGATAAGATTGTGATGTCCAAAGATGAATAACAATCAGTTACCTACTTTGGAGGACAGTAATAGGTCTATAGGAAATTGAAAATAACAAAAGTACAACACAAAAAAATTATGAAAAGATGTAGAAGAGAGCGAATCCTGAATTAGGGCTGACAGCAAAGGTGACTAGAGAAAGAAAGAAAGAGAGAGAGAGAAAAGGTCGAAAAGAAAGAGAGGGAAATGGCATGGGAGATTGAAAGAATGTGAGAGGGAAAGAGAAAAAACGCAAGGGAGTAAACGTTGGTAGAGGAGTATGTAAAACAAGAAAGAAAGGGAGAGAGGGCGCGGTGAAGACAAAAATAAATGAACATCTTTCTTGCATCCATCGATGAGAAGGTCGAAAGAGGATCCCTGGAAATCCTGAAAGGGAGCAGAACGTGTACATTTAGAAGGACAAAAAATAAATACATTTAAAGAAAGATATGTGGATATGAATCTGCCTATTCTAAAAGCTTCATATGGGAGACGGAATAAGTGGTCACCGTAGCCAGGTGGCCTTTTTAGACACGTTCTGCGATTCACAGTTCTCTAAAATAGAGAAAGACCACATAGCTGACCACTGCAGACAGGTGACCTTTATGTTTATAAACAGGTGTCCTCTAAGACAGGGTTGAGTGTAGATGGATATAATTTGGTGAAAAGATAAGCATGATGTAGATAGGTAGATGTGAAACTACAAACATCATATTGAAAATGAAACATATAGTTGCTAATGGAAGACATCAAGTTTTAATCAATGTGAGATTGCCAAAAAAAGCTAGACGTATATCTTTCCCTAAGTCCTGAAACATTTCTCACTTCTCGGAAGGTCATTTAATCAAGCGTGATTCATCCGAACTAGCCTAGGAACATAAAAAATACAACAAAACAGAATGGGAAAGGAATTGCTACAGTCAGTCACTTTATGCGATTGCCCCGTACATGCCGTAAAGGCGAGTGAATCATACGATGTAACAAGGTGTTAAAATCTCATGCCCCGTTCAACGTTCTTAGACGAAAGTCGTCGTCGGCAGAGAACCTTTTGATGACTGCAATGAAATTGGCGTCTTTTCAGCTGTTTTAATTTCATCTCGCCCTGGCCATAGGAGGTTTCGGTTTCATGAGTTCGCATTGTGTGGTATATCTATTGCTGGCGTGACTTGGGTGTTAAGGTGGGTCAGTTCCACAAGTGTCTATTACGTCAAACTAGGCAATTTGGAGTATATATTCCTCGAAAATGTGTTAAAATTAGCTATTATGGCATAGAGGACAATGTATATAGAGGACGTGAAATAGGAAAGAATAAAGTATATTTTGGTACATCTTATCATTTGTCATTTTTAAAGGAAACCTGTAGTATATACAACTGCTGCTTTCCTCAAATTTAAGGGCACATATTTTGGGTCTACTTTACTAGATTTGTTACTCCATAAAATGGAATTAAGGCAAGAATGATAAACATTATTACTAATGGCGTTCACATATCGTCAATGGGAACAGGGTGCATAAATATAAAGGTTGCTATTAGTTTAGGTGCTATTTTCTCCAGGATTTATATTGAAATTATATTTCAGGAACATTGTCTAAATATTAATGAAAAAGTGTTTTATCGGGAGGTTATACGTTATACAACAAATATGTAACGTAAAAGAGATTAAGTGGCCGAAAGTAAGTCAAACAAAAATCATGATAAAGATATTTGATTTCGTATGTTTATTAATGACAAAGCACCCAAGAGCCAAGCATCTTTAAAGTTGCTTCCCAAGCATACAGTGAAATCTATGAAGAGAAAACAAAACACCTCCAAAGAATATGATAATATATTACATTGTGATTACGTTTGCCAAACTAACGGTAAAGGCTATATAACTGATAAAGAAATAAAGCTCTTTCAAGACACACAATGAAAAATATTTCTAAAATGTTTTATCAATATGAATAGTTTCTTCTATAAAAAGGATTTTAAACATGACAATGTGAAACTCTGAAGAAAAATATTCGTTTTTCGACAGAAAGATATCGTGAGTAATTGTTATGGATTATGATGTTGCCCTATACATCATTAAATCAATGACCATGTTTATTACAAGTATATTTTTATTATTATCTTCAATTATTTGGCGTCACCTGTGCCTGAGAGGGAAAAGCGAACTAAATCAGTGTAATCTATTGTATTTCTTTTTCTTTTGTTGAATGCAAAAAACAACAACATGAAATAGTAATATTGATGATAGTGATAGTGATAGTAATAATAATAATAATAATAATAATAATAATAATAATAATAATAATAATAATAATAATAATAATATAAAAGCAAAATCGTCTCACTTGTATTAAAAAAAAAATTACTAAAAAAAAAAGATACAATTTGAACGTTACTGGCTGTGCTATGTGGGAATTAGATAACAATGTCGTCAATACATGACTAAATAATCATAATGAAATCAAAAGAAATCAAATAATATCATGGATGAAATCTGCGTACTTGAGGGCGCCCCTGCTGTGCACCGTGAGAGAAATGGCGTCGTGGACTGGGAAGGTTTCTCATGTTTGCTTACAGCACACAAGCTTACGTCAGTCTCCCCTGACTGACAGCCTAAGATGTGTACATAGGGTAATACCAGACTACTATACTCATGAATAATGCATGAATCGTCCATGATATATTATCATCCGTATTAACGATAGATGTTATATTCAGATTTCCACGTGATTTCGTTGGGAGTCGTGATTTTAAACCCAGCCTTTGTAGAGCAGCCCCACACTTCCTGTTGGAAATGGTGTATGAAATAATATAGAATAAAATTCAAATGGATTAACCTCATAAATGATCGATACAACAGTTCCATTTAATGATATTAAATTGTGCAAGTAATGAATGCAATAAAATTATATGTATTTCGTTATCTTAAATTGTGCAAAAGTACAGCTACATGTACTTCAAACATGCGCAAACACACACCAACAATGACAGGACTATTGATATATCATTACTAATTACTAGTAGCTTTTTGCTATATGATTTTGTTAAATACTTCGCGATCCCTTAGACATGATATAATACATCATCCCGATGCTTTAAAGAAAAATCTGAGCTATTCTTCTCGATGAAAAATGTCCACAGATTAACCATTTCTTCCATATTTCAAAAGATATATCTTTTATTAGACTGCCAACTATATTTCCGAATACTTTATTTTAAAGCAGGTATAAGGATTTTCCTATTGAAAATTTGCAGGTGGGTAATTGACCATAAAGTTGAGAAATAAAGTTGAGAACATGGATTGGAGAGAAAAAAAGGGTGGAAATTGGACGATTGGTGAGGCATATTATTTAGCGAGGGAATCCTATTCATAAAGGAGATAAGCCTGCGGGACACGCTGTTAAAGTGTTTTCGTTTTTTACCTGTCTTTTCTCCCCCACCGTAGCCCACCAAGGTGATATTTCGGGCATTTATGTTTCGAGTTTACGTCGAAAACTTCTTATATCTCATGCAAAATGTATCCCATTCTTCTCCTATCCTCTCATCTCTTGCTTCTTACCAGCTCCATATTATGGCCTGGGGTCAGGATCCAAAGACCAGACTTTATAAGCACGTGTTTGGGGGTTACTGTTTATATGATTCTCTTATTGTGACCTAATCGATTTTAAGAAGTCTTTTGAAAGCAAAAAGACAGAAGGAACGGAGAGAGGATGAAAGAGAAAAGGGGAGTCGAATGCTATTCTTCAATTTCTAAAATCGACTGATGCAAAAAGTGGAAGGTATTCGACAGGCATAGACAGTTTGTGAAAAGATAAATGCATGTCATGGGTCCTTCATGGTATATTATAGAAAAAGTGTTCATTTCAAGAAATAGAAAGTATGCACTTTTTGATCAGCATTTTCAGGGAAAATCTTCTTTGACAGAAAAACTCTGAACTAATTACGGTTTTCCGAATTCTCAGATTTTGGAATCTGTCGATTAAGACTTGAGAGGTTATGTGAAAAAATTGTAATCTGTTTGTCATGTTACGAATATACGTTTTGTATTATTAGCCGATGTTAACATCTTATCAAGATATAATGTATGTGGGTTTTTTTCCTTCTACTTTTTTAACCCTATAGACTCAGATTACTTCCTTCTTAGGATAAGATATACATATATATACATTTTGCTTCAAGCAACAAGCTAAAAAAAAATTTTTTACAGAATTTGAATAACATTCCTTAAGCATATTAAGAAACGTACCTACTTAGTAAGTAGTTATTGGGTAAACTGGCTCACTGCCTTCTTTCTGTGAATCATTTTTTGATACTTCAAGCGTGGTGAGTCTAATTTCTTTTCATTTGTTTTGAAGATTCCAAGCTACATATTCATAATATCCTCAGTTTACATATGGCACGTTCGGCATTTCCTTCAACGCATTTAACGCAGGAACTCAAAACACCTCTTCTTTCTCGATATGGGTGACGCATCTTTATCTGAAAACAGTCTTGGTTGGTGGTGTTGTATCTACTGGAATTGTTTATACCGTTCGCTTCCCCCACTCTACCAGCTTGGCCTACGGGTCTCCGTTAGAAAAAGACCTGAATAGATGGAATATAAAAGACCGATTCACAGAAGTGACAATGGACGACCTAAGACCATTGCATTTTCACACGCCGGTGCCATTCATTGCATTGTAGAGAGTAGGGATGGTTTAGAGGAGGGTATTGAATGGATGTCGGCTTTCAGACCTAACACGTGTTTTAATTAGCTACTTGCGCAAAGTGGCCCGAACACCGCGGCTAAAAGGAAAACGTGAAAGAGAAGATAGAAGAGGAGAAAAGAAGGGTAATACTTTACTAAGCGTTGAGGGCTTTATCCCCGGTGTATTGTGTCTTATTGGACATACACACTGATATGGACAGCATAAAAGAAAGACCAGAGGGTTTTGAATGGAGGAAGACGGAAAAAATGAGGGAAGGCCCCAATCGAGACTGTTACCCCAAGGTAGTAAAAGAGAAGGAAAGAAAAGCAGAACAAGAAAAAACAGTGAGTCATACCTAGGACTTGGTAGTGAAACTATCACAGAGAAGCGATAGGTTTGGAGAAGAGGAAATGTGATGGCAACACCGAATGGAAATTGCGAGAATGGGTGGAAAGGAGCAACAATGTGCACCTGTATTATGGGTATTCCAAGGGGAAAAGAATATTACCTCTTTACAAACCGTCACATATCTAGCCTGTTTATGAAAATATTATGCCACCCACCAGTAGAAAGAAGATTTAAGGTATGATGGTCAGTTGTGTATTAATATCCATAACAGATACATGAAGCAATACTTTTAGTGATTTTTCAATGTGAATGATACACTTGGTGACATTAGAAAGACAAGCGATTATAATGGATAATCCAGAAGAACCTTTCAGTAATTTTGATAAACTGCAATCTCATTATAATAACATGAACATTGATATATTTGCAATATAGTCAAGGTCATATTAAAGAATTGACGTTTTGGTATGAAATCTGAATAACAAATTCTAGTTTTGTGTTTCAAGAGTAAAGTTTCTGCTTCGTAGATTATGATACAAGGTGACTGAGGGAGAGAGAAAGAAATAAACAGTCAAGTGTGGTGAATCGTGAAATGAAGAAAAGACTGCTTCGTTCTGGTATTTTCATACAAATTTCTGAAAATAAGATTGTGTGTTGGAAGTGTGTATGTGTATTTTTGGCTTGGTATGGTGGCTTTGCTGCAGCGTGTGGGGGTTGGTGTAGGAAAGTCGCTGAAAATATCTCGTGGATTACATGCGTTAAAAATCTCCCCGGGATTCAAGTTACCATCAGATGTGCTCCAATCTGGCGTTCCTTAAGACTTGAGGGCCAAGTTCGTACCTTCTTAAAAACCCTTTTTGATTGGCAGATCTTCCAGTGAACTTAAGACTTTGTGCGTTGCTAATGGGTGGTCCGCAAGGACGCGTTGTCAATCAACTGACACAGGGCGCTTTTGATTTGCCCGATTACAATGAGTGGGCGGGGCGTATTAATTAGCCTGTAGTGGTAGGCGTGTATGACTCGGGTCAGGCTAGCTAACTCTGCTCCATTCTGACGCCGTGTTTGGTGCTCACTCAGACAGTTTGAATACAACTCTTTACCTCGTCAACACGCGCATACACATCAGTGGAGACTGACACTATATACTTTAGCAGATATATACAAACATACACTTAGCTCACGATCAAGAGACAGGGCCACATCGTGTGTGCAAACTTGTTTTTTTTCTCTGACTGTGCTACTTTAATCTGTCATCGTGGATTTCAAAGAGGAACCCATGGCGAATACTGCCATGATCTCGCCCAAGCCTGGATACCCTGCTGCATCACCTGTCAGCATGAATACGATGACGGGTATGACGGGCGTCGGGAGTATGACGTCGATGAACAGCTACAGCTCGATGACGACCACAGGGATGCCGGGGAGTGCGATCACGAGTATGAGCGGCATGACGGGTATGTCGGGGATGTCGAGCATGTCGAGTATGGCCGGTATGGGGATGAATCCAGGCATGGGAAGTATGGGAATGAACACGATGGGGAGTATGAATACCATGGGCTCCATCAATGGTATGAACTCGATGGGAGCTATGAACAACCCCGCTGCGATGTCGATGCGTTACGCCCAAGCTCAGGCTGCCAACTCCATCGATCGTATCCGTGCTGATAAGACTTACCGACGATCTTACACCCATGCTAAACCACCTTATTCTTACATCTCTCTTATTACCATGGCCATCCAGCAATCCCCTCAGAAAATGGTGACTCTGAGTGACATTTACCAGTTTATCATGGACTTGTTTCCCTTTTACCGTCAAAATCAACAACGGTGGCAGAATTCGATTCGCCACAGTCTCTCATTCAATGACTGTTTCGTCAAAGTCCCAAGAACGCCTGATCGACCAGGAAAGGGCAGTTTTTGGACTCTCCATCCTGATGCTGGTAATATGTTCGAGAATGGATGCTATCTGAGACGCCAAAAGCGATTCAAATGCCCCAAGAAGGAAGCCCAGCGGCAGGCGCAGAAAGCAGCCGGAGATGATGGGCAGCCGCACGAGAACGGGGACCCCAACAGAGACCCTTCCACGCCCGTATCACATCCCACCCCGACCGATTCCGTAGCCTCCGACGGACCGCTTCCCAACCAGAACCAGCAACTAGAACACCCGCAACAAGTCCCGACGCCACAACACCAACAACAACAACAAGGCGCCACGCTGCATAAGATGGAGAATCATCAGTTATCACCGCCACACAGCATGAGCAGCTACGTGAACCCCTCTCGTCCCATCGCCTACCCGGCAGCCACGGCGACTATGGGTATGTCAGGGATGACGGGTATGCATCCAGCTAGTATGCTAGGGCAACATCCATCCTTTGCACATTCACACCCGTTCTCCATCAACAGTATAATCTCACCTGAACATAAACTGGACATGAAGGCTTACGAGGCCATGGGGTATAACCCCTACAACTCCATGGGCATGCAGGCCCAGGGTGCAAGACCCACCATGGACTATAACTCCCCTATGGGACCGGGGGAGGTAACATATAGCCAGCTCACAACGGCCCAAGCAAACCATGCAATGTGAGTCAATTATAATCTGGTATGTGTCTAGAAACTCTATGGACTTTTTCTATTTCAATTTAAGATGTACCATCCTGTAAAATTTCTAATTTGTGATAGATTATGTGTTTTTAGAAGAACAGAAAAAGAAATGTCGCTGATATTGGTTATGATGACATGATCAGTTGTTAATGGAGCACGCCACGTTATATGTTTTCTTTTGGAAGAAATATTGTTGACGAATTCCGAGCTGAACTTATATACTGAAAATTAATATTTTTCAGTGAATTAACATGTTTTTCTACTCTGACAATCATTCACAATTTGTGCAAATGTCATCCTGTGTTAAAATCAAATAGAAAGAGAGCGTTAACTTTAAATGTTCTTTTTATTTTAACCCAAACACTCAATTAAATCAGTCTAATCATTGTAATATGTATAATTCTGAAATGTGAGCCTCATCGCCAAATTCAATTCCAACATTCAAAACATAGACTTCTTGATTTTATTGTGAATGAATAATTGTTATTTATTTATTTGATATTGGTATACATTTATATATATTAGTTCTAGGATATGTCATCTAGCTAGTTACCGTAACCCTGTCATACAACAAATTGCCACATGTTTTAAAATGATTCCATACCCATAACTACCTTTTTAAAGAGATATTGATTAGAAAATAACTAAAATCTTAAATAAGAAATTGTGTTCATTTTATTTATATATTGCAACATCGTACAATGATAAGGATTTTTTTTCATTTTCTACTCTGAGTCTTTAAACAAAGATAAGTTATGTGCAATGTTTGCATACATAATTTCCGCTGGAAAGAAATTAAGCGTTTCAAATTTGTTTATTTACAGTTGGTTCGAAGGATATAATTTCTGAATGATAAGTTAAGCGTAGGATTAAGGTGTCTCACCAAAGTGCCAAATGCAATATTAAATCTTAAACCTACATCTCTCTGTATAACGACCTAAATATTATCTAAGTGTATATGTCTGTCTTTCTCGTAGTAACCATTTTATTAGAATTCCTGTATTAATAAGGTCATGCCATGTTGTAAATGTTACCGTATCCATTTTGATACAGACACTTTTTCTTTTGTTTTTCTTTTTTTACAAAAATAGTATTTAAAAAAAACTCAACCTAAAAATCATGAAGTGAATAGGTCCGAAACTTTTTGAATTTTACCTTTAATTGATTTCTGGTGAAAGAAATCATTTCATTGTATGTAAAACCAAAGAATTCCACACTATATGATAACTTGTCGTTTTTATTATTTTGATAGATATACGTTGCACAGCTCTTGTGTATATTTTTCTTGTAAACTATTTGTTCATTTTTTTTCGAGAGAGATTTAATCGAGTGCTATGTTGAGATATATCGAGCAAATGATCGAAAAGAAATAATGTCCTTTTCTTCTTTTCTCTCAATAAACCGCTGAAAGATATATGAAAATATGTTTTTAAAAACCGTGATTTTCAAGTTTTATAACATTTCTTTACATACTGAAACACGCCTCCCAAGCATGCCAAGAAGAAGTTACTTGAATTCGTGGAAGATGTCAAACACTTATTTTCTTTTGATAATGATTTATCATTCACATAATCCATTCTCTTTAGACAAGTTGATGATACATTATCATAAGATAGTTTTCCATCCGTGGATTTTGTTTCTTCTGGATTTGTTCAAGTAACTTCATTCTGATACATTAATTTACTGGTTGGTTGAATGTCATACATGTCTGTGGGTGAATGCGTTTGTGTATGGGAGTGTAAATTATAGATGGTGTCAACATGTACGTTTGTGATTGAACTGTGCGACTCTTTTAAGTTTATTTTATGCCGATTTAAAGCAAATTCCCTATACAATTTCAACTGGCATATTAAGCAATATGCATGTCAATTCCATGAGATATTATCTGAATAAAACATTATCATTATATGATTTTGAGACATCGTGGAACATATAACATTTGAATTTCTCTTTAAACCTATTTAGTTAATTTCCATGTGAGCGATTACTCTCTATTCTATCACAATGTGTTAGATGCTCCATTGCGGCAGACGTTCACATGGTATATTTACACGTAGATTTAGATTTCCATGGGCATCTGCAAAATTGCAACTCCCGTATCACGGTGGAACACATAAAACTATCTTTCTGAACTTCCGATACTAGAAAAAAAAATATGCGTAAAATTTTACGCTGAATAAATAACTAAACCAGCTTACAATGACGGCTCAAGGCCAGCGATTATTATTATCCTGATTTAAATTTTGATATTATGCTTGGTTGATTGTGACGTCTGCTGTGATCATGTTTTTGTCCAATTTTCAGGGTATGAAAAAGTTGACTGAAAGAGTGTGCATGTGTATGATTTGGATGGAGTAGTGTACGTTTACGCGTAAACAATTATTTTTATGCACTATTTCAGAGTAAGATGTGCTGTTGTTTGGCAATTACCTTGCTGAACATTATGCGACCCTTTCTAAATGGACAAATTAAGGAAAATAAAACACCGATTCAAAAATAATTTGAAAGGTCAACATCTCTAAAATTGATATGAATAATGCTAAATTATATGGCATACCGGTTTATCGGTGGAAACTTATGGCAGGGGTTAAAAGATATGTAACTACTCGCGTTATATTTAACGTAGATAAACGGTGGCATAACGTGGACCTGGCAAATGAGGGGGAACTGGTATCATTTGGGGAACCGGTCTAACTAGGTCGATAAAATGCCTGACACCAAGGCCATCGGGGGAGGGGGCCTTATCAACTTCATTTTCAAGTTCTTTCTCACCTATTCCTCTCTTCTTTTTTTTTAAATCTTTTTTTTCTTTCCGCCATTCCATGGGGGACAAGTGCCCCATGCCCCAGTAGCCACGCCACTGGTATAATTATTTAGCTTGCAGCATAAATGCATAAGAAAATTTCTTTTCAAAAGAAAACACACATTATTATCGGGAGGTTTTGGAGATGAATAATTGTAATTGTCATGAGAAGTAAAATATTCCTTTTTCTAATGAGGATTGGTTCATGGATGATTAAGAATATGAAATGATTTAATTAGACATCAAATAGAATAAAATAGAATATAAATTATAATAGGCTTTTTATCCGGATTTTGATTGGGCTGACTGACCTCAACCAATGCAGCTTGTTTTTAAACAATGTTTATTTACAAAGACGTTTTCATGAAATTAGAAGTTATATAGTAATGATTTTCTTTTAAGTTGAGGTTGAATTTATATGTAGATTGATGGTTAGACAATCTCTGCGTGTTGCCTAGGGGTATGAAGACGCGTAAAATGTACACGGTGAGAAAATCTATTATTCACTTTCAAACTTTATGGGGTTTTATTCCTTCCCCAACAATGCACCCCTCCTTAATTTGTCTAACCCTTTATGTTACGTAACAATTGAAATGAGGGCCCGCTAAATGGTGTAGAATAGAACCGCCACAGGATTATCATCTTCAAAAAGGTCCCGCCTAAAAGCGATTGTCTGCATACAATCAAGTACGGACTAAAGAACCGTTTAAGGGTGGTAAAGAAGATGAAGGATAATGTAGCGAGCTGAAGGAGCGGATCTTTTAATCTTTCATAATCTCTCTAAATCCCCCAAATAGAAGCACGATCAAAGCAAGCGAAATGCAAGCGTAAAGAATCGGAAGAATTTATGAGCAAAAGAAATGTTTTATAGTGTTCGCCGAACTTAATCCTGGTGTGGGAACATAATGTAGGGTCCGGCTAGAATTAAGAAATGCAAATTTCTCATATAAATTTTGTTTTTACGCCGAATGAAAGTTAAACCCTAGTTACGGATAAACATCGAATTGAGGTTGATCGAAATGTCTTTAAGCGCCGTCTCTATGTTTTAAATGCGATGTAATGACATCGTGTATACGATTTAAATTAAAATAACTGAACAAAGATTTATTTTATACGTTGACATAATACATTAGATCATATCAATCAAATTAAAATGTATCACAGTTATTGTGATAATGCATATATTTCAATGATTAATAAGAAAGAAAAAACATTTAGAGTGTAATTTCTTCTGCTTTGTACTGCAAGCAATTATCAAATGATATACATTTACATATACGTTCTAATATTGATGTCGTTATTTTAATAAAGAAATGGCTCCTGATCCATAAATACTTATTGCGAAGAAAGCGAAATAACTAAATATGCTAAATAACTAATATGCCAACCGCGATAATGGCTTTCAGATGGACAATTTCGTGTGTTTTTTTTCTTTTTCATTTTTCTCTTTCCTATCCCCCCCCCCCCCCACATCCCCTCCCTCATCTCGTTATTTCTTCTGTTTCTTATTTATTCTGATATATATATTTTTTTATATATATATATACGAAGGAATATCTCAAAATCACAGTGACTATGTTTAATTTAATGTTTGCTTACTTGTCTATCTTTTCTCTATTTTTGTTTCGCTTTTAGCAACATATTACATTATAAGGGCAATTGCGCAAGAAACAATACGAATACATAGTTTGTGATATTTACATGTTACTATTGTATAAACAAAACAAGATTGCAATATGCTGCAGGAATAGTAGCATGGAGAAGGGAAATTCAAGCTGCTTTATGTATGCTGACTGCCAGATGTGAATAAAAAGATAATACATGTATCAAGTCATTATGTAGATGCATTGAAAACGATCAGCAACAGTTTTCAGAAGTGCACGCGTAGAGAATGAGAATGTTGTGCCACATCGGATGCTTGGGCTGCCATCAAGCCGCTACTTCCCCGTGCGATCGCCGCCGCATGCCCCGCGGAGATGCTCGGCTTATGTGTCTCAGCCGCGGCTCTCTACCACTCCAACTCGCTCAGGAAATAGGCTCGGATGCGAGCTCTCCACTCCACAGCTCTATCACTCTTCTCTCCTCCCTCTTTAGCCTCGGGAAAACATCCTTAAGTCTCTGGCTAAATTGCCATAAATATCCATTTTAAATTTGGTGTCGCGTATTTTGCCCTAAGCGGCCTGTTATCATGAGATAGGGGTGGCTGAAATACGAAGCTGAATCCGCCATTCCAGACAGTTGAAAGCTTTGCACCCTATCAGAAGCCAATTTCCAGTTAGTAACAGCTCTATCACATACTTATGCCAACTCAACATGCCTTTAGATGACATGTATAAGATGTGCTAATAATAATACTTGGCGTGAATTGGTAATGCGAAACCAAAGTATTTTGGATAATTTGCGGCAGCATATTATTATGCATGTATAAAGTATCAGAATGATGGACAGATTTTAGTATGATGATTACATGTAAAAAACGGGAAAGCAAAATTACCCATTGGATATTACTTTCCTTTTCAAATTTCCCAAGTAAAATTGTTCAAATAAATTATAAATATAAAATTCCATGCTTTAAAACTGTTAATACAGAAAACAAAACAATTTGAAATCTAAGACTTTCTGTACATGATTATGCTGAAATTAGATTAATAATGAAACATAAAGATTTATTAAATACTTATGGTGTCGTGTTAGATTAATAATGAAACATTAAGATTTAGTAAATACTTATGGTGTCTTGTTAGATTAATAATGAAACATAAAGATTTAGTAAATACTTATGGTGTCGTGTTAGATTAATAATGAAACATTAAGATTTATTAAATACTTATGGTGTCTTGTTATCAGTGAAAATATCCCATAAATCTGTGCGATGTTTATTTGAATAAAGTTAGATCTGAGCAGTAAAATAATTAAAAAACAGAATAAAGATAATAATACTCTTGGTGATGGAGATTGTTTGTGAATAATTGTTTATGAATAATGCATTTCCGCTATGCAAAGTGTGAAGTATTTCAGTCATATTCCTAAAGCTAAATTAATTAAACTTATAATCATTATGGAGACCAAGTTGACTCGTACAAATTGAAAACGAGAAATCTACTAAAGTAAGAATAACATATCAACTTTCGTCGCCAGATTGAATGTGTTCAGTAACATGAGCAATTCTGCAACATTCATCTTGTATACAAGATGAATATTTATAAATAAATTTCTTTGAATACAAAAATACATATTAAAAAAAAAGATATTTAAGAACACATTCAGGGATCTAAATCATTTCCACTTTTCGTGTTCCCACTATTCCACTCTAGGAGGGAAGGAAAGGAGGAAATTTTGCAGCAGATAACATTTTTGGTTATACTTCCTTATCAACTACAGGAAATAAACAGAAATGTGACGAAACGTGTCTAGGGTTTATAAACCTTACGCCAACTTTAAATGGAGTAAAGAAGTCACATCCAAATAAAAATTGTTAATGTATTGCCATCTATCTACTAAAACAAAAGGAATCGGACACATTTTTCGGCGGGGGTGGGGTGCCTAGTAAATGGGCATTATATTATTTTGTTCAGGAACCAATTATTTCATTTTTCTTAGACAATAACCTCCTTAATGTGAATAAAGGTTGGAATTAGCCAGAAAACTAAAGCCACGTCGTTATAACGTAACGACTTAGTTATTAGTAAATAAAATGTTGTTGAAATTAATAATATCTGAATTAAAACATTCAAATTCATGATATTTTCTCTGGAAGGAATTATCACAAACACGGGAAGAACTATTATATTCTAACTGCATTTTGTTTTATTTTAGCATTTACGAATATGAAGCCCCACCATTGTAAAGTTTCTCATTTTGAATACATAATGTTTTAATTTGTTGTCGGGAAATAGTTCTATCAAAACTTATAATTATGTTGAAACGGTTTAGTGAGGGCGACAGATATGAGCGCGTTTACGCTTCTGTGCGTGCATATGAGTGGGCGTGGGGTATAATACCTGGTCCAGATTACACATATTGTTATCAAATGCATTAGTTCATATGAAATATATTCAATGCATATACTGCAGAAAAGGATGAAAAAGAAATTAGAGAAGGAAAGTGAGTATAGGAAATAGAAAACGAAAGAAGAAAAAAACACACAGAGCAAAATTTGGAAAATATATATAGGAGAAAAACAACAAGAAAATATAAAAATGATTCTTAAAGTCACACAAATATGATAACGAATAATAAACACAGGCTAAAGAAGCATAATATTCAGAGAGGAATCAACAAAAATGAAAGATATATCTGAAAGGGGAAAAATACAAGGCATTGGGTTTTTACAAAAATAATGCTGTATAGGCTTCATGGTATCATTGTAGCCTGTTGCATGGGCAGCATATACTCCTTTCTATTTTCAAAGAATAATATATCAAATTGAATTATATATTTTTGTAATCAGTTTAGTCTTACCACAGATCTTAACTGTTTGAATTCCATGATAACCACATATCTCTAAATAAGAGACTTAATCTGATATATGTAGCTACATAATGTTTTATATTGCATCATCAATATCACCACCATTACACCACTGTCAATGAGCTGAATTTTGCCCATTTCCGCCATATTTTCGCGTGAGAGTATAATCCGGGTTAATTTGGGTTAATATCTCTTGATTGGCCGTGTAATGGACGGTTATGAAATCTGACTGGCTTTCTCATTCATTTACAATTAAAGCATTCAGTCCTGCCCGCCCCATCTCCTCTATTGAAAGGTATTAGTGGTATATAGGTTGTGGAGCGTTCTAGGTTACTAATGATTGTAATTGCGGTGGATGTAGGGGAAACGGCGCGTTTTATTGCATTTTTCTCTTAACTAATCTATTTTGCTTCTCATCAGGGCCCACATCACCTTTAATCGTATTCGTGCGATAAACACGAGTTGGCTCCATAAAAACAGGCCGTTAAAAGAACAAGAAAAGAAAAAAGACGAGTCACAATGGAGTATAATCAACTATGAGGTCGAGATAAGGAATCGAAGTTTTAAAGCAGTGATAAGACAGTAGTTAAGATTTACCTCCAAAATATGAACTTTATCCGTTGAGACGGGCTAATCACATACAATAAGTTACCTATTAATAGGACTAAGGCATAACTAGCCTTGCGAAATGGGCACAATTCCAGAGATAAGACACACGAGCATTATAGTCCAAATCTCGTCGGAATACCACCAAGGAGGTTCCATTTTTTTTTTTTTTTTTTTTGGCAATCCCCATCAGAAAGAAGATAATAGTAGTCCATTAACAGATTGAGTCAAAGAAAGATAAGAAACTAATAAGACAATGCAATGAGCCGAAGCGACGTGAGTAGGTCTCTCTTTTCTTAAATATTATCAGTTTATCAACCCAAAAGTTCATTATATTTAGGAGCGCAGACAAGGTGTGGAACCGTGAACGTGCAAAACGAATTCTGGAAAGGTCATGCATGAAAAATAAATCATACTTTTCATGAAGCGTTCGACATTTTGTACTTGATGCTATTTTTCATTCTTAAATATTATGAAGCCAAGAAATAAGTAAAGAAAAAAGTTTGATGAATTCCGAAAAAGCAATTGACTATATTATTATGTTGAGTATTGCATTATTTTAAACGTAGAAAGGAAATGAAAGGAAGGGAAGCATGAATTAAAATGAACGTATGAGAACATGATCATACATTTTAATAATTCCATCTAATGCCTTCTTTGAAATTACCTGGAAATTGTGAAATATAATTAGAAAATAGCATTTTTAATCCAAAAAAATATTGGATATCAAAAGGTAGTGGACACGAACAATTTTAGGATTATAATCCACAAATCAATATTCGTCAAATGCGATGCCACATGCATGCTAGATTTTTCCCCCTCATAACCATGATAACAACACCAGATCGTGTAACCTTTGACCCTAAACCCAGCAAACATAGCACCAACCGGTAAGAAATATGTATTTATTTTGCCGTAAAACAAACCCTCCGTTTGCCTGAATGCTATAGCCCGGGGAAAGCCATTGCAAATAAAGTTTGTCACGAGGTCCAAGAAGAACCGCATTCACATTGCAGTCCCTGTGAACTAATATTGGCTCATCTTCACCTCTCTGTCTTTGGTAAATATATTCAGTGTGAACGGGCCGATTTGTATTGCCCAGAAAGAATGCAAAGATAGGTCATGGTTTGGGATCTACACAATTGACCTACCATTATAAATCACTTTGGCATTTTTTCCTGTCTTTATTTTCGGAATGCTATCAGCGAGATGCCATATAGCCCGTCTTGCAATGTATATATTATGTTACTACTAAAACTACTAAAAGTATATTTATGGCTCGCCCGTGATGTAAATTCCAATGATGAGATGATACACTTCACGTGGTACAACACTATTACCATGTGCAGGACAATTAAAATAACTTTAATTTGGGTACCAGTTACATAAAGTGATGTGGAAAAAGATTCCCGTCATGCAGTGGTATGTTGTGTAGACCTCTTTCACTAATATAAGTATTCCTTTAAATTATTGGTGTTATTATGATGGTTTTACCTAAGATGTATCTTAAAGAGTAAGTAAAACTGCGAGGTAGCGAGGGAGGGAGGGAGCAGTACCAGTGGGAGAGACAAGGAGAAAAAATATTGTGGAGAGCGATATTGCCTTCAACGTTCTGATAATTCGTTGTTGTTGACGTGTCAGGTATAGGAGTGAATCGTCTATATCAAGAAAGGGATCCAGACAGAAAGAGTGTATAAAGTAAAATAGAAAGAGAAAGAGAGAGAGAGAGAGAGAGAGAGGAGTGAGAGACAGATTATATACATACATCAGGAGAGTTAGTGAGGGAGACAGTTATTAATTTTCACAAAATTATTCGCAACATCAAGTATGTCTGCTTAACCACCTTTTTTAAAATCATGTTTTATATCTATCTGACCCTTTCGATGTTATCTTCAGGTTTCAAGATCACGAAGGGGGGGGGGGTCTACAGCCCCTGCCTCGAGAATTCGAAACAACCGATATTCGTGCTACTATCATCTCTTATAATCCAGATATGTGATATCTAGAATGAAATTCTTTAATGGTTACACTCTGCACCAACCGTAGTTGTGGCAAAATGAGTAGATCATATTCGGAGAAGGGAGCCCCCCCCCCCCCTTTCTGCCCTATCGCTATTGTGTCCGTACACCAAGAAGTCTCGGAGACAGAAAAAATGTTAAGAAAGTTTTTTTTTTAAAGAATTGTTGGTAAACAAATGATTTTTAAATCTCACCGGGTTATTATAATCGCAAAGAAATGTTTAAATTTTTTTATTTTGTTCGAGAACAAATATATATTTCTAGGCATGTTTTGAACCATGTTTTGACATATGATTTCAAAAAGAGATTATCGGGTCACATTATTTTAGTGAAATTATCATGTACTTTACATTTACTACATTTTACAAAGATGATACTGCTATAGATAAGAAACAAAACCCCCGAGTTGAAGTGTTTTCAAAAAGACAAAGGTATCTTTTTGCAATACCACTACTTCGTCAAAGCAAAATATAGCATGCACTGTTGAAAATATCAAATATACGATCCAAATTGTGAAAATAATCACACGATGTCGCCTTGTTGTCGGTGGTCCATGGTTGCCCTCATGCATGGAAGATTGGCTGTGTGATGTTCATAATGACTTCAATGTATTCATGCAGTCTAACAACGGCGACTCTTTAGGTCGGGTTGCGCCGCGCATACTCAGGGCAATCGCTCGCCCCGTACGGCGCACTGTGTATGCGCGCGGGGGTGGCGAATTTGGATGGCGCTTTGGGCCGCGTTTTCACGTCTCGCGGGACGATGGGCCCGTCGCCCCTGTTAGCATAAATATTTCATTGCCCCGTAAGACAAGCCTGGCTTGTCGTCGCTCGCTCGCTCCCTTCCCACACCGACTCCCTTCTCCCTCTTCTCTACTCTTTCTCAGCTTCGAGTTCTAAGTAGGACTCTAAAAACGAAAAGCGTTTCCCATCCTTCAATCGCGCCTAAGCGATTGTAAGTGAGGCCGTAGTAACATACGTGAGGCATGTCCCACGCCTCCTGCCCATGAATTTCTGAACAAGGGCGCAGAAAATTGAAGATAGAATCCAAGATTTCTTTGTCATGAAGGTCTACCCAAAAGAGAATGAAATAATCAAGACGTTAGAATAGAAAGTTACCAAATAAGATAGGTCGATTGGTGCATATAGGAGGAGGGGTTTAGAAGTACAGTAAGTGAATATTCTGATCAAACGTGCAAGGAACATTTTATAAACCCTTAACTACAAGATTATATACCTTGAATTCAAACCCAAGATTGATATGAAATGTAATGATGTTATGATAGTATCCTCCGAATAAATGTCGATAATTACCCATCATTTCTTTAGTCTGCTAGCTATGCAATCAATTTTCACTACAGTGTAGTTCCCAAGATGCTCGTCTATTACTACAAGTGCCTATTATGATCATGTGACCTCAAAATGCAGCTCTGGATTAATTGCATGCAGATAATTATGTGGATTCGAATTCTGGAGCGGTAAAAAGGCAGATGTATTCGTTCATCAACTCAAAGATTAATGACGTTGATTGGTAAATTTTCTTTATCACAAGTTAGAATGTTCGCTATATTTTCAAAATCAAACTAAATCACCTTTTATCATTCTGTATTCAAACCAACTACTCAAACGTGCGACTTTACTTTCTTATGAAGATGGCATGATGACTATGCAATTAGTGGATTTACACACGCGGTGTATTTAAATGCACATAGGGAAGTCCTGTCTTTCTCATTTTCTCTCTTCCTTTTTTTTTCTTCTCATGCACATACGCAATCTATATATCCATTTGCCTCCTTCTCTCTTTCTCTCTCTCTCTCTCTCTCTCTCTCTCTCCCTGTCCCTCGTCTCTACTGGCACCCTTCAAGTTAAGAGTCTTTGCAATCGCAGAGTGAACCGTCCCCTTTTCTTAATCTGGCATCCGAACATTTTTTTTATGACTGGCGAGAGAACATTATTTTGATATCGAATGAGTTTACATAATCGTAATAATTAACAATTTTAGAAACATAATATACATGTACGTGAAAAAGATGTGAATATACAACAAAACATAATGACAATTTCTGAAGAAAATTTTCATTTTTTTTAGATTTACGTCATATAGCATTCACATGATCAATGAATTACTGTTGTCTGTTAACATATAACAAAATACGAAATACTAACCCTTATCAGTCCGTTCTTTTTTTTTTTTTATCAATATCAAAAATTGTATAAAAGGGTTGATGGATTAGCGTAAATCAGATTCATTACTAAATATAATGATCATATCAACCAATAATTTCAATTCACATACGAAGTATCTCAGCTCTAAATTTCGTATTGAATAATGATCAATCATGTCAGAATAGCTTTATGATGATATACAATAAATGTCTTGGCTGTGATTTCTCCAGAGCTGAGGTTCTTGATCTTGATTGAGTGACTATTAAAAGAAAGTGAAGGAGCATTGGTGCACAGATAGGTCCTAGCAGGAGACAAGACGTACAAACCAACCCCGCCAATATAAGATTTAATCATTTTCGTGCCTCCATAACTATTTGGTTTCTTAGCTACGCGTGCCTGCTTGAACATAATAATGACTGGTGAGTGTTCTGACTCGACTTGGCTCAAATTTGACCCCGGGATTCCTTGACTTTAAATCAACCCTTTGGTCCGACCCCAAGACGGGGGAGAAAGAATAAGTGGTGGTTAAGGGTTGATAATGTTATCCGTTTGATGGGGACTGGAAGAATATGAATGTGTTGGTGTAAATGAACCCCTGATGACAGAAGATGCACAAGGGAAGAACAACTTCCTCCCTGATGCAAAGTTGTTTCCATACCGCAGGGAAGATTGCTATCTTTTTTTAAGGTAGGGTGCAAAGTGGAAACTCTTGACGTGCCGATATTAAGAGCATGAGGTGAGAGAAGGGGGTAGTTTTGGTTCCCCTCTCTCTGTTATGGTAATAATGGAGGGCCTAAAGCGGGGTGAGCGTGAGAGTGAGGTGGGGTAAGCAGACATTCGAATAGGGGGAAAGCCGGCCGGACAAGAGTCCTAAGATAAGCGAGAAGCTCTCGATGAAAACAAAAAAATAAGAACACACACGGTGTAAAGACGCAAGAGGACCCATAACAATAGGACACCGGCTAAATGAGGTGGCGTGAGAGAGGGGTGGGATGAAAGGGGTGCAAAGATGAGGGCCGAAAACAATGGGAGGGTAGAAAAGTGAAGACGAAAATATGAACAATAACATTGCATTAGTCATTGAGAAAACTGAAAAGGGGGCAGGCTTTGACGTAAAATGAATATTGAAAATGGATTATCAACCTTGATGGGTGATCATCACCCTCTGAATGTATTTGTTTAGCAGAGTTATACTATCATGGTGACGTTGCATCTTCTCCTCCATATTTTCTAACAGAATTAGATGTTTGGGTTTTATTTTCGCTTACAAGGCAAACTGTATATCACTTCATTTTCCCGTTGTTAATAATCATGATATTATTTCCAACATACATAAATTCTTAGGCATGGGTCATACTGTTTATATCGTTCAAAAACTTCTGGAGTGTATATTGATAACCATTGGAATTATGGGAGTCATTCTTATTTTTGTTCCAGTAATCTTGTACATGGACATCTTTGTAAACTAGTCTTGTTGTTATGACCTTTTTCTCATGTTAATGAATACAGAGGCCACTGATTTGTTTGAATATGACATCATTATCGAAGTTCCCTGAAATATGATATAGAATATGATGATATTGTGTGGTAGTATTCAGTATTGATAAATAAGTACTTCTTGTTGTTCCTGCCACTTTGAAACTAAATTTCTTTCTGTATGTCACGGGCCTAAAGTTGTAATGACGATATTTAGTTATCTTAGTTTAAAATGGATGATAAGTCAGTTTTCTCAATCAAAACGTTGTAAATGCGATGTACACTTTGTAAATGCATGATGTAATACATCTTTCTGACTAAAAATTGTGATATAACTTACGTCCTTCTGTAATGTTTTTGTTTTTTGTTCTGTATTTTGTTTTATGTTCTGTATTTTGTATTATAACTTTTATTGCTTTGTTTATACTTTTCTACTTAATGTATCACCAAACTATCATTTATGTTATGGATCCCCCTACAATCTCAAGCCACTGGCTTTTCTAGGGTATTAGATCCTCACACTTTTCGATGTATATAATAAACTCGTGTGATTTTATGAAATAAATAAATTGAATTGAATTAAATTGATTTGCCGGAATACTTCAGACATTTTGTTATGGTGCTGATAAGCAAAAAGGTTGGAAATCTACTAAGCCTTGGTTTTGGTGTTTATGTTATGAAATACCAATTAATATAATTAAATGATGTTTTTAAAGTGCTAACCCCTCTACTGTGATTCAAGTATACACTTTTTTAAGATGTGTTAGTATGTAAACCTGGTTGGAAAAGAAATGACTGGGTCAGACACCAAGCAAAATATTGACATTTTCAACTGCTCTAACTGTTTATCTCTTAAAATCCTGATGGCAGGTCTTCTAGTATTTGACAAATAAAAACAATTATTCGTTTGACTCCTGTAAATAATAGGAAAATAATCTGACTATATTTAATGAATCAACTTGGCTAACTGTTTGGCAAATAGAACAAAACATATTAGCTTTGTTCGAACTTCGGTCCGTTTCTTTCTCCCCATTTGCATTCATTCTGTGAAAACCCAAACATTTAGATGTTTTGCAAATAGGTTCGAGCTAGAAGAAAATCATTTTGTGTACTGTAGACTCACTGTGGGTAATACCTTGGACCGTGTTTACAAACAGGCTTCGTGTATTAACATGACATTCCTGGGGAGGGAGGGTGGGGAGAGAAAGGGTTTGATGATGGAGGGGAAAAGATTTCTGCTTGAATATTTTGGACGTCGAGGAATTCGTGAATTCTGAGCTGAAATCGGATTTGTTGGCGGGGCTAATCGAGGTTGGTTATGTGATGTGAGCAGACCATCCCCTTACTGCAAGCCTGGTCACGATCGAATCTAACCCATACAGACGGTCTGACGATGGCACATTAGTCTGGGATGGATGGATGGATGGATGAGTCGAAGGAATAAAGAGACTGAAATCCTGTTTAAACTGGAGGATGATTTCATAGCAACCCCGTCACTTGGCCGTCTATCTTCTCCTTCTCCTCTCTCTTGTTCTGTCTCTCTGTCTTTCTCTCATTCACTCTCTCTCTTCTCCACCCTCGCAATGATGTAGGCAAGCTGAAGACGATATGTCAATACACTTAACCCGCCAAAGCTCTATTCTGACCGATCTTAATATGAACTACACTCACACGCTGCAATATAAATCAGTTGTAGATGATGTGTCCTAAAATTTAGGCCTTCTTTTATTTTCAAATGATCAATAAACAGATCTCAAACATAAATTTACTTAATTGCTTGCAGACACAACACTTCTCCGGGGAGGCAATTGCTTAGTAAAGTCAATACTGGAACCCTGAACTTCAAATAAAAATGTAATATATAACAGAGTGTGTCATTTATTCTGCCGGTGACTATGTTAAATATCAGAGCGGCCCAGTGTTTGTAAACCCTTAGCCAGCCCGTCTCAAAGTACATCCCCCATCTCAGGATGATATAGTTTACGCGTTGAACGGCGAATAGAGCGGACTCAATCGCTCCAAACTTTACCATTTTTCTATCCACCATAACAGAAAATATTCCAAAAAACGAGGGATTAAAATTCAAAATGTACGGCGAACATTGCACGAAGTTTCTGATGCGACACCGGTGAGGAGGGTAGCAATGCCGCACCCCAGGCGTGGCTGGGTTGGCGCCATCCTGGGGTGCGATGTGAGTGTAGTTCTGTGTTTTGGGGTAATAATGCATGGTGGTGATGGCAGCATGGTGTTTATGATGGATCACCGTATGGGGGAGACAGACGACCAAAGGTTATCCACTGAAAAAGCGCGCCAAGAATGAAAGTACAGAAAGACACAATGGGGTCAAAGGTAAGATGATAGATTCATCACATTGAAATGTTATGAAGATAAATCTGATTGTTTGCATGAAGTTACAAAGAAATTTTATTGATTGTTTCTTTGAGATTATTATCAAGTGACAGGCGTATTTATATGGCTGAGTCGTTTTGTGTAATAATTAATACGCGTAACTTGTTGCCCCAAAATAGTTCAAGTATATTCATAAATACCGTTATATTATATCCTACAGTTACCTAAAAATGTAATCAATTATAACGAAGACAAATTATTACGGGGTGAGTATGACTTATTCAAATTACAAAACCATGTCATAAACTACAAAATTGGGTGTGTAATGCCTGTCCAAATCATGGTTTGAAAGAAAGCTTTTTTTTTAAGCCCGGGTACAAAATTTGTTAACTTGCACTTTTTTGGTAAACAATAAGGGCAACGACTATGTTCGGGAGATGAAATATAACGGTATATTCATTTGTCCTCTTTCCATATTGATATATTTGTGACTACCATCAATTACATAAACACATCATCACTATCACGCTTATGACCGTCAAAACCATAAATACAATTATCATCATCATAACCATTTTCATCTCCACCATCACCACCTCCACCATAACAACCATTATTATCTTCATCATCTTCGTCTTCTTCATCACAACTACCACGGTCATCACCATCATGTTCGCATCATCATCGTCATCATCATCATCGTCATCATCATCATCATCATCATCAATATCATCGTCAATATATTCAAATACACGTTTCGTATATTTTACGTTTAATTCTTCTCACTTTTTCTCACTTATTTTAATGTATATAAGGATCATATCGGCATAATATGCTATGTATAAATTATGCATGTACTTAGTATGATGTGTATATTTTTTTCTTGTTGCCCCTCCAGGGGCTATTAAATTATTGATTAATGTCAGAACGCATTTTGAAAAACAATCATACAGATAACCTGACTCAGTTGGTTACAAGTACTTTTAAGCTTTAATTTGTAGGATTTGTATAAATAATGACATTCAATTAGTCAAATTGCACATTAATGAATAACTAATTTGTTTGATGAGTATTCCACTGTACTTTTTTTACAATCAAGAGCCGGAAAAAGGCCGGCCGATATACATTATGTGGGATTGGAAAGCAGACCAGGTGTGAACATGTAATTAATCTCTCTGATCGAAATGAACTATTTGAGGGTTTTTAAACGACAAAATGCAATTGCTCCGTGTTCGATTTCAGCTCTGCGCACAGCCTTGCACCAACTCCAGTTACCAACATGAGTACGCGAAACACGTGTAAAACGGCAAATAGCTTCGGGCCTATTACAAAACCTTCGCTGTAACCTCACCCCGTTAAAGCCTGAAGAATAATGGGGAATATAACTCTTTACTGCCCCAATAAAACTTGCCTTTATGATTTTGATATCCTCGTGTGATGAAATAGATGCCAAAAGGGCAGAATCGTGTGAAGAAGGTATAATTATATCACTGATTATATTGAATAGGCGACTTATTTTACTATACAGTGAAGAAACTGTTTAAGCTCTACGTCATCATGATTATGTACGTGCAAAAGATCTTTTATAAATCCATTTAAGTTGGTTAGAGGTCATGTTATCATTTTCTGTTCTTTCATAAATGAAGATATGTTGAACTGAAAGTATCCGAATGTACGCTTGTTAATCTCAAAGTCATATTCAGGTGTGCCTAATGTGGGATTTTCATCTTTAGGTCAGAGAAAAATCGCTCTCTTATAAGCAGTGTTAACACTTTTATATTTTGTGGGGGGGGGGGGCATCGAGATAAATATCGTTCTAGAATGGTAATAACATCTTTGGAATTTATTATTCGGCAGACCACGAGGTTATGATCATTATGATATTGTATTGTCTATTATTGAATATGACTTATCTTCAATTCCTTGGGTCACTTATTGCTAATTTAAGCATGATAGTCCTCGGTCAAAGATTGGCATTTAAAATGCTGATATGATATGAAGTTTGTATAGTGCACATGAATATGGGAAAATGTAATGGATAATGTATTTATACGACACTCACCAAACCGTCAGTAATTTTATAACAACATGATAATGCTGAATGATTGAACGGCTTTAACACAATACATCACTTTACAATTATAAAAAATGTTTTAAAATAATTGTAGACTGTCAGTTGTCCTTTTCCCCCAAGTATCAATTATTAACTTTTATCAACATGAATGCTGTTCAATTGTAAAAAAAAAAAAAAGAAAGAAAAAAGAATGGTATTACAAAATAACCTTTCCTTGTCGCATCTCTTTAAAATTGCTGATTATTTTATTCCAACGTGTTCAATAAGTCAAAGTTATAGTTTATTCCTTATAGTAACAAAAACATCAAAGGCACCGAATAAAAGCTTTTAAAAATCTTAATGTAGATTAGTTGAACTAACTTAAGAATGTTCATGAGATTATGATTCATCCTCGCCTTAGTTGAACATCCCAGATTCATAAGGCCGCCGCCATTGTAGGGGGCTTAATCGCGTTTTGTTCTATCAGGCCATTAATACGTTTCACAACCTGTTATTAAAGTATCCTGCTCCATTCATTCCTTGTAGTAACAAAACATTAAATTGTGAACAGAGTTCATTCAACTTTATTCAATTATAGCATTGTGGATATCAATGAGACACTCAGTTTTACGTTTTAAAGCTACTTCTTTTTATCTTCTCGCGCTATTTTAATTTTACGATCTTGTCATGATAGTAAAACGCCCTATCACACTGCGACCCGAGCTGTTACGCGAGTAGCGGGCGACAAGCTAAAGACCACGGCCGCACAATGGGCCGCTAATCTCGCGGTGAGGTGGTACATTTACGACTTGATTTCTAGTAGCACGACATATGTTATGTTTTTTGTCTAAGAAAACGGAACATTGGCATGAAAGGGCCAGATCGTTTCCTGGAATATGCTTTTTAAAATTGTCCAAAAGTTCTATAGTTCTACATATGAAAATGTACACACCAAACCCGTCCGACATGAGGTTAGACAAGTTTATGTAAAATCCACAAGTAGAGTAAATGGCATCATACCTTCCAAAAATATAAAGAAATATAGTATGAAAGTACAGAAATGCAGGCCCCAATATCTATAAATAATGAAGCGCATTTTTGTATTTTTTTTCATTTTTATACAGTTTATGCTGTCCAAAGCGACCTAAACAAACGTGCTGCTTTCTAATGTTCCTCGTTCATTCCGTATATGGCATTTCAAAGCTTATGAAAGGTATGGTTAATGGATTAAACGAATAAAATAGATATAAAATTAAATACAAAATGTAAAAAAAAAATCTGTATTTATTCTTTTACTTACAATTCCTTAGCATGAAATAGACAAATAGGCCAATATCAAAAGGAAAAATCGCCAGACTCTCTTTTCTACAACTCCATCCATCCTCATCCAGCTCTAATAAAATTACCTGTTTCTATACACACATTAAAAACACTGAAATTATTTATATTGATACTAATTAGCGATTACTCTCTATTGTTATTATTAGTACGTCTAATAGTAGTCAATGATAATAAATACATAGCCTCTGTTTGATTAATGACCTTGAAAGACGTCTGTCACAACTATAAAGTCATATTGAGACTAAAATGAATCGAAATTATGAAGTAATCAATATACATGACTGTATAGAAGAATATCATTAAGGGTCTTGGGTAAAGTTATAGGCTGGAAAGCGAAACAAATCCATCGCCTTGGAAGCAATCGTCTCTCGTACAGGCAGGTGCACGTCTACAAAACAGGTGAGAAAGGAAACTGGAGAAGAAGAAAGAAAATCATACGAGAATACAAAAAGCTTTTAGTTTCGAACAGGAAAATATATTTCCAAGAGCATAGCGACATGTTACGTGCAAATCGTCAAACCAAAAAAGTGTGCTGCGATCCTATATAGCGTGCGTTTTCACCCAAGGAATGAAGTCCTATTGTTATCGCACAATTGAAGACATAAAGTGATGGATGGTTTTCCAACGTGGCTCTATCAAAACCGATTTTGACTTGTATCACCGCAATAACATTTACAGCACGGCTTAACCTATGCTACTACATAATAAGTACAATGAAATTTGATGGATAAACGGAGCCTCTGCAACCCCTTCTTCCTATTTTTCTATTCTTATTTTGATGGGTGGCCTATTCATGATTCCATTTTGTTGTGAAAATACGACACTGTCAAAACTATCACGTCAGTAATATATGATGAGATGAGATTGCCTACGTCAGAGGTTAGAATATAATGGAATGACGGAGATGGCAATATATCTTTGAGATCCTGAATATCATTTACAGTACTCCTTGCACCCCCTTAATAATCATGTATTTACTCATTCCCACTCGATGCTAGATTAGTAGGACACTATACAATAAGGTCAAGATAATCACTTATTTTCCAGAAGATGTTTCATAATGGCAAAAAAAAAATCCAAAGTGGATGTCGAAAATTGAAAGTAGAGCATGGGGGTTGGCATACATATCGATGTTATGAGACTAAAATGTATAAAATCAATATCATGCATATTTAAAACTGTTTTGTTTATTAGTGGTTATTATACAGGCTTAATTGGAACATGGTGAATAAAACATAAGAACTAAAATGCGTTCTTCTTATGCAAAACCTAGCAAAACTTTTCTCTTTTATGCCACTGTGAAATAAAACGTTTTGCCAACAAACAATTATTGCATGTTCACAAACTTTGTGTTATTCTGTACACCGATATGCAGCAATAATAATCTGAATAATAAGGACATTTTGGGGGGATTGGCTACAAAATTTCAATCTTCTGACAATATCACTATGGTAAATTACGGTTTAATTGATATTTGATTCTGACGAATAAAAATCAATGAACTCAATTTCCCCATAATTCTGGTTAAAACATTAAAATTGGTCAAAAGATTGAAAGACTATTATATCAAGTTTATCATTGCCTAGCCTCTGACGAAAATAATGAATCATAGAGTATGCAGAACCCAACTGTTACTGAAAACGCTGCATATAAAGGTTTTCAGTTTACATATTACTCAAAGGCCAAGGGTAAACATGCATTCAATGGTTATATCTGTATTTTAAAAAATTAGTTTTAAGTTACTCTCTTTCTTGAAAAAGAAGGGATAGAACCACTTCTCATAAATTTAGGAGAATAGTACAACAATGCTTCCCAACGTATTACATTATATCGGCAAAATATGTCATGGTATAGAGTCAAAAACGAATGATAGTGAAAAATTATTGATCATTGTTGAAAGATTACATTATATCGGCAAAATATGTCATGGTATAGAGTCAAAAACGAATGATAGTGAAAAATTATTGATCATTGTTGAAAGATTTCGGTTACTTTGTGATTGTCGCAAAACATTTTAAAATGTTCTCGTGAGATGGCGTTCACACAAACTATACACGTTTCATCACAACTGCATGTGTATTTGATGAATGTTTGCCATTATAATCGCTTATATGATTTTGGAGGGGCTTATTATTCTCCCACACAGTTATTGGCAGTAAAATATGATTTATATTCAGTAATAGAGACACTTGTTATATTACAATGTAAAAAAGATAAATATTGACTGTACATAACGTACTTCCAGTTATGAGAAGATAAAATGAGAATATAAGAACTATTTTAATACAAGACCATTTGCTAAGGCAGAGTTACCGCAATTCGCAGATTGATATAATAACAGGTGTGCTAATACATGAGAAGACTATACGATATGTAATGAAATATGATATTTTTAGTTTATCGAATAGTCTAAACATTTGTCAAATATTTCAGAACTTATTTTGCCAAACTGACTGAGAGAAAATTGAGAAAAAGTAAAGGGGGAGAAGGGAGATCGATGTGAAGAAGGCTTTGAAAAAAAGAGGCGAAAATGGGGTGGAAATAGATTATGAACAAATTAATCTCTTTTCGATCCTGAAGCCCGGAATCGGTAAATATTTACCTATACTTAATTTGCTTTTGTCCTGAATGAAAACAAAGCGGGAATTTCACCTTACGGGGAGTGTTGTTTTGTTTATCAAATATATCAAAGAAACGCTGAATATAAACGACTAATGCAAGAGAACTTTTATATTGTGATGGATTATAACAAAATAGAAACCAGTCGCTAAAAAATCCATATATAATTAAGATTTTTAATCCTCTAGATGTTTTTTTTTAAATCGAAGAAATACATACTTTTGATATAATATGGAAAGAAATTAGAACATGATAATAAACCTTACGTTTGTGTAGTTTTATATACCCTTTTTTCCCCGTTTATTTTTATTTTTTCTTCGTAAATAATTCCTTACTTATCGTTTGTATACTTGTATACCTTTAGCATACCCACATTCTTATAATCCATGATTTCAAACATAGTGCAACATTTTTTTGGTTAGTTTTGAAGGATATATAAAGGGCTGAAGTCAACCAATGTAAAACAGTTTGGTCTTTACTGTAGCATACTTTGTATACCCATCAAGCCATTTGTAATACTTCTATTGAAATCAGAACTGTGTTTGCTATGTCTATTGTTTGATCGTGTACAAAGGTCTCCTAATTAGTGGAATTAGTGAACTAAAAACGAAGCGGGGACAACGAAAACGCTTTAATATTATAGCCGTGTCCCAAGAACATTTTAAGGAGTAATAGTTTTTTTGGCGATCAATTTCAAGATAGCTCTAAACTCGAAATATCTGTGAGAGTCTTTGCTCAATTTCTAAGAATACTTTTATACACACATTCTCTTTTCCTGTTTTGACATGTTCAACCAAAGCGGATTTCAACAATTATTTCATGATATTAATTAATGTTGGGAATTTATGTAGGTATAAAAAGTTCAAGGAAACATTTTGATTTTCCCCATTTTAATTTGATATGAAATGGTATGCATCATTGGCATTGATATGTTTTATTTTATTAGAATCAGGTTTACTATAGAATCTGTTGTTTTTCTTTTAATGATTGAATTAACGTCATTGCCATAGGAACAATGTCATGTTCATTTTGTTTTCAGTTCTCGTTATTTCATTTGGAAAATGTGAGTTTTATAAGAAATCTAATTATTTTGTTCATTTTATTTTCAGTTCTCATATACTTATTTAATTCCAAACAACAAAAACATCTATGCTTCTGTCTTTTGGGGGAAAATATCTCAAATTTTAACCAATATAAATAGTAAGAATGACAATTTCATACTTAACAAATAAATTCATACAACGAACGACAAGTTTTAAAAAAAAATATTGTATTTCAAGAGTTAAATATAGCTTTAAGATAATATGATGACTCCATGGTCATTAGTTATCATCTGGCCATGCTCTCTAAAAAAAAAATCGAGTGATCACTGACGTGACTCCCCGGGCGAGTGAAAATAGACTGAAAATAGAGTGACAATCACTCTTTTCTTTTTAGAGAGCACTCGATATTCACTCAATATTCACTCCTAAACAAGTGATCACTGACGTGACTCCCTGGGGAGTGAAAATAGAGTGAAAATTCACTCCTTTTTTTTTAGAGAGAGTGGCCACGTTGTCAAGGCTAGACATGGTCATTATGAACTGAACAGAATGTCGATGTTAATAAGATACTTCATGCAGCAGTGTTCATAATGCCAAATTCTGATGATGAGATGATTATGATTGTATTTATTTACCAATAACAAGAGACAATGCATATCAATATATTCAATATTTACAATATTTGAAAACGTTATATAAGTTGACTGGCACAAGTTCTAGTCATGTCCGGCCCCTTGTTTAAGAGTTTCTTTATTGTCAGTTGCTACAATTTCTTCATATGTTTGTCACTTCATATCAGTTTAATGTACCTTATTATAAATTTGAAAAAAAGTGGTGTCTATTTGAAATGATAAAACATAACTAAAAACCTGGGTGAATTTCTCTCGCGGTGGGGGTGGTGGTGGAGAGGATTTTTTCTTTGGCGCCGAAGCCCTCTGGAAAAATACCCCGCCATAACCATCACAGACTCTTTCAGGGGGCACGGCAGCAGCCCTGTAGCACCCCGGCTCCGAGGTCCATTTTTGACTAATATCCTTTATCCAAACACTTCAAAGAACATTGTAGAGAAATCACAGCTTGTAAATAAAAACAGAGCGTTAATCATGTTTTTATTTCTTTTCACAATGACATGAAAGGACAAAAACATGGCGAACCACTTTGTTTAATGTTATCATGTGAAGTCTATACCATGTCAACAGTTACATTAATTGTGTTTGCAATGGATGTATTAATCAGGTTACTAATAACTACTTGTTAGTAGGTTCAACTTAAGACACAGTAATGTTTATCTAAATGCTTAAGAACATAAAAAGATGCATTCGGGATTATCAATTAGCATTCAAGTACAGGATTACCAAAGTGGGCTAAGATCGGTGACACCAAATTTGCTTTCAGGGGGAGATAGCGGCCGATTTCATAGAAGATTAGCTCATTACCTATTTTTCTTGTGTATTATTTCACCAGGTTTATCACTTATCTTCTTACAAAGGGTGAACAATTCGTGGAAGTAATCTCAGTTGGAATAATCCTCTAAATTCGGTCGTAAATTTGAATGCCAATTGGTGATTATAAACCAAAGTTAAGAGGCAAGAACAACGGATTTAGCATCCAGTACGTGGTAAGGATCAGTAGGATTAATCAACGAAATATACCCCTGCCCCCCCCCCCCCCCCAAAAAAAAAAAAAAAATGTTTCAAAAGCTTTATCGAATCACTGTAACAGTTCTGTATATTTATATTAGATTCTGCTGTAGTATAATTGGCATTTGATGTTCAATCTTTAGGATATACTTAAAGGGGTACTCCGGCCTGAAATTAATATGAATTGAATAAATAGAGTAAAATTAAACAAACAAATCACTGAAAATTTCATCGAAATCGGATGAAAAATAATGAAGTTATGGAATTTTAAAGTTTTGCATTATTTTGGTAAAACAGTGATATGCACGTCATCATGAATATGCAGTGAGTAAGCTGATGATGTCATATCCCCGCTTTTCTTTTGTATTTTATTATATGAAATTGCAATTATTCAAATTTTCTGCTCCAAGCCTATAACTAAAAGGACTGACTCCTTATTTAATGTGTAAGTTTATCATTGCTGTAACTTATTTTGTTACAAGGGAGATATTTTTTATAGACATGTATGAAAAAATGAAATAATGAAGCTCACTCATTACATATTCATGATGACATGCATAGAACTGTTTCCCAAAATAATGCAAAACTTAAAAATTCAATAACTTTATTATTTTTTATCGGATTCTATGAAATTTTCAGTGTTTTGCTTGTTTAATTTTACTCTATTCATTCAATTAATATTATTTTCAGGCCGGAGTACCCCTTTAAGATAAACTGCTAATAACATTCTGTTTTTGTGAAGCAAACACCACATAATTCCTCTAAGCTTTTCCAAAGCAGAAAGGAAATATTATCCTGACTTTTCACTCTGTTAGCCGTTATCAATGCAAGTGCATTTTTATACGAGGGCAATCCAACCTTGGTAATAAGATGATTTGTGTGAAAGCAGAAAAATAAGAAAAACGGGACGGTGAAAGTTTGAAAGAAATCGGACAAGGACTAAGAAAGTTAATGGATGTTTGAAAAATGAGATCACTACATCTATGCGAATCTCAAATTGGCAATTTGGTGAGTCGATTGTGACACTTTTGTGGACAACTCTCCCGTTTGTCGTACACAAAAATATCATTAATTTGCGGTTTTCTTCAAGGCGCTTTTACCCTCGGGGCAGTACTCAAAATATATTGGAGATAGCATATTCTTATACGTCCTCATGCACGCTTAGAAATATTGGGCAAAATTTTACCCAAATTTTACCCAACATGAGGGCCCTTATGAGTCCGACCAACTTTTAGGTAAACTTTACCAATTTCATTCTTATTTTTGACCAATGTTGGGTAAATGCATGTAAAAGTTGAGCAAGATTTAACCAACCTATGCCCAATCTTCATTTACCCAGTGGCATTTACCCAACATTTCTAAGAGTGTGAAAGAAAAAGATCCTACACAGTAATACATTTTGAAAAAGGTGACATTTTAGTCATTTTGTGTGTTGGAGCGAATGGGGGGTTGTCCACAGCTACATCACAGTGACATTACCTATTCGGCCAATTTGAAATTCCCATATGTATAGTGATTACAACTTTCAAAAATTCATAACTTTCTTATTGCTTGTCCGATTTCGTTCAAACTTTCACCAATCTGCTTCTCTAATTTTTCCTCTTTCTTTCAAAGCAACTTGCTATTAAGATTGGAAAGAAATACATTCCACGAGGTATACCACAGACTACACCTTGGTCAAGAGAGATAATGGTATAGATAAAATGCCACCGGTAGGGATCTAAACCCTCTAACTTGCCATAATCTACAAACAAAATGAACTATTTGAGGGAGATGGTTCACATGTTTCTGACCTATCTGGAATGAATTTGACCTTATCTCATCAATTAAGTAATGTGAATAATTCGATAGACTGGCGTATCCACGATAGGGGTGAAGCCGGCGTATGCCCCTTCCCCGTAAGGAAATCGCGCGGGGTGGGGGATGAAGAAGATGTCTTAATTGAAACTCCAGTCAAAATTGCACCCTTCATGCAGCAATCACGAGAATATGTTTTCCATCCATTTTGACCCAAGTAAGTGATTCATTTGCATTTTAATCATGATTTATTTCGTAAAAACAATGTTCTTGTGAATTGTTATCACTTGAACTGATATTGCTATGAAATTCCAAATCTGCTTATAATGATTTTACGGTTGGGATAATTGTAAACATGGAAACAACAAGGAATACATGTAGCTGTTGCAGGCTATCTCGCCTTTTAAGAAAAGTCCTATGGAGATGGGATAGATGCAATGATTCTTATTTTCCTGTTTGACCACCCCAAAATATATTTAAAAAAAAACGACCTTGACACAAGTAGATTTCCGCAGCTACAGAAGATTGCTTCAACCCTTCTCAAAAATTCGGCGGGACACAGGGTCAAAATCGTCTCAAATACGTCTTTTCGAATAATATATTTATAAATTTTTGGAAGCAAACATTCTCCTATTCAAAGGATAGATTTGCTTAGCTGAGGAGTAATTTGTTTTGACAAGCTGCAGATATTCATTGCATTATGATAGATGCTGTGATTTCAAGCCTTCTTTTTCTTTCCTCTGCCTTCTTCAATGGAAGGCGTATGCCCAACCGTGTGCGGGACAAAAACCGGTCCAAAAACTTGTTAAGTCGAGAACAGCATTTCAATTTAAGATCGCCATTGACGGCTGTCATGCTTCTACAACATATTAAAGTTTTTTGGCTTGTGTACAGAGGTAGAAGTGTTCGGAAGACACGTTCGAGTGCAAACTATTCTTGGGTGTGTGTTGGACCGCGTGACCAAACAATCGACTTTCACACCGACCTCCCAAGGTCACTGTTTTCAAGTTTAAGTCAATCCCATCTTGTTTGTGCTTATAATATCGTCTTGGGAAGACCAAAATGATTTTATTTCCTCCTCATTTTTTTTTGAGAATAAGATTTGTATTTCTTCTCTATCTTGTAAAAAGATTTTGATTGATGTAAGGGTCTCTTATTCTGACAAGACATCACATTTTCGTCTGAAGATTCCGGTCAAACTTATTCATTGTTGGCATGTTCCTATAGTCCTCCTCTCAGCACACAGCCCTCAGGGAATTACACGAAGGGGAGGATCCCTCCACTCAAAATGATTCGCACGGAAGGGAAGATTTTCTTCTTTTTGTTGGAAAAGGTATAAGGGTAAGGGGCGATTTCAAAATTGGTAATGACTCACAAGTTTTACTCCATCGCGTTATTATCATGATCTTTACAAGTGATGAAGCAATGTACTTAAAGATCGACTTACACTCTCAGAAAAGTTTTAGGTTGGTTAAAATATGAGCCTACCAACTGTTGGTTTAAAAACACCCCATATTTTTAACAAACATTTCTGAGAGTGTTATGTACCCCAACTTTATCCTAATCACACAACCCGGGAATCATCTTTAGATTACTTGAAGGGACCCCTTAAAGGGCTGACGAGTAACAAACGTTCACTAAGTGGTTTACTTATACATTTGAAATAATAAAACTGCAAGAAAAGACTACAAGACATGATCAGGCGATGTAATAATCTCAAAGACTGTTTATTCTTAAGGGAATCTACAATATTACAAGCCTATAGCTTCTTACGAGATTCCCTCATATTTCACGCCAAACTAGTTTGTCATCCCAACTTTAAAATGATGGAAATATTGATTTGTTTCTCTGCATGTATACTTGCATTTCTTTCTTCTTCTTTTGTTGAAAGTATTGAATATATTTTCCTCTAATATTGTAATAATACGACGGCCATTGTTTATGTTCCAATTATGTTATTTGAAATATGAAATATGAAAACTGAAACTGAAACTGAAGAGTTGCATTATGGGAATAGTCCTGGACAAGAGTACAGAGCACAATAGGTAGAGGGCCCTGCAAAAGTGTACCCCTTTAAACAATTATGTCGTCAGTTATGAATAATTTCATAAGTGTCTTTTCTGGCTAAATTATGAGGAAGAAAAACCAACATCGTTACATAATGCAACAGACCTACTCTTTTTCGAAATCATTATTTAAAAACGTATGTGAAACAACATTTGATTCAAATTTGTGACATGTTGAAGCTCTTCAAAAATGATTACTGTATTTAGCAATGTAAATTTTAGGTTAGTCAGAAAATCGTGGCATTTTACTGTAAAATGCAAAATAATTCCAAAAAAAAATTCCTCTTCTTATGCCAAGCTCTCCTAGATTTTCTCGATTATTTATACCTACATAATATACAATTGGCATGAATTTACATGATTTGATTTTGAAACATTTACAATTCCATGTTCACGACCGTACCATACGAGTATATTTCTGTGATTTTATGAAAACATTGCGCCTACATTTTCCTTTCTTCATAATATCACTCATCATAATTTGAAATTGGCATGAATTTACATGATTTGATTTTGAAACATTCACGTTTTGTTTTACAATGCCATGTTCACGACCGTACCATACGAGTATATTTTCTGTGATTTTATGAAGGCGTTGCGCCTATACATTCCCGCTTTTTTTTTTCTTACTTCATAATATCACTCATCATAATTTGCATCGTCACTGAATAGTCTGACAGAGATTAATATGTCCCATGCCATGTTAGTCATTGAGGTGCATACGCTTCTAACCCCAACACGTCTAGTTAAACATTAACCAGACTCCCACAATGGCATGCTATATGGGGTTCGAAGGCCACATAGATATCACCATCGACTGTTGCTAAGCCGCCATTTTCGTCTTTTCCCTTATTCTTCTTCTTCCTCCGCAGGTTCTTTCACGACACTGCCCCGTAATCATATTCACAGTCGTAAATTCACACGAGGATGGGGTTCGAATCTTATTCAAGTATATTGACTTCGCTGTAAATAATGCAATTGAAAATTGAGTTCATCACTGATTCTTGTAAATAATGTTAATTGATTGATAAGTTAACAAGAGTAGCCCGCCAATTTCTTGGAACGCTGATGACAACACGTTATTATGAACACATAAAGATAAAGACTACATTATGTATCACGTGCCGAGTTCAATGTAAAATTGGGTTCTTATGAGTGATATTCTACACATTGATTATTCACTAATATAGACTTTCATTCAATGAGTAATTACATGAAATATAGTGATAATCATTATTTGATACATAATCATGATAATACATGTATTATGACTGAATTACAGCAAGCAACGATAAGTGTTCATAATAGTGCTTATTAAGTCATTTCACAACTTTTTCCATTCAAAGCTTTAAAATGTCCGAAAGTTCAAATGTGAAAATGGTATTTGCCATTTGTAATGTAAAATATGTTCCTGTTTTCTATCATAGCGGCGGGTAGTGTTCACCATGTCACAGCATCTTCTTAAATCCGCGCCTGCTGAGTTTACCTACATACTATAGGTATGTTGCATAATCAAAAGACTTAAACATAGACCCATACAATTTTCCCCGCATCAAGTATAAACATTTATCGGTTCCTGTATGGGGAACGGTTTCTCAGAACACACTCTAATATCATCAAGCATGAAGGAAAATCCCTCAACAAAAGGGGTTCTATTAGTGATTGACCTTTGAATAAACATGTCTCAATAAAACTATTAACTCCAAAATTACTTAAGATCTACCTTCGATCAACTTTATGACGATGACCTTCTGACGTCGTGACGTCACTTTGTTCTTGGCGCGATTAATATGTTTACCTTTTTGGGTTGTCTGCACTCCGGCCACATAAGCGTTTGCTCAGAACAACCACCTTACTTATATGATCAACTCAAATACTGCCCCTTAAACATGAAGCAAAAAAGAGTCGCCTTCTTCAATCTTAGCCTTTGTTTGTTTCAATATTCCAGACCACTTCCTTAGGTCAAGAACCCGAAACCTTGACAGCAGATCTTGGCAGTATTCGTCATAACTGGAGGTTCGGATGGTCAATAGCGACAAACGTATCACCTGTCTGCTCTATTCCATGCCCCTATTTGTATGTTTGTGTTTACAGTCGTCACGTTTCCAGAAAACTGGTTCTCGCTTTAGAAAGTTTCTTGAAATGTTTAGATCTAAGTGGATTAGCTTAATTGTTTGTCAAGTTGCTTGTATACATCAGCAGTAGATACAACCACAGTGATCAGTTGTATTTAGTAGATATGGTAACCAAAAAATACAGTACAGAGAGTTGAACTTACACAAGGTAATTAAAGAGGGATAACACAATTATTTACAAAAGTGAAGAATCCAGCATAAATCAAATGAATTAAAACCAAATAAAATTGTGTCAAATCAGATTAATATTTATCAAAGTTTTCACCAAGAATCAAATAATTACATTGCATTGCAAATATAACTAATACAAATAAAATAAGACATCTACCCAGGGGGAAGGTAGAATTGTGGTATAAAATAAAATTTCTAAATACACTGGTTGTACCAACGAGGGAGCGAATATTTATTTTAAAAAAATTAGTGGGAACCATTGAATCATTCTGTTGCATTATCATTAAATATATTTATATTTGATAAGCACTCCTCGTCATTGCTTACTCAGATTTTGATTGAGTAAACACATACAATAAATATACAGAAAATATATTTTCTTTATCATACATAAGGCTAGGATTTGATAGACTATTTGTTAACAGCCATTGCATCTGAAACAGTAATTTTTCATCAAAGAACTGTTATGAAATAGAAGCTTTACGTAGCCACGTAAAACCTGCTACAAGTATATCCGACCAAGGAGTTATCACAGACCGTGATAACTCCTTGATCCGACGTAATATAAGGTACGGTATTCGTATTTTCGTCCGCTATAAGCTTGTTGCTCCAGAATCCTGCATGTACATCATGTGTAGTCGACGCGACGGTAGGCCGAAAAGTTGAATAATTATGATAATTATTATGAAGGATGATCTTGGATCTTTGTGAGTTCCTAGGAGGGTTAAACCGGAAGCTGGGATGGTAACTTTGACGAGGTCAACCAGCTTGCTAGGGCCATTCTCTCGTCTCGCGGGGCACGAGAAGCCGGAAACGAGAAGTGTTTGGGGGAAGTCTCGGATGTGTTGTTGGGAGGAGCGAGGCGGGGAGGCAAAGGATTTGGAGCTGACGTGATGGGAGGGATGGGATGCGAGGTGGATGAATGAATAACTATAACTTGATAAACAAGAAGGGAAGAGAGGGAGAGAAAAGGACAGAGAGACATAGACAGACGGACAAAGAGAGAGAAAGATAGAGAGAGATGAAACAGAAAAAGAAACAATTAAAGGGACATTAAAGAAGATACAGAAGCATGTATAGCCAGATGTTATTCAGATAATATCGGAGAGAAATAGTATGTATGTGTGCAGGTGTGAGTTTGTGTGGGTGTGTGGGTGGGTGTGGGTGTGTCGGTGTGTGTGTGTCGGTGTGTGTGTGTGTGTGTGTGTGTGGGTGGGTGTGTCCTCGGAAGTAAAGCAATACAAGACTGTGTGTGTGTGTGAGAGAGAGAGAGAGAGGTGAGACAAAACAGAAAAAGAGAAAAAGGGACATATTCAGGGTGAAACGACCATAATATTTTGTAACAATGTGCACTGTCGTATCAACAAATGGATAAGATGAGAGGATCCTCCCCACACGGGGGAGGGGTGAGGTGCATTTTAAAACCAGTGTGCTTTATACTTACCTACATTGTATGTTATATGATTTTTCCTTGCCTGCAAACAAGGGGATGGGGGACGTACGCCTGCTTCGGTCATTCTGGATACGCCACTGATGTGGAATTTAGAAGGAAAAAAGTAATGTCAGAACAGTTACATAACATAACAAAACGTAAAGAGAAGGAATTCTCTTCTATACAGCATTAATTGGAGCAGTGTCGTCTTGTTCTTTTCGCTATATAGTATAACCTAAATTAGGAGCATACAGATTGCCACACAGGCTGTTTCCTTTTTATAATTTTATGTGGAAGAATGTACCATCCAAAATGGCTCACTAGTTGGTATATGGGCCAACGTTTTACCCAACCCAGAATGTTTACCCATCGAATAAAATAGAGATGCCCAGCTCATCTTCCAACAACGGAGGCAGTTGTCATGGTAACGGCTTCATGACTCTAGCCTAGAGATAATCGAAGATTGTAATAAAGCAATGATTTTCTTCGAGGAGACTGAATGCTCCTTGATGTATTATTACTGTTTAACGATATAATATGACTACTACTTGCAAAGAAATTTATAATGTGCAGTTGTACCTGCATGTGCATTTTAATGGTGTCTCTTAAGATTATCACACCAAATAAAATATTTCCAGAAAAAATAACCGCTCGCAGATATACTTCGACACATTTGTGCCGCAGACTTGAAAAAATATTACACAATTGAGTAATAATATTATTTTAAGTACTAACCAGATATGAGGAACTTGGAATGGGTTCAATTTTTTCATATTGAAACAATGTTGTCTTAACGCTTATCATACAATGACTGGGGAGTTCTTCCATTGTATAATGGAACTGAACTATCCGACTATGGATCAGGAAATTCCATGATATAAGATTGAACTTATTGCTATATTACATCTACTGTGGTACTAATACTTAACGAATCCATGATATGGCATTCTATATGTCTACTCTGAGCCCCGATGAATGTTCAATTTGGATAAATTTTGTTTTGGTATATATGGGCACTGTAGGGCTGACCAGTTTCACTTAGCATTTCGAATAACATTATGTCATAATGCTTATGATTCATGGATATTCCGTGATTACTCTCTATTCTGATGCTATACTACACGTTGGATGGCATGACTATAGGGTTCATAGACCATATTACAGTCTCACATTTTAAAGTAGCGTCTTGACATGTGACCTTCGCTTCTAGCTGAATCCACCCCCCCCCCCCCCCATTTTCTTCTTTATCAGCGCTGAACTTGAATCAGGGATCCTCTTTTGGGGGGGGGTGCACTGATGAATAGGTGAGTTGAACTTTCTTGTCAGGTGGGGGTTTGATGAGAGGGAAAAGGGGGAAAGCAAAAGAAGGGTGGATCTGAAGGCCCTTTGTAAGACCAGACCTTGTCTCATTTCCTTGTGAAATGTTTCTGAGTGGCACTTTAACGTGGTAGCTTCTATCAGGCCTGGTAGAACTGAGCAAATTTACATTGCGGACCGGGCAGCTTGGGCGATGCATATCAAGCAGGGTCGGGGATGAAAAGAACGCTGCTTTATTATATGAAAGAAATAGAGAGAGAGACAGGGACAGAGAGAGACAGAGCGAGATAGACAGAGAGGGGGAGAGAAAGAGAATGGAGCGACTGAGTTTGAATGACAAATAACATTCATTTCGAGGTTGGGCGTGAATAATCAAAAAAAAGTTGAAGCATTGTGTAGTGGAGGGGAGCAGAAAAGTGAGCAAGACGTCTGAAGGAGAAAGAATGAGATAAAGATATAGAGACTAGCTTTAACCGAATGAGAAATGGTTTGAAGCAATGAAAAGAAAGATAGTTATCAATATAAAGACATAATTCATAGGAGATATGATCAGGTTATTCTAAGAACGAGTGATCTGAAAGAGAAAAAGAAATAATATTTTTAAAAAAAGGTGGAAAGAGATATGATGTAGAAAGCGAGAGAGAGGGAGAAAGAATTTATGAAAGAAATAGACATTGGGAAAGGAGGCGAGTGGGGAGGATAAAGAGATGCAGAAAAACTAGTAATACCAAGTATATAACATTCATTTTTGGGGAATTATTGTAATCAAATACCATGAGTCAATTTCGATCATATACGCGCACAAAATGTGTGAATAAATTTGAATCAAATATTGTAGATGGAGGTGGAACAAAACTTTAAATCATTCAGTTTTGACAACATGATTTATCTAAGCAGCAAACATAAGAGGCTCTTTCTCTTTCAAAGTGCCAAAGCAGCAACAACAACACAAAAATAACACAGAAACATGCCTTATTACGTTTGTAAGTGCTTAATCTATCGTAGATAGCAAAGTACCGTTAGAAACTTTTACCTCCCAAAATATGGAGGAAACACAGTTAGAAAAGATATCCAATATTCACAGGTGCATTGTTTCAGTGAAATCGCACATTCTGGTTTCGAAATACTGATAACAAATATGAAATATATTTTCCGATAATCTTATCTGTTGATTACAGTGATACAAGCAAGACTCTGTTAAAAAAATATCTATATTGAAAATTCTCTGTGTATTGAAAATCCTTTGTTGAATAAACGCATCAAATGGGACCTCAAAACAAAATAAGAAACTTATTGTAGGTAATATTAAGTGCCAGGAAATCTTTAAACTAACTTCATCATCTATTGAATTTGTGAGATTGAAGCCAGTTCGCTGCAATTTTTGCTTAAAGAACTGGACAGCAATGTCAAAACAGTATTGTCTTTGGCCATAAACTATATTATATTGAATACAATGCTACAAACCTGACTAACCAAACGTTCGTGCTTTTGACCAGTAATTTTAGCTTGTTTTTGTTTTCAAGCTATCAGCAGGTATGAACAATTAAATGCATCTAGCACGTCTCTGTACCTGTACGTGCGTCGACACAAATTCTATGTTTAGGAATTGAGCAGTGAAACGAGTAACAAAAATTCCCCCCAATTATACTTGGTAATTGATCTGCAATCTCCAGTAATAGGCTACGTATTTACCCGGAGAGACAACTAACCACAAAGCGGCCCTTTTTGTTTATACTGAGGTTATAATCAAAATTTTGACACCAACACAGAACCGATATTTGTTATAATTTTAAGCGATTGTGTAGTATATATAAGTAGGAATGTGATATTTGAAGAATTTCCCCAAAAAGATTGTTTGAATTAAGTATTTACGAACAAAAACATATAATTATGTCCAACATTCGAATATTCACTTTTCATGTCATGGCGTCAATTGGCCCTTTCGTACTGAATTAATGAATAAATGTCTTTTACTGTAAATATATCTTATTTAATCCTGTAAATATGAGAGAAGAGCAAAAGAGCCGACACTAGATTATAGTGAAACAATTTATTTGGCAAAGCTCAATCAATATTCAGAAATTATTATTATATTATATGGAAAGTGAATTTGATATTCATACTTATCCATCTGGAATTCTGGAAATTAGCAGAAAATCTTTTCTCACAGAATCTAACGAAAATTACACTGAATGTTTATAACTGTACCAGACAAACGATTTTGGAAGAAAATATATAAAATCAGTAATGAATAAAAACAAAATAAATGGAAATCCTGGTTGTCCTGACAATATTCCTAATACGCGGTTTCTCGTTAACAGAAAATTATGGGCAAACGAGAGCTGTGTTTTTCAGGGACTGTGATTTTGCAGAAAGTTTTCATTAGTTCGTGTATAGTTTTGCTAGTCCAGTCAACCTATCCCCTGCATTATAAGCAATTCAGAGTAACTTTTAGCCAGTTTCTCTTTATCTATAATTCCATTACAGGTTGAATAACGAGACAGCAAGTTCGATTATACTCATGAAGCATATCTATACTTGGAAAACTGTGGTACGATACTGTACTATTAAGTCAAGGACGTACGTATACCGTTATCTTGTTTGGTTATTCTTGATAAAACGAAATTAAAAAAAAAATTATATATTTTTAAATTATTTTCTTTCTTCGTTTTTTTGCTGGTAAAATTATATATCGCTCTTGTATTCTAATCAAGGTACGTGACGTTCAATATTAGCAAAAACTATGATGTCGCTTCTTATGAATTATTTTGGTAAATCGTAGACACTTGACATAATTATATGTTGAGGTGTGATAGTATTCTCAACATTTTTATTTGGGTATTTTCCTAGCATATTTGACATCCGTTTCTAACAAGATGGTGGACTCTTATCGTTGTGAAAATTGGAGTAGAGTAATTGAATGGTTTGAATGTTTGTTCCAGATAAACTGGGAAAAATTAAGCAAACGAATATTGGAGTGGGAAAGAGAAAGAGAAAGGAGGAGAGATAGGGAAAGGGGTTTGGGGTGTAAAGCTAACAGGAGCAAACCTGGTACGATGGTTTGCCGTGCTTCATGAAAGGAAACGTAATGGCGCAACGGTTTGCTGGCAAATAGAACCGGAGAAATGGCCGGTTTGGGTTTCAGCCTAAAATTATGAAGGCCTAAACTTTCATGACATTGGCAAATTTTTGGCCATTTGTAAACGCATGAAAAATGTCACAAAAATCGAGGTTTTCTCCTCATGTATTAAGACAGATACATGGATTTGGGATGCGTCTTTATATCTCGGTCCTGTCTCCCTTCACTTCCAATATTTTGAAGGGAATAATGTGAGGATGAAAATGGATGGAGAGAGAACAAACTTGTCTGGTAGACTTGTCGTAGGTAAGAGCAAACAGAGGAACGTAGTTGACTGTATGCATAGCGACTCTGTACACAATCCTTGCCTTCTCTCTACCTCTCCTTTTGGAGGCTGTCAGACGAATTTATAACCGAAGTGGAGAGAGAAAAAGAACCAGCAAAGAAAAGAGAAAAAGGAAGGTGCAAAATCGCCATTACACAGTTGTTCTGTCATCAGTTCCACATGCTCCTAAAGCTACCCATCTCGATGACCTCATCATAAACCGGTAAGTTAAGGCTCATTTCTCATAAAAACATTTCCTCGCCATTACGTTTTCCGTCAATTTTGATGGACGCGGTATTCTTCTCGCTACAGTCAGATTTGAAATCTTAACGCCATGCAGCATGTTCGTGTATGGTACCCCCTTTTGATCTTATAAGAAGCTTTTTGGGGGACACAAGAGAAATTGGTGGAAGTTGCTCAGGGAATGAGAGTGAAGCTAGAAAAAGAGAGCGGGGAGACGGAACATGCGAGCATGGCATGCTGGCGAATCCCCAATAGTCAAAGCATCGAGTGTGATAGGGTTGGGGATCGGAACAGTGAGAGACTTGAGCGAGACGGACCTACATCCGACATACGTGACCATCGAACGACAGAGCAGACGACCATCTAGAATGACAATGAGCGCAATGGCGGGGAAAAAAAGAAAAGACGAAAATTGAGAAGAGGAGGAAAAAGGGCGCGCCATAATTCCTGAAACTAATTTGGTAGAAATGGTTGTGTTACGGACAGGGTAGTTGTTGTTTTTTCTTTGATGATTTTCAGAACATGACCTTTAACACGGTTATCTGCGAGGTAATTACAAATTACATCAAGTCAAAATACGTCTTTGTGAACTACGAGAACCTTCCAAACAATTTGAAAATGTAATATCTGTTACAATTTGATAATAGCATAAATTAAGTATGACAAAAATACCTTTAAATGATATATACTGTAAGTTGCAATTATGACAATACAATCAAATTAATCTAGAACCTTTTGAATTTTATTTCTTTTGCTTTGGATCTGATCAATATTCTGTTTACCCATCAATAATGCTGCCGTACAGATAGCCATAGAAGTCGGTCAATGAATAAAGACGGCTTGCAGGGACATGTCTGTAAAGTCAACAACTCGGTTACAGAGTGTTTTGTTCACGGTTAAATAGGACCAATTGAGCAGAAAACAGTCCACGAAATTCTTTTTCTTTGAAGGTTGGAACCTGCTAAAAAATAAGGGCTTCTCCACCAATTTCAAAACTTCTTCTCCTCCATCGCTCGCTCGCTGGCGGTCTGTCGCGCACTTTCTCTTCGTCTGGTACCATTATCCGTTAGAAGAAAAGAGAACTAATCCACTCCCTCTCTAGAGAGGTGATGAACATGGGACACCGTAAGGAGAGGAAGCATTATCAGGTGATCTTTGTGATAAGAGAAAGTAAAGGAAAAATGAAAATAAGAATTGCCAAGCCACAAACAACTCCTTTTCGCAGGGCATAAAGTAGGTCACCTCCAAATCGTGTGTTATGATGAAAATATGTCTTTTATTCATAACTTATAATACCAGAGGTCCAAAGACACTCTCTGTTGAATAGAGAGAGAGAGAGAGAAAGGGGGAAAGAATTTGGTCATGTCGGGCAAAAGAGATGCTTAGGCGCCTGTAAGAGAAGTGAAGATGATCATGTTGTCGATAATGAAATGGTAGCACATTTCACCAAGGTCGTTTCATATTGATTGACATAGAATGAAACCGGCAAAGTTTCGTGGTTTTCCGTCTCCCTAGCACGATCTCCAAAATGGCGCCCACTCCAAAAATTGGAGAACTCCTTCATGTCCGTGTTTTTGGCGTGCTGCTGAATTCCTTCTTCTCTTAACATCTCTATCGCCAGACTCGGGCCTGGGGGCTGGAATCGACTTGCTGATCGCAGAAATCGATCGCTTTTGGTCTAGTTGGGATGGATGAAAGAAAGAAAATGCCGGAAAGAAGAGAAATTAGATTCTTTCTGTCAGTATTTTCATCTCTGAGTCGTGTATCTGACTTGTATAATATCGGCAGAACGGAAAGATGGCGAGACGCGACTTGAAAATAAAATGTGTTCCCTGTGTTCGAATATCACAAAATCATATTCTAGTTAATAGAAAAATTTTGGTTTCGTTCCGTTTTCTTCTTCCTTATTTTGATAACGTTCAATTTCATAACAGCATTCTTTAAACCATATGCCATTTATAACGAAGCGGTAATTCAAGGAATGCCAAGCTTTGTTGATTATTATACATTTTGTTGGAATTCAACTTTTATTAATTACCCTTTCCCCCGTATGATTTCATTGGTTATGTTTCTAAACGAATTATATGAGTGTCCCCTTGCTTTTAGAAGTATGTTTCCTTGAAATGATAATAAATTGAACTAATAATTATTAGAAACATGAAAAACGTTGAATATTATACGTGCATAAAAATATGTAGTATAATTATTATGTTCTTACATAAACAAACTGTTTCCCTTTTTATTATTCATAATTTTCTCACAATAATGTTTTGTAATTATCATTAAAATCAAATTATGTAAACATATTGAAATTACTTTCATTTGTGCCTTTCCAATATGATCATTATGCTCTTATTGTCATTATTATCATGGATGAAATTAGGCAATGGAATCGCCTTTACGCTGAGGTAAAAATGTCGGTGTAAAATAATTTTCGTTGATATTTAAAGAGAAGAACGAAATGAAGTATGAATTTCGGATGAATGAATTCATGTTTTCAAATATAAACAGATCACTTTACTTAATAGAGTTCAAATTATCAGATGGATTCCCCTCTTGTGATTAATGATATTCCAGTATGCTATCTATAAAAGAAAATGTTATACTTTAGTGTTGACATGATTTCCAAAAAAAATTAGAGAAAGAAGAATAATACTAAATTTAGAATATTTGCAGGAGGAAACTTGCGGCTCAGTCTAAATAAGTATAAAATAGTCTATAAAATCTGATAAAACATTTTTTAAAGAACATGATGGATAATAACCATGAAAATTTCATAAATATTTGGTTAGTGAATAAACTTCAGTTTTTCAATGAAAAGTGTGCCATTTTCCATGGAAATTCTCACAGAATCCTGAAAGCTTATATGAGTAAAAAAAAACACAACAACACTATGTGTCATGTTGTATCCGCATTCATTGTGGTCATGATCTACGAATTATAGAACTATAAGTATAGAGAATATCATTTATATTTGATATAATACAATTCCAAGAAATGACAAGCGAATTACACACTCATTATGACAGAATAGCCAAGAACGCATTTCCTGTAATGATAACCGCATGTCGATATCGTCAGCGGACCTCTAGTAAGTCAGCACCCCAAGAGCTCAGGCTGGAAACGAGAGCGAAGTACCGTCTTTCCTCCTGACCTTTGGACGCTCTAATGTTTGTAGATTTGCACTAATTTTAGCGACATGTTTACTTATTAAGAAGATCACTCGTTAAAGTATCTTCTAGAGTGCATTAATTCACATACTTGTGGAAGAAGAAACAATGGAATATTTTATTGGAAAAAACATAAGATGTGGAGGAACGTTAAACGAAATGCCTGCGCACTATACATTTCAATCAAATTAACGGACAAACATTAAAAATAAATATTTAACATACATTTGAGAACAATAACATGACCTATTCTTTACTATAAAAACAAAAGATAACTTAGATTGATATTTTCCGCTGTTATCTGTAAGTATGGGAATAATTTTGGCTTCATTTTGCCGCCTTGGAATAACAAATAGATACATATCATTCTACACGGGAAAGCAACTGAAAGAGCGCATGGCGTGCATAGAGCGGTCACCTCACACTGTCCCTGCGGGTACCGTTTGGCTGACAACCAAGGTTACGTTCCGTACTTCACAAACAACGAAATTCTCCCGTCCCTGATATAGGCCTATGCTTGTTGTTGCTATTTTATGATTTAAAGCGTATTTCTAGAAATCAATTCAATATTATGATATTATGAATTTAATTTAAAATCATACTGATATAATTTAAAGTTAATATTCGATGGTTTTGTGAACTGTGTATACACTTTAATGTAGGGGGACCATGTCATCATAGTCATTGTTCTTTATGACACGGCGTATGCCATGATATGTTCATTTTCAGCTTTTGATTTTTGTTCATCATCAATTAAAAGTAAAAACGTCATTTAATATTATTTTTTCATTCACAAAAGTAGCATGTTGACTTCTAGAAATCCTAAGGAACATCCTCTTCAATCAGTAAAGGTTGATGTTCCGACAAAGGCAGCATAATAAAAAAAGATAACCAATCGAAAATTATACGGAAGCAAATTTAATAATGAAATCCGTATCATCCTTGTCTTGATAAATCATTCAAATAAAATATTATTATAGTCTCTGATTAAATATTAAGGCAAATTTTGCTCGTAAAATTACAATGATGTATAGTTGACTGAAGTTGATATTATGTTGTTCTGAATGCAACGATGGAACTCCTCGTGAAATGGAAAATGAATGTCTATGTTATGCGAGATCGTTCAAGGAAAATAAGAGGCGTTTGCTTTCCCTATTACGACTGATTTTTTGGGGGGAAGAAATATGCCTTACTATGAAGAAATATCTAACCGGAGAAACGGAATAAAACACCGAGAATATTTCATAAAATTTGCTAAGAATAAAATGAAAAAGCATTGCTATATGACATACAATTATTATCAGTAGAAAAAGCTGAGAAGCATGCAGGAGAAATAAAGAGTTCATATTTATCTTTAGCCATAATACTTTGATAGATGATGACAATGAGGGGAATAAACGAATACTAGTAAACTGAATATCACTTTACTATATACTGTTCGTTCCTTCTATTGTACTTTCATGAAAATAACGGTTCTTAACTCATTTCTTTTTAAAATCAATCTGGGGTATTTAATCCCCTTTATTATTGTTACAAACACATATTTTTGTTGACTTGCTTGTTATGATAATCCTAGAAAATCAAAGAATTACAATGTAACTACATTCTTAGTTCTTTCTTCGGCATGGTTTTTATTTGGGAAGGCGCATTTCTAGCCGCATTGTTACTTTGACTTGGCCGCTTGCTTTAACTTGCTTTTGAGCATTCTGTATTTAACGTTCGTCTCATTTCTGTCGGCTTGCTTCAGGCAGGGATTTTCTTTAATATGATCTGTAAATGTATCGAAGGTATTAAAATGGTGAATTCTATGTCGCAAAAATTCAAAAAAGAAACACACATTTTGAAAATGATACTATATCCGCTATTGGTGTAAATATGCTTGTGTAATTACCGTTACTTGACTTTTTGCTTTCATGGCCTACATCAGTATATATCTTTAAAAAGTAACAGGCAATTTTTATTTGCAAAATATATCAGGCGAGAAATTGGTCTTCGCATTCATGATATACTTCAAAGGTTAGATATATTCTGACTTATAATCTCGTATAATAATTTTCTGGTCTGTGATTTTCTTAAATTGTGTGTATCGTACACATTATCTTTTTTGCAGTTGTAAATGTATGTCCATCAAACTCACTTCTAGGGCAAAGGACGAAAATAGTAATGTAACTGAGACTATAATTACGTAGGTATCAAATTATTATGTTTACATAAAAATCTGTATATATTCCTTTTCTTAATGTCTAACTTAAGATAAGGTATTATATTTTGTATTCCATGTTCTCTTTTGCTTGGTTTGACCTTCGAATATGATAACTTTTTGTAAATGCAGTATTGATTTTAATTCAACTAATTTTTGTAGAATAATGGAGATATTTATTTAGTTTTGATTGACTGCAATTAATTTCATTATCAAAACAAATTTATGTGAAAATGACTTTGACGAACATGGTGGCGCTATATTTTAGACAACCAATTCAAATGTTATCTGACGCAATTCGCTATATACGTTATCATGAAAATATAGAATGAAATAGTTGAATGAAAGTATTCAATTCCAAAATGTATATGACTTGCAGTTTTATAGTTATATTCCAGTTCATTATTTATTTTAGATACGTCAAAAGAGGGCAGGATCTTTACGACAGAATGAAAGGAATATAATTTTGTCGCAACCCCATCTGCAAACGGATATTTCTCGAAACGATATATTTGCTTCATTGCTTTGATGAGAACAAAACAGATTTATTTCAAAAAGGAAAATACCGATTCCCAACGTTTAAAGAAAATTGTATAATATGCAAAAATGGCCGTTATGTGCTTTAGAAATGCATTTTGACAAATACGCGCCTCCCCCTCCCATTGTAGCTTTATTCTATCTCTCCCTCTCCCCCTCCCTCTCTCTCTCGATCTCTCTCTCTTTCTGTCTCTCTTTCTTTCTTTCTTTCTCTCTCCCCTCGTGATATATCTCCAGCTATTCTTCACCCCTTATATTGTTTGTCCACATCGCTTGATCATCATCAATCAATGTCGAGATGTGAAATAACCCCCGAAAAAAAAAATACAGCCCACAAAGCGATCACTATAAAGATAAGGAATCTCACGGGGTAGAATCGGTAATAAGCTCACGTATTCCAATAGAGGGGCTGGGTTGGTAGGCAGATTATTTTATTCTTTCATTCCGATTTCTAGTATTGATTAGGAAAATATAATCTGAACGTTTTGTTATCTATTGAGAACTATATTCTTCCTTCATTTGCCAATTTACACGCTCAAGGATGAATGTGTATATTCACAAATATAGATAACCCCATGTAGATCCCGAGAATGTCAATATTACACATCGTGAATTCATGAAGATGTAAAGTGTAAAAACCGTTTGTGAGGAACAATTTAGAGCAAATTTATACGACGATACACCAATCGAAAATGCAAATATGTTTTGAACTTTCAGAAGTTTAAGGAATACATTTCGCAAGTAACTAAATTTATTTTGTTGCTGTTAGAAATTATAGTAAAAAGAAAAACCAGTATTTAATGTATGTATGCATTTATTCATTGAATTTTATTGATATATCTATCAATATTTTGTTCGAATATAACATCAAAATCTGAATAATAATAATAATGATAATAATAATAGTAATAAGAGTAACACATGACATAACTAAACAATATATCATGAGTATAGCATTCAAAACATAAACAAAAACAAAAACAAAATACTCATAATTGATCAACTAGACATGCTCTTTCATTAAATATGAATTATTAGATTATGTACAAGTAGTGTAAGGTGGTGAGAACAAGAGCCATTAAAAGAATTATATATTATACAGTATATTTATATGCCTAATAATAAACTATTTAAAGCTTACCATGTTGATCAATATTATATCGTAAAAAAATGGCAAATGGTTATAATGATTACTAGTGCGAGGACTGAAAAGCATTGCAAATGAAAAATAGAAAAATGCAGATGTAAAAGACCAAGAAATATCTTTAAAGATTTTTTAAAAATCTACAAAGATGGCTCTGAAAAACGATTTTCACTCTTTATAGTCTGTCACTTATATATAACCAAAAGAAATATTTCAAGAACAAAACTTAATAACCACAATATGTTCTATGCTTCATTCCAATAGTACTAGACAAAGAAACATTTTAATATAGTGTGTAAGCCCATTTTTATCAAATATTAGAAATGATTTTCTGACTTATTCGCTATTGTTATTGTGAAATTACATGTGGATCTACTACGTATAAGTTGTAAAAAAAGACCCCTGTTAAGTATTGACTGTTCAAAAGCAGTGGGGGTAGACGGTATACACCCTAAACCTCTTAAACTGACTGCATGGTATATGGGTGCCCCATTGACTATTTTATTTAATGCGACTTTACAAACATGTATTATTCCAAAAGATTTTAAAACAGCACGAAGTACTCAAGTACACAAGGTAGGATATTTTGATATTGATAATGTTAGACCCATCTCTGTGCTACCTGCCTTGTTCAAAATATTGGAAAGGGCAAAACATTATCAACTTTATAATACTTAGATTAAACAAACTCCTTGCAAATTGTCCATCAGGGTTTCGACCATCTTTTTCTATATAGTGCTACATGTTTAACTGAAATTACAGATTATTTGTGTGATAAAATGGACCAAAAATGTATTATTTGGGGTATTTTCTTAGACCTACGTAAATTTGGTGGTTTTATTACACACAATTTTATTATTGGATAGCTAATGTACTATAGTATAAAAGGGAATAATACTGTTGGATGGAATCCTATTTAACAGACAGGAGACAATTTGTAACAGTTAATGATTGCACTAGTAAATGTTTGAAGACCAGATCAGGAGTCCCACATGGATCTATATTGGGACCGTTGATATTCTTTGTCTTTTTATTAATGATATATGTAATGTAAATTTGCATTTCAATTCTAAAATGTCTCTTTATGCTGATGATACAGCTATTTTTAATCATGGTAAAACAATCAAGGAGGTACAGAAGAACGTGTAAGATGATTTTGTTATAATATGCAATTGGTGAGACCTGAATAATATGCATTTACACCCATAAAAGACGAAAGTCATGGCATTTGGTCATAAGAAAATATTGAGAGATTATGTTTTGTTAATAAAATTCAGAAACTTACCTTTATAAAATGTAAAGAAATTCAAATACTTGGGTGTTATACTTGACTCCGATATGACTTGGAGTGAACATGTTTCTACTATTGTTGGTAAAATCTCTCGGGCGATAGGTTGTATATGGAGGATAAAACAATTGCTTTCATTCAAAATATTGAAGAATCATGTATTTTGCTAAGATTTTACCTTATACTGATTATTGTAGTACATCTTGGGTAAGTTGTGCAGACATCCATAGGGATAGGATTACAAAAACTCCAGAATAAATTTGCTAGAATGATTTTGAATAAGGATGATCATACATCTCAGCGTTCCTTGTTACTTACGCTGAAATGGCAATCAGTAGAGCAGCGTATAAAATATCAATATTGTATTCTTGCTTTTAATTTATAGAATAATCTAATACCCTCTTATCTAGAATTATTGCTATGCAAACGAATTGTAAATTATAGGACTCGTTATTCTTTAAAATGCACCCTCAATCTTCCCCGCCCAAGGACAGAATATAAAAGAAATTCTTTCCATATGTTGCAGCCAGTTTGTTTCCCTGCAATGCTCAGACGTGTACAACCCTTTATAAGTTTTTAAAAACTATGCAAAGCTTTAAATCTTGACTCAATGGTATTATAACATTTCTATTCAAATATGTACATTTTACAATACCATTAATTCACTCTCCATTTTTGTATTTTACCATGTTACCTAATTGTTATGTATTCTGTATTTTCATGTAGAATTATTTTTTAAACTGCATGGCGCCTTTGGAAAGCAGTTTTGTATAACTAAAAAGGCCATGCAGTATAAAATGAAGAATGAAGAATGTTTGTGTGACCATTAGATATACTGCTTAAAACGTGTAAGAATTATATAAATTTATCCCCAAAATTTATCCTAAACTTGATGAAAATGTGACCACTAAATGTTATTGTCATCATTCATTTGTATATACACAACAAAGAGTTATCAATATTTTCCAGTTTTCTGAGCAGTTCTATATTCAACATTCGAAAATGAAATTGTTAATGACTATGATGTATGTGAATATCATTTTTGGCGAACCAAAAATAGAAAATATTGAGAGAAACTACTTTTCATATTGTCATAACATCTGTATTGGATATACCAAAACAATCGTTCATATCTTTATTCCGTTGTAGTGCTAGTGCCATACGCCGGGGAATGCTGTATACCTGATTCAATGCATGACGATTGTCCTTTAATTTCGTTTTATGATTTTAGAACCGTTTTATAAGAGAGTATCTATTGAAAACTCATAGACTATTTTAATGAGCGAGTATAAGCAAATCATTTCAATTGACTTGACTCTGCAATCATAAAATTATAATAGTGCAAAGTCGGATTTCAAACTTTTAGAAAGAGAAAGGTTTTACAGTTTGATGTCTGACTCATACGGTTGTCACTGTTAAAAATATATATACATATACGATATTATATATTCTTTTATTTTTTTAATGCAAATAATATTCATGATTTTCCCGTAATTTCTTTTTTTTTTACAATTTACAAAATATTAACATGATGTATGCTGAGTATCACGAGCATAATTCAAAGGCATTTTTATATCATAAATACATGGAGAATCTCGCGAAGCAAGGATCTTATGTTGGGTACGCATCGAATCTCAGATCACTTTTGAGACGATAAGAATTTGATATAGCTCGATTGTTGTTAGAGCCCTTCTACAGAGGATTTTATTGAAGGGGGGGGCACACAAATGAAGGTTTGTCAACTTTTGGAAAAGGTAGACCCGTATTTCTTTGGTCTCGCCAGCTTCTCGAAAATTCGCTCAGGGGGGGGGGGGGGGGGGGGGGTATCAACAATTTTTTTTCGCCAGACCTTCAAAATTCGGTCAGTGGGGGGGGGGGGGGTTATGGGGGTCCAGTTTCCCTCCATAATTCCCTGTCAAGCAAACAAAATTAAAAATTGGTCGGGGGACACGTGCCCCCCCCCCCCTGGATCCGCCACTGGTTAGTGATTGAACATATACCATTTTTTTCCTCTTTTTTCTCAAAGCGATAGAAAATACAGAAATAAGTATAAAAACCAAAACCAACAGTTTAGAAAACACAGTCACTACACCTGATCTTGGCCAAAATACCAAAAAGTAATAAAACTATGATTATTTATTTATAATTAAAAGGGCAGAAAGGGGCGTGAATCATATTACATACAGCCATGGAAAAAATTATTAGACCAAGAATGGTTACTGATAGTGTTATTTTTGTGGTAAGAATGAAATAAAATATCATAAAAGCAAGGTACAATTGCTGGAATTTGTTATTCATTCAATGAAATACAAAGACAAATCAGGTTTATAATTTTGTATGCATATTATAGTACCCTTATTACAGAAGCTTGGTCTAATTATTTTTTTCCAGGGCTGTATATTCCTCAATGAGCAGGCCTACGGTTTTGATGTCGCCTACACTGAGCCATAATTTGAACGGTTTGGATAATAAGTTGGCCTAAATGAAATCAGTTTCTTTAAAAAAAAATGAGCACAATTACATTATCGAAACCAATATAAAATAACAAGTCAGCTCATATACTTCATTTTTTATTCATTTTTAATAAATCATTTCAAACTTTTATGCATTTTTCGGTGAAGTTGAGACTTTCATTTTGAAGCGGTTAGCATATGACTCGTTCTTACTTTCTTCCTCGTTATCCTTTCTTACATTTTCGTCGCCGATCCGTCTCTGAATTCTCCTTTCATCACCCTATCCACCCTCATGTCACTTTATTTCGTTTTAGACCGCCGTCGAATTGGACATTTCTTAGATTGAGATGAGGAAATGAGATTTCAGTCCCATCTTGTAATTCCATTTCAGTCAAAAGACGACAAATAAAGTGAGCAAATACTGCAAGATGGCGAGATACAAAGAGCAGGACTAAAATGGTGCTACGCGGAATGAAGGAGGAAAAAATGCGAGGCGTTGGCAAATGGCGGCGAGTTAGACCCTGTCCCTCTTAAATAACTTACACGGGGTAGCGCGGTGTAATTGACTATCGCTGAAATTGTGTTCCTGAGATGACCTTTCCGTTTGAAAAGGCACAACACTGAGTCCCTGTCACGTACCGTTCAACACTTTAGAGCTCTACTTTTGACACGGCAATTAGAGGCACAATTATCTGTCTATCACCTCTGCACGAGAAATCCAAATGAATTCAGAGATCTACCATAATTAAGGAACACCGGTGCTTTACTTTTACTTTATCATTCTCTGTTTCTCTTCCCTTTTTCTTTCTTTCTTTCTCTCTAACTGTAGAATGGCGACCAAGAGCAGTACAATATGACTGACCGCGTCGGTAAAGTGTCGCATTACTTTTCTTCGTGCCTCTTTGAGGCCACCATACATCTGTCACTCATGCATGTACCATGACTTCAAAAAGGCGCCATTTCTTTGAGTCCAGACGAAGATATTGCAACGACTGACCAAAAGGTATTAGATGTCAGTAGTTCACAATGTCTTCAGTTCAAATTATTCGACAATTTCATCTTCTTATTTTGGTGCCAAAAAATCAGATAACGTGTATAGTCATATTGATAATTATATGTAGCCTTGTGGCGGTCAGAATTAAATTGGAAAAACGTTTCCTAAAAAAAGTAAGTCGTTATATGGCGCCAAACAGTCACTACATTACAAAATAAATTTACAATGTACTATATTTTTACTTATAATTTTAGGTGATAATTTACCCCCGTCTCTCAAAAAAGCGATAGCAATCGCTGACGAGCAAAACAAATGTGAATGAAAAATTTAAATGCTATTCTTAAATTATAGACGACAGCCTCCTGACGGGTTATCGTCCCCGTGTGCCCATGACCATGACAAAGTTGTTGCTTGTTTGTTTGTTTGTTTGTTTTTTTTGTTTTTTTTTTAAGACTGCAAATCTCTTCGAAATATTATATATCAAATTAACAATAAATATATACATATTCACGAAGCAAAAAGATAAAATTCTCCAACTATTTTTTTGTCCTGTTTATCGTTCATTGATTAATGTTCATTTCTATTATCTATCGAAAAATAGTACATGTATAGTAAATACACTGTGTACAGTTTTAAAAAGGTACTTGTAAACACAACAGAATTAGATGTACGAGTAATTACGTCCCAATGTGACATACAACAATGCCACTGACCATACAGCAATGCCATTATGCTAGATCGATCTTTCCCGACTTGGCCCAGTAGACATTTCATTCTCTTTCTTTCGTATGATGAATCTTTCACTATCAAAAGCTCATTAGCGTGTTGACCGTGACTACTACACGACGCAAAGTAACCTCATATCATGGATATAAACTGAAAACTAATATTTTCATTTGATTATTCATGTAGAACCTACTTTTCCAAACGGCTAAGCATTGGAAGGCCTGCTTAACTGTATACTTTGTCAATAGGCTGACGGCAAATATACCATGTCCGTTACGCGTTGGACTTGCAAACACATTCAGGCGCTGTTAGTCAATTTGAAGACAGATAATTATGCCTGTCACTTGTTTTGGAAGTAAATAGCAGGACCAAGATTTTTGCAAACATCATAATGATTTTGGACAACAGCTCGAGCCAGTATAAGATACTTTGCTAACTGATCTAGCATTCTTCAGTAGTATTGCGATCTGAAGCAGACGTTCCGAACACGCAATCATAAACTGTACGCTATGCTTGAATGCCGCCAAGACTTACCAATGTCTTAAGTGACTCTTCTTGGAATTCATAAAGTATGAGATATGCCTTTCGTCAATTTTGATTTATACTGTGCTGATAAAGGACATTAATTTTGTGTCATATACTTTCTAAAAACACGGTGGCACCGTATATAGGAATGCACCATTAGAGGCCAATTGCAAACTTATCAGGTTGTCGTGTTGTTTTTATATTCTTTGGTGTGCAGATGTTGGCAAGAATTATTAGTTGGTAGCAGAAGAATTGATTCAAACGAAAACTCATAAAAAAGGGTGAATATCACCAAACTGAGACCTCTGAAGGTCATTGACTGAGATACAAGTACGCCGTGGATCACAACTTGAACGTCGCGTTATACGGGAAGAAAATAAGAAAGAGGGTTATATCCTTGCTGTTCATCTTACTGGAACATTCAATTCAATTCAGATGAATCTAAATTCCAAAAAAATATATGCATATTTAAAATTTGCACTTCATATTTTCCTGGAATTTCACTCGCATTTCATTTTCATCTCTCTGTTGTTGGTTTTATACATGGCCAAATTATTATCAAATTCATGTCGAGTTCTAGGAAATGTTTTATTACAGTTTGCGAAATAAACGTGAAAATTAAATGAAATTAATTCAAAGGTAATATGATCTTGCTTTTTAAACACTAAAATTGTATCAGCGTTGTAAAAAAAATATTTTACCAACTCAATTTCTTGATGTATTTGATTATTTCAAAATTATGTCCTTTTTTAAAGTAGTCTTATTTAATGCATGCATGTTGGTTTTCAAATTCTGCAACGGCATGACAATGAAATTATATGGATAACGTCCTTTTGAAATTTCTGTCTATTTCAACATGAAAGATACCAATGAAGCTTGTTTTGGATCTCTCCTTTTTGTTAAACTTTCTCACCTTCGTCAACATGAAAATTAATGCGTCAAAGAGTTGAAGGAATGATACTGGAACTCTTTTAAAGCTACCCTATATAGTATTACTTTAAAATACATTTTATTGGATATAATAATAGTATATGAATGTTAAACTTACACTAACATTTTGGAAAACAGCTGAAATATATCTACTTGAGATGAAGAACTATTTCTCATTTTAGAAACCATAATTCTATTTTTAAATGAAAAATGGTTTCAAACGGCGAATGCACGTCCTCTCCCTGATATATATTTACCTTTCAAAATATATTTTTTTAGATTTTCTTCACTCAAAATCTTAAGATTTGTAAATGCTTTTATGCCGTATATCTGTCTAAGAAAAGAGGTATTTAGGCGGCGAAAAGACTTTTGCGGCAGTAGCAACTTTTCATAATTTATATACGCATTAACCATTCAAATTTCATAACTATATTTATACCATTGGTGCATAATAATTGAATAAGATAATGATTATTCTTTTTAAAGATGATTATATATATATAATGATTATTCTTTTGCAAAAACATAAATCGTGATAATACGATACACAAAATTGAATGCCAGATAGTGAAGATTAAAATCATATTATCATCTTTAAAAAGAAAATTACAATAGCTTTAGAAATAAAGGCTGGGTGTGCTACATAGGACCTTTTGAGACATGAGTTCTATACCACCATTTCAAAGCTTTTATACATTTTCAAATTTTCAAATTTTCAAATTTGCGATAAATGAATGCCACCAAAACACGTATTTTAAGACATTGACTTCATAGTAAATTAACCAAATCTGAACAACAATTTACAAAACTCTGTCTGCAATCAAAAGAACAGATAACGTCATAATGTTACGACCTCTCTATACTTCCGGTGCTACGACAACCTCTGCGGAAACACGACCTTTATGAATATTCACAAAGATGACGTGAATTCATACACAGAGAGCTGTCAATCTGATGATTGACACATGCAAGGTAGAAAGCTGTGTGGATATAGCTAAAGATGGGATGAAGTGGGAGAGATGGAGAGATGGAGACAGAGAGAGGTGGGGGAGGGAAATGCGATGGCAAGCTAGAAAATAAAGCGCCAACTCTAGGAGAAGAAAACCTGGAAATGGTTTTGAAATGTGATCGTGTGACGAAAGGAATTGATTGCGTGTTTCTATTGAGTGGGTTTCTGTTGGGAGAAGGTGTTGTGTACCCATGATGCTGTGTGCTTCTAAGCCCTCAGCCCCTAGTGTCGATCATGTAGGCCCGACCTTGGGGTTTCTTACCCTACGTCCGCCATGTTTGTTCAAGCTCTCATTCGTCGTCCCCTTGGCCCCAATCGAACGACCTTGGAGTTTGATTGCCAAGGTGAACAACTACCCCCCCCCCTCCATTTCCACTTTCTCACTTTATTCCCTTGTCCTCTCCTCTCCTTGTGATTATCGTGTTCTTCCTCTCCATCTCACAAACACTTTCATTCTAGCTCTCTTCCTTCTCTAACTCTCTCTCTTTCCTTTCTCTGTTTTTCTTTCTCTCTCCTCCCTCTCTCTCTCTCTTTAGTTGTCTTCTGTTATTCCCTCACCGATATCCCATCTCTCCCTCTCTTTCTCGTCTCTCCCTCTTTCCCCTTCATTGTCATCTGTTTCCTCCTCTAAGTTTGTTTTAACATATCTGTCTCTCTTCTCTATCCTTTCCTTTCTTCTCCCTCTTTACCTTTTCGTATGTTTTTCACGATCCAAAATGTCATTCCTTTTCCTCTCTATGCTTCATCAGTTATTCCTTCCTTGAGCACGTCATATTGGTCATCCTTTTTCTCCTTGTCTCTCTTCCCTGGCGGATCTTTCACTCATTGCTCTCTCTCTCTCTCTCTCTCTTTATTATTACTTCCACCTTCATTTAAGTATCTATCATTCTGCTCTCCTGTTTTAGTTCTTCCCCGTCATCCTTCTCCCATTTCCCTTTTTTGTCGCGTACTAGATCTTACAAGAGGGGTTGAGTGGCGTCGAAACCCGCGGCAACCACCTCGGGATTTCGCCGAACATGGAGTCAAGCCTCGGCATAAAAGACCGTGCGTGCTCTATGCGCGGACGATCAGCGGTTCCACACCATCTCACAAATCCCAAGCCGACTGGCCAAGGCGCGAAGCTCCAAACCAGACGGATTAAAAAAATTCCCTCCCCGTCTTGGCGAACAAAAAAGAAAAAAGTTTTGGCTTGAATATCACTTGGCGTATTCCCCCCCCCCCCCCTTTATATACATTTTTACAATTTGAGTCGCAGACAATAATGAAGGATTTAGTAGAGGTAAGAAAATCCGAACAGACGGCGTGTATTTCGTTCACCTTGACTCACTAGTTTTAATCAACCTCACTTCTCAGGTTTCTAACTTTCAAGGTTAGCGAAAGAATGAGAGAAGGATGGGCTGAAAGAGCTAGAAAGAGAAAGAAAGAGAGTAGATTAGATAAAAGAGTGAATGAAGAAGAGAGAATCTAAAGAGGTGTGAACTCTCCTGAAAAAAGAAAAGTAGAAAACGGAAAAGGAAAATAAACTTAGAAGAAAGAGACTTTCTTAACATGTTCAATGGATCATGAAATAATTTAGAACTGTCCTTAAAAGAATAATCCGTCAATGGTGAATGTCTAAAATTCGTTAAAATAATAGGTAGATTTATTATAAGAATATACCACTTGTAACAAAAAAGTGAATTATCAATGTCATATATCGCTTTCCATTGTCTGTTCTATATGGATTATTCATTGTTTAGTCCCATTTTTGTTATAACACTCATGTTAATGTCCTGAATTGCATTAAATTGAAGTAATTTTAACAAATTGAATTTTCACTACTGATCATTCAAGATTAACTTATAATACTGACAATGCCAATCGTGTTAATAAAAGAAGAATCATATGAAAACCAAATTGTTTTTTAGTTCACTTTTAAACTAAACTTTTTAATTTGAATAATTTTCCCCCTTATCACATCCCATTCTTTAGGCTATCTAAATAAACGGAAATTCTTTAATACAAATTGCCTTCTAAAATCCTCCGAAAATAACATAATGCTTCATTAAAGTTATATGCAAAACATATTAATATTTTCTTTCTAAATCTGTCTAACCTTATTTTTTAGGTTAAATATTAATAATAATAATAATAATAATAATAATAGATCTTTCCATATAGCACATAATACTAATATATAAAGAGTCCTTGTGCGCTTTAATAATAATAACATGCGTTTATATTAATGACACTTTAAATGACAATTACAATAATGTTCACAGAAATATTATGCTACACCTAAGAGAAAACTTTCAGAATTATACACCAAAAAATATTCATGTTTGGATTATCACGACTGAGATCTAGGATTGCTTTTTGTCCCAATCCATTAACTCTTTTTAAATGTGGTATAAACTTAAAGTTTTTAGGACAGAAACTCCATAACCTACATCAAAAACACCTCAAATGGCATCCATATTTAGCATTTATCATTTTACTTCCTGCAAAATATCACAAATAAATATACCTTTTTCAAAACCACTTCTGTTTTGAAATTGCCCATATGAAGCCAACCAACCGGCAAAAGTGAATCAGAGAGAAGAAAAGGCGGGAATAGCGGGAGAAGCATCGAATTTACGCGCGGCGTCTGGCTCATGGTATAGCCATTTAAATGTACCAGTCCTGTATAGAGCTAAGAATAACAAAACCTATACAATAGAACTGTGACTAAGCATCCATTAGTAAACTTTTCCGAGATAAGAGGCATCGTCTGCAGAGATGAGTGTCTGTTATCATTTGGACGATTGTCAAGGATTTTGTTTTTTGACATCATCTGTCTGTGAATTTCAAACTATATTTCTGTTAACCCGAAACAGTATAATTCATACGACATATGACACAGAACGTAATACAAAGGCATTTCGTTGATCTGTATTTGATTCTGAAGATGAAGAATCTGGAAATTAAATATATGAAAATGGAAAATATGAATTGCTAGCTTATTCATGTGTAATATTGACTGATATTGTTCCGTAAGTATGAAAGGGAGGAAAATTAAGTTTAGAATGTATGTATCTATAAACTATAGCTTTAGAAATATTTATTGTTATATTTATATGATTTATTCTCCCCCCCCCCCTCGCTCTCTCTCTCTCTCTCTCTCTCCCTCTTCCCTTCTCCCCTTTTCAGTTTTCCTCCCATGCCATGATTTTGATGTCCGATGAGACCTTCAATTTTTTCGACTTACTTTATTTAACCTTTGAGCCCCGTGATTGAGTTGAAATGGATTTCATTATTCAATCATATGTTTGTAAAAAAAAAATTTCATCAATAACAAATTAACGAGAATAATCTTATTGGCAAACCGCTTTGACAATCATAATTGTTTTTTAAATCGTTGATTTTGTGAATAAATTTTTAGAATAAATTTAACATGAAAAGTGACAACATTCAACTACTAAAACATTTGCTTTAAGATTACAGTAACACTAAGTACTTCTTAATTGTCCACGAAATATTTCTTAAACATTTTCTTCGGCATTTTTTGTTCTTTTATCGTTAATAAACCTGATACCTAAGCTGAAAATGATTGATGAGGCACTCATACGTAATGCATATCGGTCACGTTTACGGCGCAATGTCACATGAATTTTCAATGATAATCACTGTACAGCTTATATCTAGAGCAATCATTTTTCTGATCGAAAACTGCGTGATCAATGGAAACACTGGACCCTGAACCTTGGAACCATGATAATAACTTAGAATATAAAACTTTTTGATTGTACACTTGATTTCTAAAGCAATTTTTAAAGAATCTTTACATTGGGGTAGCAGTATTTGACCACTCGTGATTTTACGAGTCCAAGTGGTCCCTCTTAATGAAGGTAAAGGGGCCGATAGTAGCCTCTGGATCGGTAGGGCTTGAAAATCAGGTAACACAATCCATTGGGAATAGTGGTATACATACATAACTTATAGATCAAAGTACTCCAATATTGGACCCGGTTCACAAAATTACAGAGCGTTCTGTCAAGTACAATAAAATTGGACGTAGAGTTCACAGTTCACATCATTATACTTCAATTAGAAATCAGAGCAAAAGAGATATCAAATAAAAAATTGAGTTAACGATACGACCACTTCTGTAACCTACAAAAGTTGAAGAGCTCTCAATTCTCATATTAGGACAGATATTTCACCAGGAATTGGTGACTGTCTCTTTTTTTTCTGGTGGTTATAATCGTCAAGTCATGATTGTGGGTTGAACTCACTCACCTTCCACCTGTTTACAATGGAAATTAACGGCCAGAGCGTTGGGTCAACAGCGATAGGTATTGCTCATTCTTCCCCATCTCCACTTTTAAATTACTCGGTTTCAGACTAGGGGCACGGATAGAAACGAAATGAGTAAATAAAAGCGATTTCGATGGCAGGATCTCGAAAGACCGATATTACATTACTATTTCATATAACCACTTTTAAAGGTTCAAAGCGATATATTTTCATCCTTCAGCGCTGAATGATAGGCATGAAGCTCCAAATGCTAAAACCTAGAAACAGATAGATGGCTGGTATATTTTGTCATAATTGTAAGCCTCTTTAATTTACTTTGCATAAAAGTAATGGGCTTATATTAAAACCAACCAACAAGCAATAGCAGCAACAAAAAACAAAAATAAGAAGAACAATGAAAATTGACCAGAATGATTTGGTAAAACCTTATGAATTCCGGATCTTCCTGTACGATAGTTTTAACAGTTTAATGGAAATACAATCAAAATATACTTTACAAAATATTATCTTAAACTGTGCATTATGAATGAAAGGGATCATATACGAAGAATGTATTAAACGAGTGGAAAAATCATCAGACAACTGGCAGATTGATGAATTTTAAACGTTCCCCTACCACAAAATTATTGTTATTACAGTTAGTAATAAATAGGAAGGCGACAATTTGAAAGGTTTAGAATTAAAGCATGATTATTCGTTGAAGCTTTATTACTTGCGTGAACGTTGGTTTTCCTCATCTATTTCAACCTGAAAAAACAACGATGCTATTCATAAATTTCACAAATAAAAGGAATCCAACATTTCATACCACAAATGTCATTTCCAATGCTGTAAACGCTTCGTGAATTTGTCGTAATAGGTTTCGTTATTTTCATGAGCGTTTTATTCGATGTTGAACCACGTACTTGTTATGCTCATTATCACTCACTAAGTGTCATAAAACCATACCGGGTCTTCTCATCTCAGATTTATTCGCTTTCCGAACATGAGGGCTTAATTTGAGAAAAGTGGCAATTTTTGGATGACTACGTAAACGTTGAGAATGTTTGAACAGGATATGAGCATTCTTGTCGTGTCTTTTCGGTCCAAGGTCTTATCGTCAAGCTGTAGCTACCGCCCCCACCACCCAGCGCCATGTTGGACGAGATAAAGTACTAGTCAGATAAAGGTCCATTTATAGCGATGCTCATAAGATTTTCATATTCCTCTGTTGGATAAAAGTGCAATGGTAGATCTTGATAAGTTTGAGAGACGCTTGTACGAGAGAGAGTGAGAGAGAGAGAGAGAAAGGGGGAGAGAAGGGGAAGGGGAAAAGAGATATAGTGTGGATGAGGGTGTGGGTAGTGTGTGTGGGGCGGTGGCAGACAGCTGAATTCCAAGTGCTTGTGAAGATTATTTCAAAACAAAATAGTATCGTATTTTAACAGCTTTCCTGCAATGTGCATTTTATCTTACTTGGGTGTAAATATAGTATTGGAAAGTCTTCTTTCCAAATCCTTATTTTAGTCAAGTATATTCATTATAGAGGCTCGGATCTTCCAGGTTCATATCGCTATATTTTATGTCTGGAATTAACAGTATAATATTTTTGAAATCGTGACAAATTGAGCTTGGTCAGATACAAGATTAAAATTTTCATATCTTGATGTTTTTCCTGCAACACTTATCAAAGGAAATTTCTTCGTGATTTCTTTGAGATTCTACATTGCGTTCTGCATCATGTTACATAAGGCTAGGACTCAATTTAAACCTTAACCCTTTTTTTGTTTTTCCCAACATTATATGAGCTATGAGCTCATTTAACTTTATAATAGTTTGCTGTAAGTTTTATGGCTGAAACGTCTGCTCCCGAACCTTTGATTCCAAAAAGCGCCCGTGACACATATGCATTCTAGAACTAGATCGGAGTTTCCGGTCACTTTGTGTACTGGACAGCGCCATCACATCACGTACGGCGACTGACTAGACGCTGTAAATATTGTATCTACCGTACATCTTCACTTTCAAATCTTGCCTGCAAAATAAATGCAACAAAATTTGAAATCGCAGATCAGATCTCATCTGCAGTAAGTGCAAGTTCAGAATAACTGGCCCTCCACTGAATATCTATTACGTTATTCCGACATTATACACCTCTCTGAATTAAAACAAAATAATCAGGATGGTTAAAACCATTTTCAGTAATTCTATTAGACCAATAGATTTACTAAAATATAGTTATTTTGATTGATTTTCCTTGTTACTTACCGTACTTCGTTCTATCTCCATCGAAGTTTTCTAGGTGTTTACTATAAACATCATTTAACTGAAGCAGTATAGCTGTATTCATTAATATCCACTCCTCCCTTCCATTCACAAAACCTTCTCTTTTTCCAAACATGATAGTTACGGCTGTGTTTTATTCCCGTTTTTACCAATATGATACAGACAAAGTTTTAATTTGAAAATTTGAGACAACTTAATTCTTACTTTTTTCGATCATGCAACTTATTTCTTTTTTGTATTTTGCCAAGTGATACAACTATTTTTTTTTAAATAGATACGGTTAAATTATTCTTCTTTGAGTTGAAATTATATTTATTTTTTCGAACATGATGCTATTTCTTTTATCTTTTTTTTCTTTTGTTTTGCCCTGTGATACAACTTAATTCTAGTCTATTTTTGCAATATGATTCTATTAAATTGTGCTCTATTTTTCCAATATGATACCCTAAATTCCAATCTGTTCATATGACATATCTAAATTCGATTTTTCTTCCAATATGATTCAGCTCAGTTCTACACTGTTTTTTTTTTATTTTTTTGTTGTTGATGGAAATGATACAGTTCAATCATATTTTTGTTAAAACAAATTGTTTATATTCTTTTTTCTAAAATAAGATACTTTTAAATTTTATTATGTTTTCCAAACTAATACATTTGAATTCTAATATCTTTTTCCAATAAAATACATTACTTACATTTCAATTTTACTCTGTTTTGTAATATGATACGGCTAAATTTCCCCAATATAAGCAGCAAAATGTTACTCAGCGTTTTTCCATCCAGTACGATACTGCTAATATAGTTTTCAGAATTAAGCAGCTAAATTCTATTCTGTTTTCCCCAGTAGGATACAGCTAAATTGAATTCTCTTTTTTTTTCAGGATAAAACTTGATTCTATTAACTTTTCTCAACAAAATACAACTAAATTTTATTCTCTTTTCTTCTGTTTTTGGCAATTTGATACAGCTAGACACTTTCCAAATTTCTCAACACGGTACAGGTAAAGGCTACACTTTTTTATCGTAATCTAGCTTGAAAAGTACTTATTGAATTCCTTGATTACTTGGGCATGTGGGTAGTAGCCTCAAAGTTCTTCGTGATGGCATGATCAGCCTGTTTTGGGCCTGTATTCCTTCTCCTTCCAAGTGGGACACACGAAAAATCACACGGATATGTACTGACATGGGAAGAAAAGACTAGGTGTTTTTTTTTACAAAAAAGAACTCATAATTCTGAGGAATTATATTTTTCCTCAGGAATTTGTAATCGTACTGGAATAAAATAAAATGTAAACTGCTGAGAAAGAGAGGTAGATACATATTAAATGCTACTCATCTTTCTTTAGAAGAAGTGCTCTTTAGAAACAAATTTTGTTCATGTTTCAAAATAATTATATTGATAACTTATCGCTATGTGATTTATAATATTGATGCATTTTCGCATTTGCCTGAGGAATACAAGACCAAACATCGGGGAAAAAGAAAGATTGAAAGAGAAGAGCCAAATATATTTACTTCTTAACTAAATCACCAATTAGGATATCTCAAAGCGTAATATTTTTCTTCTCCGATAGAGATTTAGTACAAAACCAAAATTTCAATCATTCATTTAGCCCAAGGTTATATTGCCTCCCACAGCAAAACCAAATAGTTTCAAGTTGAATTAGTAATCAAGGTGTGGTATTTCCCATAAAAACAAATCTTTTTGTTATGTCACGTAATATTCACTGGAGCTGAAAGAAGGAAATGGAAAGCTCCCATTTTTTCGCCGCAAGATTTTTACAACGATTATTGTATTTTCTGATTTTTGTCCTCAAATGCATTTGCTAAGGGAGTTAAGAAAAATACTGTTAATTGTGAAATAATTTCACGCCATTTGAGTTTCATAAAATAGCAGCGAGGAATAGTGTTTTTGTCAGCGCTCGCACTATTGCAGAGTCGTATACATTACACGGAGAAATACGCGAAGAACCCCCGCAGACACCCTAAACGCGTTGAGGAACAAAAGAGCGCCAATAGGGCGTTAACGAATTTTTGGTAATTGGGGTAAAAAAAAATCGGTATAGGTGAGAGACGGGGAGAGTGCAGTGTTTGATCTAAGGCATAAACGAATTTTTGATGGATTAGATGAAATCGGAGAAGTCCGCTGGAAGGTCAGACTCAATTTGAACGGTTTAATCATCTGACCACTTTCCCCATTTTTTATGGTGAACTTGAATTTATAAAAATCAGAAATTCCTATTTGTAAATGGCTGAGTGACTAGGAAAAAAGTGCGCCAGATGTGTTAAAATTCATCAGACGGTAACGATGGCGTTTAAGACTTTGCCATGAAAATGCTATCTCTTTTGTGTAACCACTTTGTTTTCCATGAAATAAACAGAAAATTAGAGACCCTTCATGTGAGCGATAGATTTTTTTTTCAAAATATTTCATGGAATTTATTTTCATATCAACTGAATAACGAAAGATGATACATTCTTGAAATATATTTCTGACAATAATACTTTTCAACAATTATCATCATATCATTGTCCTTAGTGTGGACAAATGTGTAGATTATGATTATAAATCGAATATATGTGGTTGACCACAGTTAACTGCTATTTGTCAAATTCATGTCTCAGTAGTAAAAAAATGCGCAAGATATGAATTGATACTGGTTAATTTATAGACTTTTGGAATTGCCAACAGATGCATGAAAAAATGATACAGCGTATCAGCTTGAACGGTTTTCTTGCCCTAATTCATATTGACATTGACATAATTGACAAATTATAGAATTTTCATGTGTTTGTAAAATATAAAGGCTGTCAAAACAATATTATAACTGTTCAACATTCTGATTCAAGATTGAAACAGGAAAGATGAAATAAAGTGGTCAGGATATATAAACTGAACCTCTAAACGTATGACATCAACAAGTCAAATTATTTTCGAAATAATCTACCACGTTATTGTCTGAGACTTCGAAAACCTAAATAAATGTGTAAGTGAATGAATTTGAGAAAGGCATACTATGATTATAATCAACCATTTTCAACAAAAACAATTACAGAGAAATACTATTAGATATATAATTTAAAAGCGCGTTACATTATCCATATACTACATCAACGGCTAATACGGTTGTGAATCTGCTCTAAGTAATATTTAAACTGAATTGATAAAACAACCACTATAGTTTTGAAAATCACTGTATGAATGAGTTTAGTTTGTTGCACTTCCTTAATATCAAATATTTTAATACTGCGTTTCTCAGTAGGGATTTCATAGAAAAATGTTCTCCGATAAAGAATTCACTTACTTGTACATCATTATTATATTATCATTCAACACTATACTCAGAACATTTTAAACACTAGTCGGTGATTGTTTCAATATATGAAATGATTTAATGAATGAACAATAAAAAATGGTAATAACAAATAAAATAAACAGTTGTACTTTCCAACTTATTATATATTCTTATATTCAAGTTTTGTTTTTTTAATTCGTAACTAACAATATTCCATTTAACACGTTGACCTGAGCTAATCGCGTGATATTTATGCAGATCGAATGTAAAATTTATGATATAAAATCAATGATTCTATCAATTATTAGAATGTTACATCTATTCTAAATCCATTCTGTCTTTGCTATCATTTCCCCGCAGATTGCCCCGTCTACAAGGAATGAGCCGTGGCGACCACTAGCGCTTTCGGGAAGCAAGAAGCGGAGAGCGATCATCGACACAGCGGGTAGCTTTGGGCTACGAAGTCACTAGAATGATTGATGGTGGTCAGTGGCTTGAACGGTATTTATGAGAGCACATCTTCGAACAAGTACCGATCGGAAATTTTATGTGGTGGTTTACAAAAGAATATAAGTTTATTGGTCAGTATATAACTGTAACTCTTTATCTCGTTGCTAACAATATGATTTAAATTATTTTGTTTACAAGAACATTTATAAGAATATGAAGATGAATTTTTAAAAAATAAGAAGGGGGAAAGAAAATGAAGGTGATGAAGAAGAAACAGATGATGATGATGAAGAAGAAGAAAGAAGAGTTGAAGATAACAACAAAAAGAAAAGAGGAGAGAATGAGAAGGAACTAATAAAGAGAATGTTTAATTATAACAAGGTAAGTTAGACATTTTATTTAATCAGAATGATAAATATGTGTCTAGCGTAACTACGTAGTAATTTCCAAGTTGTAATTATAAGTTATACCACAAGGAGAGAACCGAGGGTTACAGTGATTCAGTTCGCTTTTCACAGGTGACGCAAACCTCGTTAATGCTATAATAATGAAAATTTCCACGTTAGTATTTTATTATTTCCAAAGCAAATCATGAAAAAATATCTATCGTTTTTACTGTCAGATTGATCCATTATTTTACAAAAATGAATTATGTATATTAGTTAAATTGTGATAGTATTTGAAGAAAAAAACACCACAATATAAATATAACAATTAGATAATTGAAACTTAATTAATGTTAACTTATCAAATTACACGAGCATAAGATTGAAATACGAAGAGTCATATCGTTTTGGTAACAAAAATTAACTTACGAAAGTATGTTGTTAATATATATTATTTGCATTTATTTTAATTTACGAATAAAGCTAAATAAATTATTAATAATTTAAAAAAAATTATTTGTTAGTTTCTTAATTCTACTTTCTCGATTAGAACAAAGATTAATTGACTCAAATCGATCACCGTAAACATTTTGAGACATCATTATATCATCAGATAACACACACATTAATATAATATTTATACACTAGATTAAAAAATATATATTTCTGTCAAAAAATATATCTGTGTGAAAAAAAAATAAAGATCATACCGAAGTGTATTTAACAGAAAGGGCAAAAGCCTTCTTTCAAACTGTTTAGATTGCCAAAATTCTTCAGAAAAGAGAATTGCACTTCTTACATTATCGCCATGATGACAATTAAAAGTAAATTTTGCACCTTTTTTTAAAACTTCAAATCAGATTACGAGCTATAGAAGACATTTATACCCGACAGAATTTCATTTGTTTTGATTTGGTTTTGTTTTTCGTTTAAATTAAAGCACTGACATATTAGTATACACATTACATGTATCAAGAATAAAGAAAAAAATAAAAAAGACAAGATAGCTATACTCAGAGCCATTCATACCATGGCTCTGTTCTTCCTAGAGGTCCTGTACAGGACATTATTAATTAACATAAAATATGCGACAATTCTAGCTATAGTGTTTACTAACTCAACATGCCCCTCAAACTGAATTTATAAATTTGCCCAGTCCACTCGGTAAACTTGTGCACACAGCCAGACGACAGCCTACTATTTTCTCTGGGCTTTCCATCCGCGCGAAATATATATATGTTTTTGGCGCTCAGGTATATATAAAAAAGGAGGAAGGCAATTGTCGTGTATGTCAACGAAACTGAGAGAAGGGTAGAGAGAAGGAGGAAGAGGGGGTAGAGTGTATATATGCATCACACACAGAAAAGGTTGAGAGAGAGAGAGCGAGAGAGAGAGAGGGGGAGAAAGAGAGAGGCAAAAGCTACCGTTATATATGTTGTATAAACTTGTCTATAAATCTACAGGTCTGCGAACACTCTGAAGGTATATATGCATTTCTCATTCATCAGGAGTGGCAATAAGGAATACTAGGAAAAAGAAGACAAGGTCAATCCAATGTACCATATTTATGGGTTAAGGTGTGATTATCAGTAAAGAAATGAGGTTGTGCAGTTTGAAAAATGTTAACCCCTTGTCTCTTAAATTGCACGTATCGCTTTCACACACAAACACTTTTTTTTCAATGATCTTTATTAATGATTCCATGAAATACAAATTATACAATCAACATATTCTCTTTGAATGTTTTAACAAAATGAACAAATAAAATACTTCATCATCACTTATATAATTATTATGCAAAATATTCTTCCTCTGGAATGTAAAATCAAAACTAATAAATGTGCGTTTCTAATGATGTAACTGAATTGAAATTATTCCATACATGATTATATAACATTTAAACATATTAGTGTGATGATGTATATCCAAACAAAGTGAACAAATCATAATTTTACGGAATATATTATTAAAAAACAAACAAACAAACAAACAAAACAAACGACAAGGCGGACCCCTCCCTACCCATTCCCTCCGAAACAACCACTGCGTAGAAACCTTCCATCCCTCCCACCCACACTTACTTCCCTAAAACCAGACATTCACAAACACACCCCACACCCACACACACACACACAATAAAAGAAAGAACGAAAGAAAAGACAAGAAAACATCAGTCATCAGGTTGAAAAAATGTTTACATAGATTTCCTGGCATGATTGATTTAATTCAAAATTAAATCGAATCGACCAATAACAGACAAGTAAAAATGTGCAAAATGACTTTTGAAGATAGAAAAAAATATATAATTGTTTGGTGATTGAAACCTTAATGATGTAGACAAAGAGAGAGAGAGACAGAGAGAGAAAGAGATGGATAAAGGGAGAGAGAGAGAGAGAGGGGGGGAGAGAACCGAAAAGAAAAATCTACAGATATGAAGAGAGAAAGAAAAGATGAGTAAATGTTCAGGCTGTGTGGATTAAAAGAAAAATAATGATATGATAGGGGATCCATTAAAAAGTTGGCTTTCATGCAGGACATGGTCATAGAGAAAAAAGCCAGCAAGTATTCAAGCGAGATTTCAAATCAAGACCCGCATTCATCCCAAAGCGCATCTAATGGACATCCAGATCTTAATGAAATTACGGATGCATTTAGCTATGCCTGATTAGCCCTCTGATGGCTTGCAGTTCTCTATTGCCGGTGAGATAATGGGCAGAGAAGTCATTAATAGAATTATTCGAGCTTCACTTTACGAAAGCGATGGTTTTTGTTTCGGACTGATAGCATTCTTTTCTTTTTTTTTTTGTCAAGAGGAAGCCCGCTTAATGATGATTCCATTGATTTTTGTCGGATTTTTCATGATCGTTGATTAAGTATGGAAGTAGAAGAACACTAGAAATAACATCAGCTGTTGCGCTACTGATATAACCTTGAATAAGTAGGACAGTTATTTGTATTTGTGAAATATTTCTGGTTTGCAAAATATTAAAATAGATTATGATTAGCGAGAAAATCTTTAAAAAAAGTAAAGACAAGTAATAAAGGATTGTAGGTATATACCACGTAAAATATTTTCTTTTTTCTGATCTCGGATCGCATTCTTATTCTACTGAAACATAAATAAAATAATGAAATAAAATGTGCTATTGATAATTTCAAATGGATTATTTGTTTCTTTAGAAAAATAATATAAAGATATGATATGTATTTTGCATTTTACATCAAGTAGCCCTCAAATATCTTTTGTTATTACAGTTAAGAAGTCTTTATTGTTTTCATGACCATGGTCTCAATTAAGAAGAGTCAAGTGAACATAGAATAAACTAATTCAGTCCTTCAATGAAACTTTGATAAAAAATATCAGCAAAGGGCAATGGCAAGTTTCGTTGTGTAAAAGCAGAAAAATTATGGTTGATGAAAGTTTGAATAAGATGAAGGATAAAAAATAAATTGCTTTAAAGTTGATATCACTACATGTACATGTATTTTAATCTAGAATTTGGGAATGAGTAGTTTGACTATGCCATAATTGTGGACAACTCTCCCTTTTTGTTAAACATTCAAGTATTACAAACATTAATATCCAGTTCTCTCTTAAGTTTCCCTACGAACCAAGATATTAAGATGCGTAGCGGGTTGTCTCCAAGTGAAAAAAATATTCCGCTCACTTATAAAATCTTTTAAACAGTGACTTGTTAGTCATTATGTGAGTAGGAGCAAATATATCATAGTAAAATTGCCATTTTAATTTTCCATAAGGTCTACATAATTATAGTGACCTGAACACTAAATTAAAAAAAAATTCCCTTATCATCAAATCGAAGGAACTTGAAATGAAGATCAGATTGCTCTGTAAAAGGTAGTTCTGGTTTTCAGCGGGGTTTTTTTAGTTCCTGTTTCGGAAGAAAATTTTCTTCCCACGTCCCGATGTCGTCTAGGTGAAAACAAACACTCTTGAAAAGTTAAGAAGAAAAGGAGATAACTCAATAAGACCTGGTCCTTCCACGTCGCTTTCAAGTGGTATTGTTTTCGCATTCTCTATTCTATCTTTGTCTCTGTGTTTAGGACTGTTACCACAGGGGGAGGTTCTAAAGAATGTTGAAGAGTGTTTGACTTCTCTTTGGGTTGGGGGTCAGTAATACCTTGGTATAAGATGTGGTTTGCGACGCGGTGAGAGATGAAGATAAAAAAAAAAGTCGAGAGAGGGAAGGAGAGTGAGAGAGAGAGGGAGAAGAAAGAGAAGGATATGTATAGATATGAAGTCGGAGATATAGCGGTGTTTTGAGAGAGGTATTCAGAGAGAACAATTGCTAGAATGTAAGAGAAAGAAATCAATAAAAGGAAAGACAAAAATAGAAAAGAAATTGAGAAAGAAAGAAAACATAAAAGAAGAAAGAGTAAAAAGTGAAAAATGAATAAAAGAGCGATGGAGACAAGAAAAGGTATTGAAAGGAAATAACATAAAGATACAGAGATTGATAAGGGGATTCAAGATAAATGGAGGGAAAACAGGTAGAGATGGAGATCATGATAATAAAGAAATCCAATGACAAAAACAAGAGTTTGGTGTATAAAGAGAGAAGAGATGGATAGGGAGGGGGATATAGGAAATAGAGAGAGAGAGAGAGAGAGAGAGAGAGAGAGAGATAAAGAGATGGGAAAGAATGACTTGTAAAGGAAAGAAAGTGAGAGAGAGAAAGAGAGAGAGAGAGAGATGGAGAGTTGGAACGAAAATGGATTGATGATGAACAATACCTTCGTGGGTGGAGTGACAACTTAAGTTTGCTCTTGGGATTCTCCTGCCGAAAATCGTTTGTCATCTTTTCTCCAATGATGAAAAGCGGGAGAGGAGAGTTGGTTGACATTCTATTGTCTGGATTTATTCACGAAGTAAACAGGACATTGTCTCGTTGAATAGGGACGATTTAGAGTCTGGACCCGTTGTCAGAATTACGAGAAATATAAAGAAGATAGAAAGAGGTAGTCAGAAAGAGAGAGAGAGAGAGAGAAACTGAAAGAAATATAGAGAAATGGGAGAGAGAGAGAGAGAGAGAGAGAGAGATAGATATATAGAGAGAGAATGAATGGGAGAAACAGAGAAAAAAGAGTGTGAGAGAGAGAGATAGAGGAAGAAAGAAAGAGAGCGAGAGTATTAAAACAGTGAGTGTGTGTGTGTGTGTGTGTGTGAGGGAGAGAGGGAGAGAGGGAGAGAGAGAGAGAGAGAGAGAGAAGAGGATGACACGAAGAAGAGAGAAAAGTATATCATCCATAATGAAACTGGTGTTGAAAGCTCAAAAAGATTTTAATTAAAAAAATAAACATTTTTTTTTAAAGAAGTGTGGTCTAGATATTGGAAGCATTATGCCAAAGTTCATAAGCCTAGTTTTGTCAATAGTATAGTGTGCCGCCACTTGAAAAGGTGTTAGAACTCGCTGTGCACCCATCATCGATAGTGTATGGTATCTTTTATGAAACACAGCGGGGAGAGATGACTTCATTTCAAAATCTTACGTTAAAACCCTGAAAAGTTAATGGATTTAAAAAGGTTAGACGTAAATATCCATTTACCCCACTCTTGATTAAACAATAGAGTGAATACAATTAACCGTGTATACACTTATATGCAAGGCCTGATTTTTGAATACGTGCTCTAAATATTTCGAATTGTATGTGGGTAGCAATAGAGACATCAACTTCAAACGGCTATTATTTAGAGAGATCAAAAGAATTGGTGAAAAGGAAAATGATGCTTTTTCCCAGGGGCCTGTTTAGTGGTTTAGCGGGACTTTGGAGGCATGTCTGACGGGCAACCCACGGCGCCACTTTCACTCGTCTTCTGCCTGATTTGCCACGTTGCAACGGATCGTCTGCTGTCCGTGGCGTGCATCCTAACCTGCCAGCCTGCCTCCTCGCGGCGTGCACACCATCACCGTAACATAACGCGGGGGAGATTTCAACCAGACTCTCCCCACCATGCCCACGTACTCTCTTTGAATGCGATAAAAGGCACGGCGCTGAGAAACAAGTGGCTTTCAGGTTCCTTTCGTATCGTTCCCTCATATTTCTCCCTCCTCGCTGCTCAGTGGCCGGAATAACAGATAAATGGCTGTTAAAAGCATCAGAACTTGTTAAAAATGAAAACGCGCTTTTGAAAATGTGCACTGACTCGCATTCGTTTTACGAGGTATTTCCCGCGCGGTCTGCATTGTATAGACAATTGAAAATCTTACCCTTCTCCCTTTCTCGTGGTTAGTCATGTTTATTGAAACGGCGATTTTGATCCTCAATAATGACCTCAACAATCCAACCAAGCAGGTAATTGACGGATTGGAGGGAATCTGACAGCTATAAGTCAATATTTAGACAGTTATTTTGAATAAAAATGTCAGGGAAATTAGTTATTCCAGTGTAAAAGAGATGCTTTTATTTATGGATGATCGTACAACACAGGGCACCAGTCCCAAAGGGCCGTCTGGGAGAAAAAGGGCGGCGGCTTTATGGCGGGAAAATCAGACAGATGTTGGTATATATGTTACCATGGAAACGGTGAAGAAAGTTGCGCATGTAGTGTTGTTTAAAAAGTCAACTAGTTCAGTAATTAGTTTTTTTCATTATATCCCCCAGAAAAAGAAAGAAAGAAGTAACAATAAATAACTAAATTTCATTTCTTTATATAAATAATGATGTGCTTGTCTAACAATTAAAGACAAGGGACAAGAATATAACATATTCACTATTTGGGAATATTGAGATATAGACCAGACACCAGAGTGACAGGGCAATTAGTTATTCAAGAGACATGATATTATTTTTCACTGACCGTCAGATGTCAAAGATTATGGTATTTAAAAAAAATGATTGTGGACTGTATACGCATTCAGATGCGATGACTTGAGGCATTTAATGTTTTCAAGTTCAGGTAATACTATTCCTCTGCATGTGGTCCGGTGCAGGTGATTTTTAGGAGCGAATGTTATTCTTTTAACATGATTAAGAGGAAGATTTATGGAATGGCATTATGTTTTTATATTCATGACAATACATTCTGCAATATAAAGATAATTACAAGAAGGATGGAAAAGAAAATGCAGTTTGAATTTCTTATATTTCGCAAAACGAAGTAAACTGCATAAAAAGTCACAACTTTTTTTTAATCATTTCGAGCGTCATGACGGAGCTGCCAATCACAAAGACAGGATTTTCACTCGTGTTCCGGCTAACTTCTCACGAGCTTTATGCATCGACGAGGAGAGAACGAAGAAACAAAGAGAAAGAAAAGAAAGAAATTAAGATTATGGTCACGTTCCTATCAGAGCGACCCAAATCCTTCCCGTCTGCCTTCCCCTAGATTCCATCTCTTTAATCATGCTCATCCCCATCCTCCTCCGCCCTCATCTAATCTCCGTCATCATTTCAGCCATGAGGATGTCGTCCCGTCGCTATGTCTCCCTCTCTCTCCATCTCCCTATTTCTCTCCTCCTTAATACCCTAGGCGCACGATTACCGCGACATCGCTATCTCGCTGATATTACGAGCAGCCAACTAATCTAATAACCATCGTGCTAGCTCTGGATTGTCTTAGAAAGTAAACAGACAACTTCTCTCGTCGAGATAGCCGGGGTCTTCGGGGGCGCACTCGGCCTCATCAGCTGTAGCCATAGCACGGAGGAGCAGTTTGCCTTCCTTCATCACCGCCAAAGTCAGACCTGGGTTTTATCGATGAATTTAGCAAATTTATCGCTGGGAAAAACGGAAGGAAAGCGCACTATCTCTTCTTTTTTCTATCTCTCTCTCTCTTTTTTAAAAATAAAAAAGATCAATACATGGACACCTGGTCGATCCACAAACACACGGGAAAAGAGCGGGCTAGAGAGCAAGCGAGATCCGGTGGGTGACGGTTGTATGGTGATGGTTGGTGGTATGGGAAAAGAAAACCGATCTCAAACCTGCGTAAAAAAAGAACCCCTCTTGAATATTCCACAGCGACTATTGGTTTCATGATAAAGATAGGTTAACTTCAAATATCAGAGAGTTAGCTGGTTGGCATAAGATCGATAACGGGTGTCGGATTTTACATCTGCCCTTGACTTGCTGGCCTTAAAATTTTGTCACATGTTGGTTTGCTCTTCCTATCCTTGTTTCCCTGTATCTCTCATCCCTCGTCTCAGACTTTTTTTCAATATCTGAGACTTCTTCTTGTTTTTCCTCTGACAGGTATAGTGTCCTTCACAAATGAAAACCTCAAAACAGACTCAAGAAGATAGTTTTCCGCCTACACATAATGTAACTTTTCAGCCATGTTTATAATGAAAAGGCAAAAGAAAGGGTATATGCAAGAATTGATCGACGAAATAGGTTTTGATACGCTTTATTACACACTTTCACTCACTTGTTATCCAACACCAGGGGGGTATTTCATAAAGCTGTTCGTAAGTTACGCACGACTGGTGATCAGTTCTTGTGCTAAATGATTGAGAATCTGATTAGTATAGCACCCAAGAACATGTTCCAGTCGTTCGTAAAGACATTCGTAACTTTACGAACAGCTTTATGAAACACCCCCCAGCTAAAATATATGTATCACACCACAAGTCTATTCCGTGCTCACATGCTTCATTGCCATTACAAGTATTAGTATATACCAATTATGAATGGCGACACTTCTTTGTCGTTTTCCCACTGTGGGTGATTATAGTTATTAAAAATAGAGATGGTCTTAATATAAAAAAATAATAAAATATAATAAGTAAGTTAAATACAAGATAATGCTTTATAGATAAAATGACCGAATATTCCTTAAGGGTGCTGATTTTCATGAAATTGGCAGCTACATTGATTCATAGAAGTACATTTCGTTTGGGGTGTTAAATAATGGATATAACCAACATAAATATTTGTTTATTGAAAAAAAAAAAAATTTTAATCACATATCATTTTGTAGGCCTCATAACCAAAAGCCAAGTTGGCATTATAGAAGGATGATTTCAACGTTTCAAAGTTGTAACATTGTTACAGACAACACTGACACAGTTTTGAACTATTCCCACAGAAGTATTATCAATTATTGTAAATATTATAATTCGTTGATAGGGTATGGAAGTATATTACGTAATTAAGAAATTCCTAAAATAAAAATAAGCAAAACGTTCGTTTTTAGGTTTTAGCGATTAGTTTGCAAATTACTTTCAAATTATTCAGGCAGTAAACATACCTACTTTCTATTTCCCGAAAGACAAAACAGTTTGCAGTTTGTTTTGCCTACAGTAAAACAACGATACCGACATAAGAAAGCTCGCCTCTCCTTCACCATGTTAAAAAAATATCAATAAACATGCTAAAAGTCGTTGAAGCTCGAGAAACATAATTCATCGTGATATTCATTATGCCCATTTAGACCAATGAAATTTCTTTCTATCGATCGAATGAGATAACTTTAATACTTGTTCACAAACTCATTTCATTCTGTTTGATGGGATAACTTTCAATACCCGCTGGGCCCTCGTTATTGAGATACTTTCTCAAAATGTGGCAAGTTGAACAATGTGATGACGTAGAACCTCATTAACCTTACTCTATTGATTTTAGAACTAATAATGATAATGGCTGAAGGCGTGAGAGCATGACATAAAACCCATTTTCTATTTTCTGATTCGGTCAAGTCACGTTCCAACCCTCGCATCGAGCTCCACACAACTCTCTTCTTCTTCTGCTTCGATATCATCAACTGCCCTCAATTAATTCTCTCTCGTGCCAATTTATGCAACTAAATCTGTAGACGAGATAGAAATAGAGGGGGAGAAATTCCTTTGAAAAAATGGTAAAAAATAAGAATTCCTTTTTTCCTTCTTTAGCTGTGGATGCAATAATATTATGGGTAGGTAGATCGATACTGGGTGCGCGGCAGGCTGATCGTATGTTTGATCAAGATCCCGTTCCAAGGCGAGATAGCGGACGGTGCTGAGAAGACGAGCCGAGATGCTACCATTACCTGGTCACGCAAACCTACAAGATTGACAGCTACCAAACAGATAAACTTGGAGCACGAGGGAAGAGGGAGAAGAGGAGAGATGGAGAGAAAGACCGAGGAGATAGATGGAAACGGAAGGAAAATCAGAAGGCCTATATGCAAACATACAGAGAGAAACAGAGACGTATTGTTGGAAAATGAGAATGTGCCAACATATGCATACACACTCACGCACCCAAACTCCCACAAACATAGACACGCACTTTCACACCCACGCCCTATTAGTCCGCATCAACCTCACGCGCGCGCACACACACATAAAACAGGAAAAATGTTTCTGAAAATGTGTGCTCAACTTTAAATAAGGAAGGGAATTATATGTATTAATTCAGATGTACATGTTCATGTAAACGAATGACAATAAACATCATATCAAAGAAAATAACTTTGAGATCGTTTACATACAGATAAACGAATGATATAATTTGAAAGGGAAAAAAGACATAAAATTATTGATCCACATAAAGGTTGAAAGAAGGGAACGATAGGGAAGAGACAGAGAGGGGGTGATAAGAGAGTAAGAGAGAGAGAGAGAGAGAGATACATTACTGACGTGTGAAATTTATAATCAAAGAAATTAAAAAATGATGCGCGGTTAATTTGGATAATGTACGAAGCGCTGGGAGATCAGATAGGAAATGAAAACTGCAATTTGAATTAGAGCGAATGACGGAGGAACAAATGAGAGATTTTTACGCATCAACACCTCACGCTCTTCAATGACAGCCTGAGCAATTACATTCAAAATAGATAGAATCAAAGAGTAGCTAAAACTTATCATGTTATACAACTGGAGATATATTTGAAATGCAAGGTTTTGTGCAATGAAATCAAACAAATGCAAAACGAAGGGAATTAAATGGTATCCGCTATTCATGTGTCATGCAGCTAATTTGGTCAGATGTTTTCGTCTGCAAGGTTTTGATCTTTTCAACTTGTCAGTTCCATCAGTAATTTCATCTAATCTATATTTTTAAACATTATATGTTTGTTTGCTCCTTACACTTCATTCTCTTCTTTTGTCATTTGTCTTTTACTTCGTTTTTCATCTCCTCTTTCTTCTACTTCTGTATTTTTCTACTTCAATGGTTTTCTTCTTATAATACAGATACATCTTCCATTCCTCCTTCGTCTTCTATTACTTTATATTTTTTCTTTGACGTTCTCTCATGGTTGGGTGTCATTTTCTTTTCCACTTTTTTTATTTTTCTACTCTTTCTGTATAATGTTTTCCTCATTATACTCTTTTTTTAATCATCAAATGAAAGTAACACGATAAAAACTACTTTCGAAAAATAAACTCAAGACAATTTCAATAGCCCTGTCTGTCACCTTTAGAATTGTGCGAACATTACAATCGCGTATTACATAATCCGAACCTGATTTCTATGGGCACTACAATAGGCCTTTGAAATTGACCTTGAGTTTATTTTTCGAAAGTAGTTTTTATCGTGTTAAGTGTCTTTGTAGCAATTTAAAACAAATTTTCACCTTACGCACAAACACATAAACATAATTTTAATGCAATTTAAAAAACACAATTACTTTACGGAAGTGCTTTGAATTATTGTTGCTAAATATAGTGTGTTTACGTTGAACCGTAACCAAAATAAAGTTAACGGTTTGGTGTAGATGGACTATTCCTAGAAAGAAAGTTGTAAATAGAGCAAATCTGTGCCGATGTCGTCAGTGTTTCCTTGGAAATACTGGACACTTCCAGACCTCAAATCGGACTAAACCTGTACTCGATAAGAACCACTCTGCGGTTTAACTCCACCCATTATAATCTTGTCGCTCTCAAACTCTTTAGAAAGAAAAAAACGTAAAAACGCGAGACACTAAATCAGACCACCTTCCTTTTTATTCATTGACGTAGCTCTGAAGACTCTTGTTTTCATCATAATCAAAGCCCTGTATATGGAAGAGATCGGGGAGACAATAGGGGGTAATACAATGGTGTTTGGTGGGATGAAGTTTGCTGAGCGTGTTAACGACTACAATAGGAGAGGAGGAGCGATGGATGGTTGAGGTTGGATTGTGGTTTCAGACTTTCTTATACTGATCATGATCATCCTGATGACCCAGGAAAGAGCTGACATCACTATCAACGTCATCGCAGCCGCAACTCGACATCGTCAGTGTCACCAAGCTTTGTTCCCGCATTCATGCAATTATGATCAGGATGATCACCATTGATGGTTAATGCAAATTGGCAACATTTTCCCTCTGAAAAGTTCCAGTTGTAATATACTGCTGTTAATATAATTGTGTAATCTACTTCAACATTTTTTCTTCATCTTTTTACTCATACTGCCGGCTATTTTTTCCTCTGTTATATTGTATTTTTTCCTCCGTTTATTCAATCTTTCTCTTTTAATGTTTATATTAAAATGATAGACATATAGATTTAATATCATAATGTAAACAAAAATTTGAATACAAATTAAAGCCTGTACTGATATTTGTCATAAGATATGAATTATTAAATAAACGAGACTTCATTTTAAACTTGGACACATAATGGCGATAAGTTATATTAAATTTTGGTTTTGAGAAAAGAAAAAAATACAAACTTCAACTTTCAAAAATAAATTCCCAAATCTTGCGATGAGACTATAGAGTAATATCGTAATAAGTGATAATATTTTTTTCCTAAAGTACAATAAAGATATATCTTTCATGAATAATCAAAATTATATCAGGTTCATACAATTGAACTGGACAACATAATAACATACCAGCTGATGCAGTGTCTTAAGCTGGTGGAATTGATGACGTGCATGCTTATTAAAGCTAGAGAGACACTGTTTGCTAAAGCTCTACAGCTTGCATCGATGAAAAGAAAATGGAGACTACAGAGACATCGGCTTTTATGAACCCCACATATAGGGGCCTTCAATTAATAGAATACCAATGATGTAATTGTTTTGTCCAGCGGCTAACAATAGGAGACTTGAAGGCTTATTGTTGCTCGAAAGCCGCAAAATTACCAAGTCGAATGGAGGGGGTGGATGTTTGCTAAATCGAGAGCAAACTTTAAACCAACCATACCACGGGTGGGTTTTGATTAGAGCTCGTTATACCTAGAAATAGACAAAATGACATCAAAGGATCTGAAACAAAGCGATTAATTTGGAGCCAGAAGGGCATTAACATATATACTTTACCACACAGCTAACGCCCTTCTGGCTCTCAACAGACGTTATGCAAACGACATTTTTGTCTCGCTGAACATCTCTTTAAGAAACTAATCCCTACTTTTCCATGTAATTTCAAAAATGAAATTTCAAACAGTACTCTTCTCCATGGTTGTTGAATTTGAAAACTTTTCAGGTTGCCCGATTTTCACATGCCAAATAGCTACACATTAGTAATGTAGGAAACTTTTACGTTGACGAATGTTTCATGAATATTGTGTTATAATTTGAATTCATACAGAGAAAATGCTACATTAAGTTTAGCAGAGCAGGGTTGCGAACATACTGGCTAAAACACAAAAACAAAAATAATTTGCAGATGTTTTGCCCTTTAGGCCAATAAAAAAGCTCTTCGTAAAGTGAAAATAAGATGAGCTCTGTTTGTTGAATAAATGTAAAAATCCTGAGGTCTTTTTTTCTAAATATCCAACACAGTAATAATAAATAAATAAATTTAAAAAAACACGGCAACTTTGAACCTCTGCCGCATAGAACTTAGGGTCCAGCTGTCGCATTGATGGTCTGCTTCAGTTACAATTTAAATCGATGAGACATTAATACAAAATCTTAACCTGATGCTGCTTATAGTTATCGCTGTTACAGAAACTAGCCGTATTATTGGTGGTGCCTGTGTTTCAGCCCTGGTTTCATTTTGCGAATTTATTTAGTCAGAGATTGGAATATTAACTGAAATTACGTAATACTGAGTCATAGTATCTTCCTTGACGGTGCTCTGAAATAAAGACAGGATTCTTCGACGTGATTCCTTTAATACATGTTTACCCAAACGCCGCGGCGCTACCATATTATGGCGTTGATACCGGTTGAGTTTAATTACACGTGATTCATTGTTAATATGATTATAGACCTGCTAAACGGTTTAAAGAATTATGTTTATGAAATACGTTTACGAATATCAAAACCTATATCAAAACATTTAATTTACTTTAATCATAGAAGTCTGAGCAGAAGGAAGATACCAAACCACTGAAAATAAAGGTTGAGTTGATGGATAGAACTATTTTACTTCACACTCATCGATATTCGAACATTAATGTATCAGTTTATTAATCAAATGGAGATTAAGTTGATGGATTATAATTATCATTATGATCACTCTGGCTTTGAAGGATATGTATAATGATATAAACCCCTCAAAATTATATCTTACTTGTTACCATATTATCATACTGGAATTCGGTGTCAGTGAAAAGCATATTAATTCCCTTTATATTGATGCTCCATTCTTACTGATTATGTAATCATGGAATGTGCAGTACACCTGAATATAAGACCAAGTCAAAAGTGAAATGTTGCAAAATGCATTGTCATTGTCAATAGTGAATTCCCCCTTGTTTGTAGGATGGCTTATGTTTTGAGTGATGTTTAGGTGGTCACTAATGAATGCAATGACGTTTTCTCAAGTTCTGTTGTGTGGAAAATCAAATGTTTTAATCAACTGATAATAATATTAAAAGCATAAACGTAGCAAACAACAACATCAACAACAAAAAACTTATCGTCGGTAACAACACACCGGTTTCTAAATAGCTATTCAAAACTTACGTTTGAAAGAATAAAATTACTCGCCACAGATAATCATCTAGAACCAATTTATGATTTTAAAATGTAGCAAATATCTCGTATTCGTTCTGCTATTGATCACTTTGATTAAACCCATGAGATACGTGTTAAAAGGTATACAAGACCGAGCAACCTATAGATGTTTCCATAATCGATTCTGAATAGCACGTTAACCATTAACTATTTAAAGGCCACAATATTCACATCCGTCTCTCGTATTAAGGGGCGTGTACCTTATACCACTCAAACGTACCACTCAAAGTAGAGAATCTATTCAATCTACTCTGACTATAAGCAAAGGACTGAATTATATATAAACAGAGAAATATCAGAGAAAAATATTGCCAAAGTACACACAAAATAAATTTCAAGTCAAGTTTATATAATATGTCAAACTGTTGAGGATTAAATTAAACTCAGAAATAAAAACTAATCAAAATGTCCTCCCAAGTTTCATGCTTCTGAATAAAGTGTCCAAATCTAGGTCCGATGACAAAGAAAGTACGAAAAATTCGTTGTTGTTGCTTTTTCTCAAAAAATATTTCATTGACATTGTAACTTACAAATAGGGTGGGGTGAAACTGACGTATTTTTAAGCACAAAAAAAAGTGAAATTACTTGGCAATTTGAGTATTTCACTTCCTTCTTGGTGAGAGAGAAGCAATTTTTAAGCCCAAATCCAAGGTCTGTGCGGTCGAGATTCTCTGGTTACATGTCGGTCACGGCCAAGCGATTCAAATCCAACCAATTTTAGATCAGACCACGAACTCAACCGTGATTGACATGTGTCAATATAAAGATATCAAAAGAGAGTCGGAAATTACTGATTTTCAATTTAAAGAGAAAGGGAAGAAGAAGAGAAAGAGTCTTGACAAGGAGAATAAAAAACATATGAGCGCCATAATAAAAACCCACATTTAGATCTCTCCCCCAGCGCGCTCCGGTCCAAAAAAATGAGAACACAATAAGAAGAGAAGATATGCGGTGCGGAGGTGTGTGGTATTATGGGAGGTCGGTGATGGGCTGAGAGATGGTAATACGGTACGTGAGACTGACAAAAGATCTCGGGACTCTGGCGGGCTGAGTTGCATGTAGACGACACGCTTGTCTGACGATCCTTGCTGCATTTTGTTCTCTCTCCCAACCCTTTCTTTCTTCCCTCTCCCTCATGATGTACTATCCCCGTCACCATACACCTTTTACCCGGACTAAAATTGAATGGGGACGGCTAGCTGAAATCAAAACCCAATTTTTTTCTTCGTGTGAATGAGTTCTAAGGTCGAACAATTTCCCCCTTTTCAGTCTGCATAAATCCACCTCATAAAAAATATTCAAAGACACGTACGTCCAATTATTATGGTATGACAAGGCAATTGCCATCAAAATGGTCAGATAAGGTATAACTTGAGAATATCTTTTATTGTGTGTCTTTTGTAAAGATCAATGTTACAATTGTATGGTGACGTCACTGCGGTAGACAGAGAATAAATTGGATTTGAAGTGATGCATGATGTAGGTAGGAATAACTCACAAACAAATATTCAATGGTGATACGCAAACTAGACTTAAATGGGAAGAGAATTCGCGAAAATTGCCCCAGGGGGATGGTATCAATCTTGTGATATTCCATTATATTCGGAAGGTGTGCTCAAGTTCCTGTTCAGCAGAAGAATAAAAAAAGTTCAATAAAAGTTCACACAAGAAATATTTGATTGAGGTCATGATTTCTTTTATTGGCAGTTGATTATGTAATAATGACTAATCGGAAACATTGATAACACGATTCGGCATTTACGTTGTCGACATGGTTTTAATATACGTATGTTCGAGTCGTGTATTCAAGACGTGATCAAATTTTATACTTGTTACTATTTTTAACCTATCTTTCTTTTGTATTGTTTTGTTATCAGTTGTAATATTTTACTGTTCTGAAATTGTTTTATATTGTAATTTAATTGTTTTATGTAATACAGGGCAGTTTTTATGTACTAAAGAGACTACACTGCATGTATACAGAACATAGAAATTTAAAAAAAAAATCTCTTTCTGACGAAATTCAATTTTTCATTTTCTCTCTGTTGATCTCCAACACTGAATTAATCAACAAGATCAATCAATCTCCCATCTTATACATATCAATAAACCTCACTAAATATTCAGGCAAGCAGTGGGATAGACATGTAGCTACACGTGCATGACATATTCCAGAAAATAGGAATTAAAACAAAATCACTGAAATACGAAAAGAGCATTCAGTTAAACAACCCATTATTTATCTGTAGGATTAGAATTGCTTTCTATTTGTATATGAACATTGATTAACAATATATCAAAGCCTACATACAATTTTGGTAAACCATTATTCAATTCGTCAGATTTGTTAGATTTTAGATGATAAACAGCAAAGTCCTCATAGATTATGTACATGTACTTCTAAATGGCTACACTTTTCTTCTGAAATAAGCAAATACGATTAGTGATCAGCGATTCACATCTGACGGTGCATTAAATCATATTTAGATCGGCGTTCATTTTGTAACGCTTATCGAATCTTGATCATATAAGTGATTGCCCTAATACTACTACTACTACTACTTACTACTACTACTACTACTACTACTACTTCTACTACTACTACTAATGATAATAATAATAATAATGATAATGATATTAATAATAAATTTTTCTTTTTCCAGCGTTAGGGGGAATCCTTTTATCTCAGCATATTGTTAGCATTCCCCTTAACGCACGGTTTCTTTCCCCGTAACGTCGAATTTCTATTGTGACGGAATAAACCACACTGTTAGGATTCCCCCTAACGTAGGAAATAATGTTGTAATGATAATAATAATAATAATAATAATAATAAAAATAATGATAACAGTAATGATAACGGGATAAAATTTGTGCACCTTATTATTAACATACTTTCCACTATGAATTTTCATTTCAAAAAAAATATCCCATGCTCTAAACAGATTCAACTCAACTTCAAGTTGAATTCCCCGCAAAATTAACACAAATACCATTCATTCAGGTAGCAACCCAGTAAAATTAAGAATTGCTTATTGAGAAATACTCGTCATCGTGAAACCGTTAAAACGAACTTTGCAATTACTTTCTCAACGTTTTCATAATTTAACAACTTTGTTCATGCTTGAGGACGCATATCGTGAGAGGAAAGGGTAGCACACAGTGTTTGTATTGAGTAGGGATGCCTTGTTCAAATCATGTTCGGTCAACTTGGTTTTCACCTAGATGATACCGGAAAGTGGAGAAGAAAATCCATTCTCATGTATACCAGCCAGAAAACCACAATTCAATCAAGAATCAGACATGCCATCACAGTTTGTGGAATCTAGAGTAAATCTAAAGTGTCGGAAAATCAAGGGACAAAAAGAGAAACATTTTTGGGGGTCTTTTAACAACAAAGTACTTTGTTCAAATCATTTACTTACATCGAAAGCAATCAATATTCAATTAATGCTTGGGAATTATAAAATGTTGGTCTTTATGTTTTCGTGGATTGCGACGATGACCTCGGTTTTGGTGTCCTCATCGACGTCACGATCATCAACCTGTGGATATATCTTTATTTTAATTCTATTTCATCTACACGTTCTCCCATCTCTATTTACTATATATATGTATATATGTATATATGTATATATATATATGTATATAATATGTATATATGTATATATGTATATATATATAAATCGGTATCAATAGAGTGTAAGAATAATGATAAATTGAGTTACTCACCATGTTTGAAATATGGCCAAATCGGTATTAATAGAGTGTAAGAATAATGATAAATCGGTATCAATAGAGTGTAAGAATAATAATACATTGAGTTACTCACCATGTTTGAAATACGGCCATTCAATTTATCATTATTCTTACACTCTATTGATACCGATTTGGCATTATGTATTGTTAAAATATAACCCTCGCCAACTACCCTCGTCTCTTGTTTTCTCTCTCCATTCATTCTGCCCGCTACTATTATTGAACATCTCTTTCGGCTTTCCTGTACCTCTTTATCTCTTCATATCCGGCTGTACCTCCGAACTTGAATAACTGAGATTTGAAAGACTTTTGTACTGCAATTATTATGTCTACCTTGCCTTTTTTATATATATAAACGCATGTAACTAACAGGTACGATCACTCCACCTGAAGAAATAAATTGAAAGCGCTTGTGGAAATCAACCTGTGGATATATCTGCTGTGTCATTATTCTCTGAGTGAACTTTATTTTAATTCTATTTCATCTATACGTTCTCCCATTTAAATCTCTATATACTATATATATGTAGCTACTGGATTCGCGATTAAAATACGTATTCTCAGTAAAGAACAGTGAACTACATACAAAAAAAGAGAGGGTCATATGTCCAAAGTGCAGAATCCTACCAGTGACCGGGGTAATAATACTGTAAAGCGCTTTGATCAATTTCTTAATTGGAAAGGCCTTATCAAAAGAAAAAAAAACACAGATATTATTATCTTACGTTTTTTATTTAAAAACAATATCGACGAAAAAATATACGAATACACTGAACAAACAATGTATATGTTACTATACTAAGTGTAGGAGGGGACATCTGGGTGATATGCTATGGCTTGAAAATCCATAGATAATAATCATTCTCTGGTCGCTTGTCGATTCGAATGAATGAGGTTTATGTTTTCTACCTTCAATACAATATGAGAAATTGAGGTTCTAAAACAACAGAGCTGGGAAATCTAGTGGGATAAAATATGTTCATTATCCCACGAGATAAATAACAATTATCAATCTTAAATCTGTTAATTTTCACACGCTAGTTTCACGCCTTTCCTATGAATGTCAGCGACCCGTGATTCGATATTTCGTAAAGTATGTTTTTTTTCTTTAAAGTTATACTTAATGAGCATTTTCCCCGTAAAAAAGGGTTGGGTTACAAACCACAACCGTAATCACCATAGCGAATCTTTATACAGCACATGCCGACTCTGAGTACTTACCGGAACGATAATGGGCGCGTGTGTGTTTGTATATCGTGCATATGATCATACACCGGCTCCCACCCATTCTTTTTTTCTGTAATTATAAGCAATATTGGTTACCAAATTATCACTGGTGTTTTTTTTTCCATTCAGCAAAGATAGATGTAAAAGGTTGGGCCCATTGAGCAATATATACATTAATACGTTAGATATATATGGAATAAGTTAGTATTAACTAAGACATTGATTTTCACCATTATGAAAAAGGAAAGGAAGAAGATAAAACACAGAGCAGAGATAATTATAGGGATGGTAGGGTGCAATGTTTAGACCGATTGGGTGCTTTTATAGTGTGGAAACTATCAAATGGTGCAAGTTATGTAATACAGTTAACAACAAAATTATTCATACCCCTTTGAAAATTCTAGTTTTTTGCATTTTTCCTAAAAATGAATGGTTAAATGAAGTTACTTGCACATCACTTGAATACATTTAGTTATCATCTGCAAATGAATGCCGTTTGCGGTTTCACCTCATTTGCATAACAATAGAAAAAGGTGAGTTATCCAAACTGGGCGATGTTCAAAATTATTCATACCCTTGGTGATTTATTGACTTTGTCAATCAGTATGAATCCGATCCTTGTGATTAATGCTTTTAATTCACTTTATTTTTTTATACACCGTCACAAGGCTTCCGGAGGGGTCTCTGCTAGGATATCAGGCCAGTACCTGTTCTCCAATGGCTCAATCTCCTTGAGGATGTGTCCACACATGCCTTCACCTGACCTTCAGGGAGTTCATTAGATTTCGTGTCCTACAGGTGATGCAGTTACCGACTTCATGATGACAGGACTATGATATTGAAATTTTCGGTCATTTATTCCATGCATTTTAATGAAAATTCTGTATCTACTTATGAAGCAAAGCACCATTCCTGAAGAGCCCTTCCCTTTTGCACTGCCTGTGGGAGGGTTCACCTTTATTCATTGGCCCCATTCTTAATCAGAGTGCTCAGGAAGGCCATGTTGGTGATATTAAAGTCATTGCATGACTTTAACGTCAGGTCACCATGAATAACAGTATGTAACCTTTGAGTACCATACACATCCCACATTGACTGTTACTGTATATCAATCTTCATATGGTGTATTCTTTGTATATCTTTGGTATGAAAGCTACAATCCTTGATATCAAAATGAATGTAAACCAAATTTATACCATATGCACTCCATGTTACCAGCTGCAGTGCACAAAATGCTACCACTTTGACAGTGCACTGGAACATAAAGATCAGTATTTTAAGCTTCACTAGAGTACCCACTTGCAGGTGTCCATATCAAAAATTTGTCAATCAGTGTAACTGAATAAACTGATAAAATTGGCACCATCCAACCTTTAGACAACTACCATGGCCTCCCTAAACATTCTTAATAATAATGGAACAAAAGTATCAGGAAATACGTTCCCTTGACAGTGCAACAGTGAATGCCTCTAGGGAAGTCTCTCCAGGAAGAGTGCTTTGTTTCAACTTAGATACAGAATTGTCATTAAAATGTAAGGAATATTAACGAAAATATCAATATCATAGTCCTATCCTCATGACGTCTAAAACTACACCACCTGCAAACACAAAATCTGCTTTAAATCCATCGAATCCCCTGAAGACCAGGTGATGGCATGTGTGGACAACATCCTCAAGGAGATTGGGCCATTGGAGACCAGGTATTGGCCTGATATCTCAGTAGAGACCTCCAGAAGCATTGTGACAGTGTGAAGATAGTGTTACGAGCATTAATCACAAGGACTGGATTCATACTGATTGACAAAGTCAATAGATCACCAAGGGTATGAATAATTTTGAACATCACCCAATTTGGATAATTCACCTTTTCTATTGTTATGCAAATGAGGTGAAACCAGAAACAGCATTCATTTGCAGATGATACCTAAATGTATTCAAGTGATGTGCAATTAAATTCAGTTAACCATTCATTTTTAGGAAAAATGCAAAAAACTAGAATTTTCCAAGGGGTATGAATAATTTTGTTGTTAACTGTATACACCATATTGGATTCATTATTGCACTCAAAAAGGTAATGTTTTGTGGGCATTTCGTATAGGGTTCAGAATTGAATCGTTTTTAATGTGTTATATCAATGGTTTTTTAAAAAAGGGCAATACAAAACTTGAAGGTTAAAAGGAAGGTCCTCGTTTAAAAATTAAAATACATTGATGAAGAGATTTAAAAAAAAAGATGTATAGGAAACAAGAAACGGGTGAAATATTTCACTGGTGTCAGTCGGGCAATGGCAGACAACCGTATCCAGAAGGGGGCGCTGCAGAGGGAGAAGTTCGTCATTTTGAGGGTCAATAATCACGAGGTCCCGAGTTCGAATCTTTACCCTCAAATCTCCATTCTCAAACAGGGCATTTTTGGAAACTAGTAAAAACATACCAAGTGATAAAACCTAAACGTTTAAAGCAATAATAGAGTAACTTAGCAAACATAATAGTTTTAGGTCAGTAAAAAGCTTTTTTTTAAATTTATATATATATATGCTTTTCGAAATCGATTCGGAGAAAAGTTCTATAAGGCAATCGAAACATAATTAAACTTCCACCACGTTTCGCATCTTTTAGAATTTGTTACGAAATTCCAGCGGGAAATACAGGCCGTCAGCAGTATATGCACTATTGCCAATATGCAACACGCAAAACTGATAGGGGGCAGTTGGAACCAAAAGGAAATAATGGGTTGAAGGGCAATAACGAGAGAAGATACACAATGATGGAGTAAATATAGGCACAAATAAATATTGAAATAGAAATATTAGAAAGGATACTAGGGATCGTGGCAGAAAACTATTGAACAGCCACAGAAATGCACAAAAACAACGCAAGGAATACCTTTTAACTGAACAGATAGATTGCTTGTGTGCACAGTCATCTCACTTGACGTTTCCTCTTTCTCTTGACTTCTTCTCTCGTCGAGTGCATTTATGTATATCATCTCATGCTAGATTAAATAGTTGATTAATTTGCTTATTCAATGGTGAGATGTCAACAAATTCACGTCGGAAATTCAACATTTGACTCCGTAGATATCAACACTGTTCTACAAATACTTCTACTATATGATGAGATAATACAAATTAGCCACTGCTTTACACAGTGTCTATATTGACAAGTACCTCGTTATATATACTCTCTTATTATCTCTGGGTAAATTAATTTGTAAATATACAAATATGTAAAACCGGAGGAGAGTCAATATGTAAAGATTATATGCGCTTACTATTAACGAGCTGCGCAGATTTACAGAGGACAAATACACGATATTATGTACTGAAGACTGCATGGCATTGCCGTGCTAATGTATGATGTAGGCTAAAGGAATACAATTCAATTCCATGTTTGTCTGTCCACATTTTGATTGTAGATAATCTTGAAGTTTGATACTTCATTTGATGAGTGTCAACTAAAACAAAAATAAACATGTCCTTCTGAGTTTGACTGTCAACCTAAGTCACATTGCGTTCTGAATATACAGTGTAGTAACCCAATTTAGAATTCACAGATCACCCCACTTTTATTTATGAATGCACAATAACGTAACATGGAGAACAGAAAAATAAACCGCTACCCAAGTATATGATTTAGTAAATTAGTTACTAAATATTCAGAAATATATCATTTGAAATACCATATGCATTCGATTTTCCAAGAATAGAGTGTAAGCACGGTAATATCGATACACAAATAAAAAAGGTTATCTCAAATTATATACATTTTGACAGGGCGGAACATCATAATTGAATGGAAAAATCACACCGCTCGAGTTTGTTGTGTCTAAAATCTATCAAATGAATTCTAACTGCTGCTAAATACACAGTCGACAATAAGAATGAAGTAAGTTTCTTTAACTATAAATTGAGCCTGCAATGGTGATCGTCATCTTGTTCTTGCGGAATTTTTTTGCTATGGGATGATTCTGATCTTTCAGAAAATGACTGTGATATAGCCCAGTGATACTTTTTGAATTAAAGGAGAATTAACACTAGAATATAAATGTACTTATGTTCAAAAGTGTAATATATTCTTAATCATTGACCTGTATCACTTTAGAAATAAAATATCAAGACATTCTAGCACATGGTATCATCTGCTAACACTTTACATTGGGGGTTGCCACTTTCTTGATGATATGGAGTTGTACATGAACCACTGGTAACCGTTCCGGTCAGGAAGATATTTTTAATCCTCAAGCTAAATTGCTTCTCTTCATTATAAAAAAATCCCCATGGTGAAAAATACATAACAGGTGTAAACATATATTCAAAATTTGAAATTTATAGATTTCTTTTTAAATTCTCTGGTTTTGCTAAATAGACATCGATTTCTTGGGCTTGCCTGGCAGAGCAGAGCATAATTTATACAACGTGCATTCTGACTTTTGAAGTCCATTATCTCAAAGTAGGTGAATGCATACTTTGTCACTATTGACGCTCGGGAAAGTTATCATCCATAAATTTGAATTAATTCACTCCGTCGCGTACGTCATATGAAGAAAATAGATTTATATTTAGTAAAATCGTAATTATCAAAGAAATATAAAACACATTTTCGTTTTTAGAATATATATGTATATATCTGCTAAATATTTAAAATCTCAAATGGGATTTTGTATCAGGAAGAAAGACAATTTTGCATTCGGATTAAAAATATCTTTATGTACACATCAAGAAAATGGCAGCCCCGGGTATCGCTAGCAGACGATAAATCTTGCTGAGAAAATCTTGATTTATACCCATCTGGTATATTTCAATGCAAAACTACGTAGGACAGCAATAAGGAATAGATTACATCTTTGAATATAAGGACATTTATATTTTGAGGTTAATTCCCCTTTAATAACTGTTTTGATTTGATTTGATTTTCCGTTTAAAAGTAATCATACATGATACATATTGATTCAATGATTAAATATAAAACAATGTAATAACTTTGTATATATCGAACTAACAATACAAATATAAGGGTATTAAGAAGAGTACAAAAATAATTTACACAAACGGATCATCATTGACCTAACATATACAATGAAACAGAGGGACATGCTAAGAGAGCAATGCTAGTATGATACATTGTTGTTTTCATCAAATTGTTGTTTTCATCACTAAATGGATAACTTTGCATTTTTAATGTATAGGCTATTTGAAATAAAACTTTCTGTTTCGTATAGTCTTGGGTTTAAATTCCTTGAAATGTTAAAGAGCAGGATATGATTTTCTAAACACCCGGGCATCCGACGACCTACTTTTGTATAAAAGGTATTGCATATAGAAAGCACACTATTCTTATGTTCATTTTAAGGGCTAGTTTGTGAAGGAGTTATTTGAAAGATTTCAAATAAAATGATTGGATTTGCCCAAGTGATTTTCCTCGCAAACATCAATTGAAATAGAATGGGACTGAGCTGAAATGATAACAAGAAATGAATGAGTGTCACGACCTTGACTAGTTTGAGTGATTAGGGTGATCAGACGGTTTAAAAGAGATTTCAAAATTGACTTCTTTTTCTTTTTGCTTGTGACTTTAAAAATATGCTAAAGACAAACACGCCCCGGTGGTTCTAAAGGTTGGTATAGCAAAGCAAACAGAGACAGAGAATGGTAAATAATTGTGTTTGGGAAAAAGCTAGAGAGAGAAGAACTTAAACCAAAGAACAAACGGATTGAACTAATCCATCTTATGATGTCAAGATACCAGAGAGGGAACGAGAGAGGGATATGAGAGAAAAAGGGGGATGCAAGGGAGTAGCGGAGATGAAAGGTAGAGTGAGGGGGAGGAGGAGAGAGAGAGAGGGGTGAAGCAAAACACAATTGATAAATTGACATCAGAACCATAACATAAGAACAAAAATTAATTACCGATGGTTTAGTATTCTTTTAGAAGGTACTGACAGACAAGGAATAATCTTGAATCAAATCATGCAGGCATGGATAAATAGGGATGTTTAGGCGTATGGGTGGGTGTGTGTGTGTGTGTGTGTGTGTGTGTGAGAGAGAGAGAGAGAAAGAGAGAGAGAGAGAGAGAGAGAGAAAGAGAGAGAGAAAGAGAGAGAGAGAAAAAGAGAGAGAGAGAGAGAAAGGGGGAGAGAGAGAGGGGGGAGTGGGCATGAAAAAAGACGAGAGAATGATAGAAAGAAGGACAGAAAGATGAGATATAGACCTACACAAGGGTGCACGGAGATGCCCTTTGATCTACCTCCTAAAAGCTATCTACAGATAATGACGCTTTATGGTAGGTTTTTATGTTCTTTATCTCTAAAATACCTCTTTTCAACGTTCATTATTACAAGGGCACACTCGCAAGGGCGTAAACTTAATAACCATCACCATAAATCAGTATAATAAAATAAAGTTCGTCATCATATCATATGTTACGCACGTCGCTAAGAATTTCTTGTTGGCAATGGTGCTACATGTTACGGGTAGATGTTAGCATGCATTCCACAAATAAAGTTTTCATAGGGAACAATTTGCAAGTTCATAGAATGAGACCTCTTTTGAATTAGCAATAATTTTCAGATTTAAATCACATATAGCTAAGGTTTAAAGATTAAATCTTTAATCAAATGTTTAAAAAATAATTGAGAAAAAGTAGAAAATTATTGTTCACACTGTAGACTAAGAATTTTTTCGATTATGATTTTCTTTTCTTCAGACATAAGTATTATTATTAAACAAAGGAGAAATAATGATAAGGGAAAAGCCTCATGAGGTGACATCTAAAACCATCACAGTTTTCGCTTGTGTTGGTAATACCTGTCAGTTTTGGTAATATGTGAACACAGACATTTACAAGTCATCTACATGTATACCCTAAAGGTGAATACGATCAGAACATATTTTCTCATTACTAAACATTTGCAAATTTTATGCTTGCTCTTTAAATTGATCATATTCATTACAGCCTCACTTCCGCAAACTCTGATGTTCACACGTCAACCCACACATATATAACGGTTACATGTTGTTTTTCCGAATTTTCTTAATTCGGAAGGGTCATTTTTCCAAAGGTTCGTTACTCGGACGGTTCATAATTTTGAAAATAAGGGTTCATATTTCATCAGGTTTGGAATTCCGAAAAGTTATGTAGGGCTCTTTTGCATTTTTAGAATTACGAACCTGTGGAATTATGAATCCTATTTCATTTTCAGATATATGAACCCCCTGCTGTGGGAAATTATGAACCTTCGGAAAAACGAGTGCCCCAAATATAACACATCATTCTCATCTATCATTCAGATCATCATCACCATTACCATAGGTCAAAGGTCAATATCTGCAAGGGGGTATTCCCAAGGGAAATCTCGGCAAGTAGGCAAAGAGGAATAAAAATGCAATCCCAAACTCGATGTTTACTTCCACACATTACTGCGTTTTATTGAGGAATTGGACTGCCACCCTAGACAAATAAGACAAGTACTATTGTACCAAAATGCTATTGAAAAATAAAAGAGAAAAAAATAAAACATGCATTTCTGCATGCATGGGTAAGTAAACATAATTGGAGTAAAAAAAAAAATGGTATATGGATAAGATAATTATTCATGGCATTTCAATCAAAGAACATCTACAGATATCATTGATATCGAAGATCACATTCAACTTGGTTTAATTACATTTATCCCAAAATGCAGCAGCTTTTTTTATCCTACTGTAAAAAAGTGGCAAGTATTTGGATTTCCTCTTATACCCAAAGTACTACAAATTCAGTTTTGGCCTGGCATACATTGAATTGATCCAACAGGTCACCTGAAACTACTCACTACAAATGCATAATGTTTGACACAACATTCAATGGGTCAACATTTTACCTTGTATGAATAGTTGAATACCTATTCTTAGATTTACTGCAGCCAAAACTCTACCCACCGATGTACCTGTATATACCAGTCAAATACTAATCATACAATTGTACATTAGCACAACATTAATGAGTCTGTGATAGTCATCATATTAATAAAGCTGAAGTATAAATGTTTCAATGTCATAAAATATAACTCTAATGAAATATATTTGAGCTTTTAGATATGCATATTTTAGATTGCATATACTTTGTGAAAACGTGAAAATATTCCTCTATGTGAATCTGTGATAGTACATACTGGTATCAACATTAGATGCTAAACGATCATTTTTCTTCCTGTAAACCATGATTCGTGATGTATGGACTGTTACATGTATAAGAGCAAAATTTAATATCTATTTTAATCCATAGACAAAATATATAAGCATGATTCTGCTTTCAAATTCATTCCTTCCAAATATCATTTATTTCTTAAAATAGTGAATGTATCTCAATATACATAAATGATCATTTCAAATTATTACTTCACACCTACAATCAACTTTTTTTTTCATCACACACTATATAAAGAGACCTCAAGGTGAATTATACATATACAATACTAACAAAATGATTGGTCTTTGTACATAATTGGCTGGAATAAAGATAAAATACTACTAAAATATGAATTGAACACAACCAACTAATTATAATAAAGAGAAATACAGGATTTCAGTTTTCAATAAGAATCAATTGACACCCAGATATAAAAATCCATACTCTATGTTTCCACCTAAAATTTATAAAAAATAATGACTCTATATAAAACAAATAAAACAAATAAAACACAACCCATTAAACAATCCAACTAAAAACAAATATAAACTCTTTTCATTATCTTAATAAAAGAAATTACTAGCTTGAAATCTTATTATCTATTTATTTTCTCAATTTTCCATCCTTATCCTCTTTGAGATATAACTATGACTGTATGGATGGATACGATATAAAGTGCCCATATGGTAGCATCATGCATGTACTCACTCAAACACAAATAACTTATGCCTCATGACAATGCTACATAAAAAGGATTATGTGAAGCATTTTGCTGACTGATGCAAAAAATAAATTTAAATTACAATAAAACAGCTATGACCATGGCCCATAATCTGAATGCTGGTTTAACTTAAACTCCAGTCTAAAATAAACTGGAGTTAAACTGCTCCTAGCTGCAGTCTACATTTCTGTACAAATTGAAACCACAGTAAGACCCCGTTTACACAGAGACTGAAGTCGACTTTAGTCGAATTTGAACTCGAGTTCATCTGTGTGTAAACAGGGTAGTCGCAATTAGAACTCGAGTTCAAAACTCGAATTCGAATGACGACCCAGAGCAACATTTATCGAATTCAAACGCGACTTTTATCGAATTTAAATTCGCTATTTGCTGTGTGAACGGACACGTAATTGAAAGTCGACTAGCAAATATCCAGCCAGTGACCCCGTCATACGTCACTTCCGGTATTGCTAAGCAACGCGTCAGTAAATAAGCGTCATCCAACAAGTGAACCACAACGCACGAACGATCCTACAAAACCCGCCGAAGTCACCAGGAAAATTCAGACAATGCATCCAAATCAATAGGAAAAGCTGGCTGTTTGAGCAATTTAGCTACAAGTAAATCTTTAAAATAAAATTTTATCCATTACGGCAGGTTTGTGGGAGCGGGTCACATATCGATTCTGACCCATGTACAAAAGGTAAATGTGTGAAAAACTGACATGGAGGCTTAACAGAGTTGTCAAGTTTATAGCTAGGTTTATTCAGGCAAAGATATTGGCAAATTACACTATAAATGAAGCATTGCGTTGCGTATAGCTCAAACTATTTTAATGTTAAACAATATTTAACCAGTAAATCACTGAAGTATCTTGTAAATTCTACCTTTTGCAGTCTTTCGCCCCCCTCCCCCCCCCCCCAAAAAAAAGGCGGCTGGATTGAAGAAAAAAATCTTCCCACCATCTTCTTAAACGGTCTGCTCGACGAGCAGATCTGACACGTTGCTGTCGCATATAATTATTGATCAGGATATTCCCATTCCGACGTAAAATCATACGAAACCAGATCAAAATGACTGCCCTTACAATACTCGCTACCACCATTTTGAACTCACTCGCGGGGTTTTCACAAATTTAACCCGGAAGTTGATAATCACGATATTCCCACCAAGCGAGGGCGTAATCAAGTCGAATTCACTTTCCTTCTGAATTCGAGTTCGTCCAATGCTTGGTGTAAACAGCCCACCGAAAAATAATTTATGCTAATCCAAGGTCGCAATTGAATTCGCTGTCGAATTTGAACTCGAGTTCACTCTGTGTAAACGTGGTCTTAGACTCTAGCCTGACTGGAGTTTAAATCACCAGAGTTCAGAATGTGATTATCTTAAACTCTGTTTTAAAGGGCAGGTTTACACTGGGGTTTAAACTACACTTAAACCGTGGTTTCAGTTAAACCGGAGTTCAGAATACGGGCCTTTGTGTCAAATCACAGACGAATAAACAGATCAAGGTTTAATTATGCCGGATCAGTTCCCAGTATCTTTGAAGTACTCAATATTAAAATATTGTAAAATATTGTACAATAAATGTGATAGTCAAGGCATGCAATATAAAGAGGGACACAAAATACAAATAACAGATTTCTTGGAGATATAAAAACATGTTGGCAATGTTTTCATTTTCTTACTATTTTTTTTTCTCTTCTCTTATCTCATTTTGTAGATGTTAAAGGAACTCATCAGACTGTCTTGACTGTTCCCTCAGCCACCTTCTTCCTCAGCACTGCAACAAGACGTTCCAACCTAGATGCAAATGACATTGGATAGGAAGACAAGGAAGACATTTAAAGAAGAAAAGAGAAAAAAGAAGATTATAGTGAGAGAGAAAGAGAGAAAGAAGAGAAAAAATAAGCAATTATGATAATTGGCACAAAGTTGTATCATTTTAAACTCTAATTAAAGATGTCTCAAGGAGAATAGGGTGTCTTCAAGAGAATCAACTTAATTTGCATATATACGCTCCAAAATCTTTCATTTTAATACATGTAGTGTTTATATAAATATGCTAGAAATTTTAAGAGCATTTACTTAATGAACACTTAAAAAACATTTAATTTACATGGAATAAAGATATGATCCAATCTATTCCGCAATACCAGTGCATCAAACCAACCCCTTTTATTAACAGAATGATTTCTCTATACTACAGGGGAGTAAAATAAATTAGAAAACAATAAATTCAGTCAAGAGAAGAGATTGTTAACTCACTGTTGTGCTTTATTCTTGAAATGCTGATTCTCCTGCTCATATCTCTGTAGTGTGACAACCATCTTGTTCCTTTCATCATTGGCTGCTCGCACCTGTTGGGCTAGCTGGCTGTTATTCTGCTGGGTGCGGGCTAAGACCTCGTCTCTTGTCTTCACTTGTTCCTCTATACTTCCCAGTGTGTTGTTGAATTGGTCCCTCAGATTGGATTCTTGGGACAGAGACTTGTGAAGGCTAATGTGTGATACAGGAGAAAAGAAATAGCACAGATTAGGCAAACATTGGGTTATACATGTACAAACTTGAACTAATGTACAGTCAAACCTGCTTTAGCAACCACCTGTATAGAAAGACCACAATTTTTGTTTCCCTTGAAAAACGTTTCTCATTGATATATGTATCAAAGAAACCTGTCAATAAAGACCACCTGCTCATAAAGCCCGCTTTTCTTGTCTCCTTTGAGTGGTCTTTATAGACAGGTTTCACTGTACTATATTCATTAATTATGCTAGTTCACTCACTTAAACTTTGTTGGCCTTTAATGATTAACACAGTGAAACCTTTATATAAAGACCACTCAAGGGAAACAAGAAAGGTGGTCTTTATGGGCAGGTTGTATTTATGTAAAGGTTCTTTCTATACAAGTTTCAATGAGAAACACTGTTCAAGCGAAACTTTAAATATTTGGTCACTATTGTCCAGTGGTCTTTCAATACAGGTGGTTGCTAGAGCAAGTTTGACTGTACTTGTAATTTGAAAACTTGTTCTACAATCATGTCCATCATGATGGATGCTCATGGTGAGGTGAAAGGAAAGGAGTTATCATCGTTTGTTTGTCGTAATTCAATTCTGACCTCCTATGACATTACAATTTGAATAAATTTAGCCAGTATGGAACAGAAAGAATCTCTCTACAAAAGTCTATGGAAATATACAAGTTCAGATTACCTACGTTTTAGATACTTTGGTGAAAACAAAAAGAATAGGATTTCCCAAACTCCATCAAAATGGACCAAGGAAGCTCAGTGCATTCTTAAATCTCTTAAGAATTCTTACCTGTAATACATCTTTAGTGATTCAATCTCATCTTTGAGCTTCTTGGCAGCAACTAAGGCCTTGTCCCTCTCATCACGGGTAATATCAAGTTGGGCCTGAGCAAATAAAAAAGAGAAGAAGAAGGGCATAAAAAGATGTAAAATAAAATTATCTTTCACAATGTTTGCTTAATTAGGTTTATTGTTTGGTGTACATGTAAGCTGGCAATTTTGATGGCCTGAATATCCATTTGCTTGTCCAAAACACCTACACAGGAATAAATTTATAGACAGAAAAAAAGATTTTGTTTTTGAAGTTGAAAATGTGGGGAAATCAATAATTTTCTCAAGCTAATTGGCAACATTTGATAGAAATCAGTAAATAGTGCTGATTGATTTCAACCATATTTTTTCCCCTTCAGTGAAGCATATGTTCAATATGCTTCTTTGAATGACAGGTGTGTTTGCCCCAGCCCTGTGCTTACGTAGCAGAGTGCCTCTCACCTTATTGCCTACCATACATGTATCCAGAGTTGCAGCTACATGTACACTGTACACTGGGCAGCGGTGGGCAGCAGAGGGCAGCAGAAACCAACCAATCAGGTTTAGAGCCCACCACTAATCAGCAATTATGGCACATACTAAAGCCCACCACTTGAGAGTCCAAATTCATTTCTTTTATGTAAAATTTATCCAAAAAATTGAAGATGCAAAACAACAAAATATTGTCTGTTGAGAGGCAGAAGGGTGTTAACTCTGTGTTAAAGTACATGAGTTAACGCCCTTCTGGCTCCAAACAGACGATATATAACTTGCTTATTACATTCCATGGCACTAAAAAAAAGTCAAACCTACACATATAACCCTGCATGTATCCCCTATAAATGAAGAGGTTGTTTTGACTTATCAAAGAGTAAGAAAACAAAATCCATTGTTGCATAACATAAAGAGCATCATAATATATATATATATATTTTTTTTTTAAGGGGGGGGGGGGGGGACACTCAGGAATTACCAGGTACTTTTCTGTATTTTGTGTTTTTGTACATGTGTATGAAGTGAAATGGGTCGATAAAGCTTATGAGTGCTGAATAATAGATTTTACCAGAATTCAAACTCCAAAAAGTAATAATTTGGGTCAGTTTACTAGCCAAAAGATATCACATATTTCTTATCTTGTGAAATAACATTATCCATTCCATTATGGATGAAAAACAATGAAAACTAATGCATACAAGAATAATTATAAACAAACAGAACAATATCTGTATTTTAAGAATGGAAATAAATGTAAGAAAGAGGTGACCCATTTCAGCATATTATTGCTGTTCATTTTAGGTAGACGTCAATCAACCTGGAAAAACGACTGGATCGAGATTTGTGAAACGCCATTTCAAATCATCACAACAAACACACAAGATCTCTACTATTGACACGCTGAAATGAGGTTGACCCGTGAAGATGGGACAGTGTTTACCAATTATTCTAATATCCAAGTGCTCGATATCTTCTCTTATCCCAATATAATCACAGGATGATACACATTTTTCCACACTGCTAGGATAAATTTAGACCGAGAGACGATCATGAGACAGAGGTGTGGGGAAGTTGAGCAGATGATATCACAGGGGATTAAGTTTGAAGGCAGAATTGCGATTCCTTTTTAGCAGAGATAAATCACCCAAGATGAAAGACACTATAACAGATAGGGAGTAGGGACAGATAATTGATCAAATGATCTAATGAGAAGGAAGGGAACAGACTAGGAAAATATATAGAGAAAGGTAGCATGCATTGAAAAAGCCAAACTATTTGTTTGAGACCTCTAAAATTATATCTTTAATATTTATTTTCTGTATGTAGTTGACTGAAGCGACATGAAAATAGGAAAGAGAGAAGAAATGATAAGAAAGAAAGAATGAATGATTGGACAGAAAACAGATGAGGAGAGAAAGGGGGTAATATCAAAGTAAAATACATCAAAGTGAAAGAGAGAAAGAGAGAGAGAGAGAGAGAGAGAGTTCGGTGATAATCCTATTCTCCTTATAGATGTACATGAGTGCTCCTCATAACCACAAATGTCGGTATGTAACAGCTGTTGTCACAAAAGTACTAATTGGCTTTTTGGAAATAGCATCGACATCACGTTTTCAACTGTGAGAATTGGGAACCTGTGTTAATGTCATGCGAGGTGTATATCTGGCACATAATGGGAATAAAAAAAAAATCATGCCTGTCTGATGGTTTTGCCTGTGTTGGATATCTAACCGTATCCAGAAATTGAATATGTGCTGAGAAAATAGACGCATAAGCTTTCCCTGATTGGTGGCTTTTCAGCAGATAAAATTACTCTGAGTAAACAATATAATCAATGTGAGGAGAATAAGATACCCACAGCTATGAAAAAGGGCATACATGTATGATATGGAGTGGGAATAAGAATTGGGATACCAGGTGCACATATCTTTCCTTTCGACAAAAAACACAAAAGGAAAGAAAATCATATTCATCTACATATCATTTTGCAATATAAAGGAAGGTTCTATCTACATCTGTGTAAATGGACACATGTAGCCCACTAGTCACAATTAAATATGATAAAGACTACAGTGAATATTATATTTGTGATAGGATCCTTCTCAGTATAATATGCTAAGCCCATGCCTTACAGACATGTATAGAGAAAAGGCTTGTATTCTTGTTATTACGTGTAATTTCACATTTCAACATAACCTCACTGTCTAATAGAAAAAGATTGATACATATTGCAGAAATGTGTATGAAAATAAAATAACAGGAAAATTATTGGCTTTTAAAATTTTGTGTCTTTTTGTTCACTTCAATACTCATATTATAAGAACGAGAGAATAGAGAAATAGGCAGAGAGAGAGAGAGAGACACACACACATCTATGTTTTCTATTGTTCGAATTTCAACCGATGACTCAACTATTGAATTGTGTCACAAAATTCATTGACGGAATAAACCTCACCAACTGTTGACAACCGATGACCTATTGAATTACTACCGATGACCCATTGTTCTCTTTGTTCGATGTCATCGGTTTGAATGCGTATACATGTACACACACACACACACACACAGAGCGGCAGACAGAGACAGAGACAGAGAAAGATGACAGACAGATGGACATACATACGGAGAGGCATGCAGAGGAAAATTTCTCAGGATGAGGATATATCACATTTTTTATTCAATTTGGAAAATTGAAGCAAGCTTATTGTACATACTGTAAAGCATGTCATTCAAAAGAAATTGAGCTTGAATATAAATTCATTCTTTCAATAAGTTTACTCATTGTCATAATCACAAACACAACTAATCGGAGGAATTGTATTAGACTCTCATTTGGCACTGAGCTTGCAACTCATGTTAAATGTTAAAACCATCTGCTGGGAAAAACAGCTAGTTGAAATCATTCATGGGATAGATTCGTTAACGACACTCTAAACTTTACACTAGACCGCTGGCAAATATAGCATTAAAGCCCAGGAATGTTGATTTGGGGAATCTCTGCAGTAATGAATCAACACAAAGTGATAACACCTTAGATTTGATGGTTACCAGATACACAAGAACTCACGCTCCATTGTTTGACTGTATGGTGGATGTTGATTCAAAAATTATTCCCTCCCATTCTGCGAGTTATTGTGATATCAGCTCATTAGCCAAAGAGAACAAACAGGCAAACACCACCACTCAGCTGGTAAACAATTATGAATTTAGAGTAAATATGACTAGAAAATATAGTATCTCATCAACAAATAGCACTGTTTGTACTTCTGTATTTCATTTCAGATCATATGGAAACATGTACACCATCAACTTCTTCAGCAGACAGTTCTCATACCACAAGAGTTGAATTCACCTAGTACACATGCACAACTACATGTATTTGCACACATTAACAGTGCTTTTCTTCAGCTTGAATGTCATATCCCCCACTAAGCATTGCCTAAATGAATTTTTACGATTATGCGTGACAATCATTACAAATTCAAAATGCAAGGAATTAGGACTTTTCTCAATTTTAACCTAACTTCTAAATGTCATGCATTCATTTTGTAGTGCTTGCCTAGTGTGTCACCAATAAATGTACCTTTCTTGACCTTTAAAATGTATGCAATAAAAGCAAGTACTCTACCACGCAGCTATTGAACTGATGTATGAGCTTTTTTAAAAAAATGTCCAGTTACGCATCTACGGTCATTAAAGATAAAGCTGAGTTCTGGTCATGAGATTACATTGCGAAAGAAACTGTTGCAAAGCAATTGAGAAAGGTTGATCATGTCTACATAAGAATTGGTGTATACTGTGAGGTTTTGGAATCACCAAAATGATAAGAAATTGACACAATCTCGCTAAAAATCACATGCACTGCAGGCAGAAATGGGTATATGCATATGGGACTGCACACACGTGTGGCATGAATGTTCGGCCCAAACACTTCAGCTATTTCTCATCATATTTTAAATATGAGAGCATTTGAAGAGCAATCCTTTTCAGGGGACATTTCTACTATGATGTTCTTCCAAACTGACATAAAAGAAATGACATTACTTTTCACATTTCCCAGTTCTACTCAACCTTCTCTTTAAAGCTGCATGATGTATATGTTGGGGGAAAACAAAACAAAAATCAATGAATAGTCAATGTCCATTGCTTTTTCTTGTATTTTTGAAAATATACAATAGCATTTTGAATTGTCAATAAATAAAACACAGCAACATGCAATGACATGGTTCTGCCATTGTCAAAACCTGCAGATGGGACATAAACGTGGATAAATTTCTTATTCACAAAAAATCTTTACTTAACATGTGGTATATGTTAGCTGTAGTTTGTTGACTTAATTTAACTAAAATACAAACTGATAAAAAGATAAACAAAAAAAGGACATGAAAAATTTGTTTTTGTTTATTCATCAATGAGATGGAATTTCCCATTCATTTTCCATGTAATCAAAAATTGTGAAAGCAAAATTCCCACCAGATTGCAAAGGAAACTAAGCAATTGTATATAAAACTGTATACTGGTATGCAGGAAAATAATGAAAACATGTAAAACTACATGCACAAGCACTTAACACCGAATAAAGATTGTAACCACAAAATAAATACTATGATACGAGGCTGAGAAAAGATAGCTGTGATACAATACTGCTATATGAAATTGCAATAGGCGGCATGACCCTTAGGGCACAGCAAAAGAGGGCGGAATAAGAGAGGAAGAGAGAATGAGAAAAGAGACTGAAAAAGTTTAGTCAATATTTGAGCTCCTCTGAGATGTGTGTTCTCATTCAATATAAATGGAAAGAAGGAGGTAAGAAATATTATTATTGGAATTGAAGAAATGCATTAGATTCTGGAAGGGTACGTGCGATTTGGGGATTTCTCACCGGTTTGAAGAGAGATTGTTGGTTTGCTGAAGGAACACATGTTTGTTTGGCCAGAAATGATATGCATATATGGGTATTCCTCTCTCTCTCTGTTTCTTTCTTCATTTTCCTTCTTCAATGATACTTCGAGTAATACAGCCCAGAAACTTATGCATAGTCATACATCAGCTTTTCAAAATTCTATCAAACTAAAACTCACAGATTCTATTCTTATCAAAAACTTAAAAGAAAACAAACCAGGGAATTGAAAATATGCGCAATGCAACATTTCTTAGACAGGCTTTGCTAAACTTTAAAGGAATATGATCAGATGTTCGATCTAGAAGGTGTGCTGTTGCATTTTTCAAGGTTACGTCCGTGCACTTTCTCAATCAAAACTGATATTTAAAGTTTTTGACGCCTGAAAGATAATATACGAGAGAGGAAAAGATGAGAAAATAAAACAGATGCTTTCGTCTTTGAAATGATGTGAATCTTTTCACTGACCAACTTAAAAGTTTTACCAAACTTTTTTTCTTCTATTACTTATCCATCGATTTATTGATTGGTTGGTTGATTTGGTTGATAATTGATTTTTGAATCCTTAAAACTGAGAAGTCAGAAATATGTACTTCCTTACCAAACATTTTTCATTTCAAATGCAAGCAAATCATCAATTCTGTATGTACTTATAAGTATATAAATTCATCTTGATCATGGCTTTGCTTTCAGGCAGTTAAAGGACAATTAACCCCACATGATATTCTAGATGCGGTATTGTCTGCTACGTCTTTCCATGGAGGCTGCCATTTTGTGCATGACACAGATCATTAGGTACCATATGCATTGATAATAGCCTACCTTTACAACAGATACGTCGCTTTGTTCTGATTTTATTACGATTGTTTTTGGCCATGGGCCTAGATAATTGACGACCCATGAGTTCTAATAGCCATCCTGTAATGCAGATTCCTCGCTTTGTTTTGGTATTGTTACGATTGTCTCCGTCCTTGACGTCAATTCTCCGTCTCCACGTACAGAAAGTATATTTTTATGAACAAATTAAGACCTTTTAAAAAATATATAAAACTAAACTTACATTTCAGAATATGTGACTATATCTAATATATATTTGTCCTCTAAAAATCAATTACAAGTTAACGATGAAGGAAATATTACTTGGGATGAAAAATATTTTCGTGTACACATAAAGTAATGGCAGCCCCCTTATTATTGCTAGCAGACAATAACTTGGCTGGAAAATAGTGATTTATATCTATATCCTGTGTTTTTACATGAAATTGCATGTATCAAATAAGAGGCATATACTACACCATTCAAAATAAGCTAATTCATACGCTGAGGTTAATTTCCCTTTAAGGTTTCTTGTTATTTTCATCCTGCATGCTTGCCTAATCATACTTCTCATAGTTTACTATCCGACAGCACAATCTCTGAAAATAAAAGAATTTCTTATAATTTTTTTTCAAAATATTTGGAAATTAAGGGGATGTTGCATATTTCCAAGAAGACAGGGGTGAACACAGCAGGGTACAAAACTGAGGGGGGATAATAAATGAAGTCCAGACTACAACAAAGATAAATTTGATAGAGGTATCATAATTATATGCTTCAATATATAGAAACATACAAACCTATCGAAACAGAAAATTAGCCACAGAGAGAGAGACAGAAAAATTTCAGGAGAGCTCGTAGTGTTTACAACCTACAACAGAGTCCGGAGGTCATCATGAATATGCAAATAAAATCCAAATGAGAGGTGGAGCCTGTGCCCAACGAGGTGTGTTTTCAGCCGGGGTGAATACAAAGTATGTTTGCTTTTGACAAACATCGCTCGCTGCATTAGCTAGGTGGCAGAGGGCAGTATTTCACTTTGGACACAAGCGATATGAGAGAAAAAGGAAAGAATCTACATCCTGTAGAAATGGATCGAGATTGCTAGTATAACTGAAAAATAACAAAAATATACTTCCGTTTCATCTGGTATCTGAGAATCAATTACATACTTCTAGAATAGAGATGAACAACGAAAACAAAAAAAGGAACATACTCCAAGAATTAACTAAACTCACCTTCAGAGACTTTTCATTGTTGTTCCGGGATTTGGAGCTCTCCTTGTTTCTCCTCAGCTCAATCACTTCCCTTTCAAGCTTTTTGCACTAAAGAAATATAAAGAGATGTACAAAATGAAAAGTCGACACAAATTTCACTTCATAACAAATGATTGCCTTCCTACACATTATGAAAGCAGACCACATATTCATACAAAGTTTGAAGAGAAGACGATGAATGTCAATAGATGAGAGCTCTGTCTGAATATAAGAATTACATGTACAGTTGTGTATCTTGCACAGGTACTCGTTTTTAAAATTAACAGTAAGCATCTACCATTCTACAGTATTGTACACTTGAGAGTACTGGCTAATTATGTAAAACTCACAAAAATTGGTGTGCGCAAAATCTTAAATTTGATCAAAGTGAGTATCAAGCAGTAACTGCAAGATCTCTGTACAGTATTATAAATCATTGATTTGAACAATAATTAAATCCTTAACCCTATACCTAGTAATGCACACCCACAGTGGTGTGTCCAGAAACTGATAAAGACAGTGGTTAAATGTATCTGGACAGCTGCCTTCTTGTACAAGCATCGTGAGCATAGCAAGTTATACTGATTTTATTCCTGCGCTTTCAAGAAGAAACTACACCAGCTTCACCCAATGGATGGATGCCCCCACCCTACCGCCATCACCATTGCAGGTGGTGTCTTTCCAGCACAAATCATCTGCATCAATACCATTATTGCCTGTAGCATGTTGGAAAGATTGAATGCAATTCCTAGTAAAAGCTACAAGACCCCATAAACATAAACGTCTTGTATGACGAATAAGAATTTTAATGTACATGTGAAAGATATCATCATGCTGTACAGGGTATCCTTTCAACATATCTAGACAGTAACGCATCCTCAACTGGTTCTAAGAAAGGAATCAAATTACTGACACTTAACAGAGAACATGCAGTTACTGCCTGATAGGCACTTTGATCAAATTCAAGACGGAGGTATATTTGCGCAAACCAATTTTCATGAGTTTTACAAAAGCAGCCAGTAGTCACTCAAGCGTAAAAGTGTCCTCCAATGGAACAGACACTCATCCATCATTGCATAAGAAAAAAATACTATCGATAATGTGAAATTATGATTTTGGAGGATATATTCAAAGTCTGTACTTTTTATACAAACTGTATAAATCAAAATTTCTCTGTACATCATTCATATGTTTTAAATATAAACTTTAAAAAACTGTATATCACAAGATTTTTTGAAACAAAAGATTTTTTTCCCCACAGGTTTTCAAGGAGAACCATATTTGTATTATAAAAAATAGACATTCCTAAATGTTGTACCTTGGCTACTGCAATGTCCTTTTCTTTGAGTATAGCTCTCATCTCCTCTGATGTGATCTCTTCTCTCCTTCCTTTGGTTTTCGAGATACGTCCAACGATAGCTGACCCATACTTATTGATTGATGATCTGTTATCAGCCACTGTCAACCTTGTCAGCAAGTTATTGAGGCTCTGGAAACGGATGTGATATAAATTTTGATTATGAAGTAAATCGTAAAATAGTCTGAAGAAAGTCCCGCATGGGTGATTTACTTTTATATATTTTCAAAATAAAAAACAATACAAACATTCAGGAATTATTTAACATGATGGATCAATAATGTTGCAAAAGTTAGATCAAATGCATGCCATGTGATACTTTAAAACTAGAAACTTTCTTGATTGGAATATTTTGCTATCTTGCATTAGTTAAGATTCCTGAAAATGTAATGCCATGAAATATTTAAATAAGATTGAATCACAGCATGAATTACTTGAAATTTCTAGCTGATAAATGGTCATCATTTTCTTATTTCTGAGAAAGAACAGTGTCTCCTGGCAACCAATAAGGCATTAACTCATATCCCTCCAAATCATGTTAACTCCTTGAACTATTTCTCAGCAGGCAAAATGATGAAAAAAACCCAACAATGTCAAAAACATTCAACAGAAATCAAGACTTGTTGGTGATGGTATCCAGGTCCAGAACCAGAAGGTGTTGGTTCATATTCTTAAACATCTACTTTAAGTGTACCAATCACCATAATACATTTTACTCTGTATGTTAAGGGTTCTATGTCGATATACTATATTTAAACTATGAGCTACATTAACTTGATTCCATCAAGAGATATTGCAAGTTGAAATACACTCCCAATAAACAATACAGTGACTTGTGCTCGCATAGAATAAGGCACTGAACTCCACACTACGTAGTGTAGTTCAGGAGAACAAAGGCTCGCGTGGAACCGAACTCGGTGTTGGGTTCTGCGCGAAGCAGAGCCTGATCGGTTAGTCACGGATGGTCATTTGACAAATTTTGAAAGTTTGAAGGCCTGTACAAACAAAGTATTGTATTGCAGAGAGCTATTTTATGTTTCTTATGTTTCAATGTGAAGGGTATCACTGAAGTTGAGATTTGATGAAATTTGGTTGCCATGGCTGCCTACTAAAATTACAATCCATAAAATATTCAATGTCACGGACAAACAAAATGCCTACTCTTAGCCGATCAGGCAAATAATCAAAAGTGTTATGAGTGTGTTTTAAAGAGAACAAGACTTGTCTACACTCACAGCATTGGCAGGGGTGTTATCCTCTTCATTGGAATTGACATCTGTTCCAGAATCAAAACCATCCTTAAAGTGGTATTTCTGAAGTCTGGCAAAAGCATCATCTCTCTCGTCATTGGCTAGCTTCAGTCGCGACATGATGGCATCATCATGCTCTCTCTGGGCAGTGTATATCTCCTCTATCAGAGCTGTCAGAGAGGAAGAAAAAGAGAGAGAGAGAGAGAGAGAGAGAGAGAGAGATACAGAGAGAGAGAGAGATACAGAGAGATGGGGAGATTAGGTGTGGGAGAAAGAAAAATATGGTATAAGGTGAGAAATATGGAAGATAAATAAGAAATAAACAAACAGATAAAAATGGAGAGAACCAATCTCGGGGTTGTCAAATAGACGTAAATTTAATAAAACAAGATTTGTCTTGCAGCTACCTAAGCCTGTCATAACACAAGCACAATGCCAATTTCTTATTCCCATCCACTTTGAGATGATCTCATTCCCTGGTTCTTTAATAGTGGCCCACAAGACAATTCAATTCAGCCCGCCCAAATTATCATGTAGAAAAAAAATTGTGCATGTTCATATTTTATGTCTGAATATCAGCAGGATGAACAAGTGACAGCTTAAAATTGCAAATACATTGCAGACATCTTCTCTTATCACGTTTTAATACTGCAGAGCATCTCCAAAATGCCACAAAATAAAGCATGTTCCTAAAATGTCTGAAAATCAAGAGGATGAACAAGTGACACTTTAAAATTGCAAATACATCTATACTTTCCCTTATCCCATTTTAAATACTGCAGAGCATCTCCAAAATGCCACAAAATAAAAGAAAACTTGCTTTGAAAAAAAATGAATTTGCATTTTATTAATGTCCATCTACAAAGCTCCCCAAATTCTTAATCTGTGAAGCATCAATGCCAGTCTTCAAGAAATATCGACATCACACACAAAATCATGGTCAGTTCAAAGAGTCAAAGACCAATTCCCCTATATTCTAGCCAAAGGAAAGAAAAGTGGGTTAGTTGGAACAATTTCGATGATCTACCACTTGTGAAACTACCGTTATGACAACTTTTCTGATGGAACAGGAGAGGGTAACGACATGTACATATATAGAATCCTACAAGATCTGTTGTATCCTAAACAAAAAAATGAAACCACATTGGACCTCTAAGGCCGAAGCCAGAAAGGCTATGATACCTGACAAACGAAAGGCACAAGAAATAGTTTTGACTATAAAGAGTATCCCAATATCTAACGACAATGCCACATGAGAAGTCAGCTGACACACTGGTAGATATCTTGAAGAAGCAACTTTAGGAAGCTCAATATAGGCAATCAATGAGTCAACTGACAAAACAAGATGATGCCCAACTTTTTATCTACATCAGTTTTGTTGCCTTGTATGAATGTATAATTGTGCTCAAAATTTTTCATTTATTAAAGGCTACTTTGGATTGAAATTTCATTGTATCCAATATCTATTAGTTGCTATGAACAACCCCACAGGTGTGATGGCTAAACCTCATTTGCATATATCAACAGATATGGCCAGAGATTCTCTTTTGAGCCTGTTCAAAATTATTCATAACGCATATAATACCGGGACCATTAACAAGCATATATATATATATACCACCGCGCATTTTTACTTCATTATATTTCAGGACTTTTAAAGCGCAATCAGATTTGCCATTGCTTAAGTACATTTAGTAATTCTACAGAACTGAAATTTTCATGATTCTGTTAGAGATGACGGTGATTTATCAAACGACAAGGATCTACCTCAACATTTTCTAAAACAAATAATACTCATCATAATTATCCACCCAGTTTTATCAGACTGTTCCAAAGTAACCTTGTGTTGATAATCCATACTAATGCCCTCACTGATGTGTAATATTTGTATACAAATGCCCACACTGATGTGTATTATTTGTATACTAGTACTTCTCAAATGCTTACCTGCCCCTTTGGCTGCTATCTCTGCTTCTGACATGGCATCTTTCACACCTAGTTGCATCTTCAAAGACTCAACCTCTAGCTTGGCCTCAGAACACTTCTCAGACAACTGGGAATAAAGAAGGGAATGAGATGTATTGTTCTTTTAATGAGTTTATAGGACACAGGGTAATGTGATGTTTGAAAGAACAACTTCTCTAGTTTAAAATATGAATGGAAAGTAATTAAATTTATATACATGTTGTATTATTGTTTTATTGTTTTAATTTACAGTAAAACAACGCGAGATATCAAGTTCAAATTTATGCTAAATTATCAATCCTTTTTTGACAAATATCTAAAATTGATCGCTACAGATACGGCTGCACCTGTCTGTGGTCACAAAATGACAATGCAGCACATTAAACAATAAAAGTTATCAAAAATTACATGAAATAAGTTATCTCTCTATATTTTCACATGATGTTCTAATTTTGAATGAGGGCTGACTCACCCACTCCTAAATACATACACACAGTGCAGTAAAGGTGTTGTGGTCTGGTGGAAAAGTCACGGGACTTTGAATCACAAGGTACATGATTCAGATCTCCACCACATCACATGAATCTAAGTTTGTCACACAAGGTGAGGTAAATGGGTACCGCAATAAATTCCTTGAATGCCCCAACAGCTTATCAGGGCAAGCTAAAGCATGTGTAATATAATTTGTCCACCTATGGACAGGAACCTACTATATGGTACAATATATGTGTATTGTATTATTTTATTATCATTACAAACTTCAATTGAAGTTTGGGAAGTTGCTATAAAAGCCATTTAAATTGTATTTTTCTGGCACAGAAAATGGCTATGCGTGCTATTACTTTCTCCCCACTCAGGACAAGTTCAAAGCAATTATTTGTAGACCTGGAAGTATTAAATATACATAAGTTATTTCAGCTCTCAGTCTCAACATTTGCATATGATCTACAGAGAGGACATTTACCACATTCATTAGAAGAATATTTTGATGTAATGAACCATGCATATAGAACTAGAGGGAAAGACAATTCATTGTTAAGACTAACAAAGTGCAATACAACTCAAGGCACATTTGCTATTTCTTTTGTTGGGGCAAAACTCTGGAATGATCTACCCTTAAATATAAGAAAGGAAATGACAAGATTTTCCTTTCGCAAGAACCTAAAAATTATTTTGTTGAACAAGGATTAATGTTCAGAGTTAAGGTAGATGTAATAATTTCCTGACTTTGTATAATTTGACATTATTAAAGTATGAATAATCCGGTGAACCAAACTCGACTAGCACTTGTGCTAACTTTTGGTTCTCCCGTTAGCAACATTTTCAACTTCAAAGTTTCTGTATAATATAATAGTAAATCTTTTGTGGATATTTTTGACAATTCTATGAAGTATTTTGAGTCAAAATTATTTTTCGATCCTGAAAAAATAACATGTTAATGTTGTCAGGTAATTCAAACTTTTCTTAATTCCTCTATCCATGTTTATATTAAGTATTCTATACATATAATGACAATCTTTATGTTATGTATACATGTATTGTAAATGTTTGTAAACATCAATTCATTCATGTAAATATGTTGTTAATAAAATGAAATAAAATTAAAAAAAAACAAAACCAAACAACATGTTAGCTGATACACTTTTAAAATACTGGGGAGAAAAAGAGCTTGACTCTTTCTTGGTGTCTTTTTCTTCTTTATGCCGAATAATCAGAAGTGGAAAGTGAGTATTCAAAAAATCAATTTACACAAATTTCTAAATGCACATGACTGTTCTCCTACATACATATATTGCTGCTATGTAAATAATAATTTAGGAGTTGCAAACCATGCTACATGTTGCCATACAAATATATGTACTTACTACTTTATTCTTGTCTTTGGTAACTCCTAGTTCTTCTAGCAGCAATGGGAGTCCTCTTTCATCAAATGTTCTATCCATGTGCATTGAGAGTGGACTTGTCCCAACACCAGTGGTCACAGTCTCTGACCTATCACTTGTATTCAGCCGAGACTCTCCTTTAGTGGCAGATTCTGTCATGGAGCTGAACGGTAGTGGAGATCTGTCCTGCTGGATGCTACTTGGAGACTGCTGGATCTGGATCGTGACTGGAATCTGCTGGGGAGTGGATGAGGTCTGGCCCTGAGAGCTGGAATGCTGCAACGTGACCCTATCTCTGTTGCCTCTGGCGTGATCTCCCTGGCCGCTCTCTTTGGTCTGGGTTGGGATCACCAGCGTGGGGACGGTGAAAGGACGGTTGGGTTCTCCAGAGCTGTGCCTGCGCTGATGGTGTGGTGTGGATGTAGCATGCTGGGGTATGGCATAAGAAGGGTATTCCGGTCCGATGGTGTGCAAGAGGCGTGGGTCATAAGATGGGATAGGAGGTACTCTGTGAGGACTGATCCAAGGGTTAGGAGCAGCATAAGCAGGGTGAGGGGGAGGAGGAGGGCCATACTCTCCATACCACGACGGGGGTTCATGTCTTCTCCTGGTATAGGAGGACCTTTCATCCCATTCTTCATCTTTATATCCTGCAAATTTAGCAAATTAAAAGAAATGAAAATGCTTGTGAATAGGGATCAATGTGTTGGGATGCGGCAATGTTGTCACAACATGATAAATCATTGCAACAATAATCACAATACCTAATATGATAATATCAACATCCTATTTTGGCAAAAATATGTTCATCAATAGCAATATAGATGTCATTTTATTATAAATTATAGTGAAATATATATTCTAAATTGAATTCACAGTTCAGTGAATAACTTTTCTCTTTTTGACCATTCAATATGACTTGACCACCAGTTGCTGTATTGGAGAAGAAAAAAACTTGTGGCAAAACTGATATGATATGGAATAACTCAAAGATTTCTACAGAGGTTTCTGGATAGCAAATAACAAGTCCTCACCTTTCCTGGTTTGACCACGCCTCCTACCCTTTCTCTCTTCCATCCTCCTGTCTTCTTCTTCAGAGCTGTAGTAGCTCTCGGCAGTCACTTGCTCCTGCCCTTCTGCCTCATCACCTTGATGCCTCTGTCTGCTTCTAGGTGGGGTTCTCTCCTTCCTCTCTGGGGGAGAATTCCCTCTTCCTGATGGGTCAAGTCAAGTATGCCGGAGAATGATCAGCTTCATAAATATCTTTGTTCCTCAAAATTAAGATTTCTTGTCATAAAGGCACAGAAATGTGCTTCAATTATGTAACTCTAATCTGTATATGAGCCTGATCGGTTAAGAGTAGGCATTTTGTCCGTCTGTGACATTTAATATTTTATGGATTATAATTTCAGAAAGCGACCATGGTAACCAAATTTTATCAAATTTCAACTCCCTCAGTTATATGCTGTTCACAATGAAACATAAAATAGCTCGCTTCAGTTAAATACTTAATTTATATGCAAATGCAAATATTGCTTCACATACGTACATCTACATGTATATATGTGAATTCATTGCAGATTATTATGTACATGTAGTGCATAAAAGGTATTAAGCCTATATTTACATGAACATAATATCAAATCAAAACAAATAGACATCTCCAAGAACGAAAAGAAAACAAATAACAAATATGTCTACCAGTAAGTAAATTATGGGGGAGTACACTCAGACTTAGAGTCAGGGTGTACCAACATCTGTTTGTATTGAACATCTACAGGGTATGATCCACATGTAGTTTTTCCACATCAGATAAGATATCTTAGTAAAGTTGAGTAAAAATAAATGTATGTGTTCCAAACTGATTTCATTCATATTTTTGTAAAATTGCCATCATAGAAGTATTTCAAATTACAGGTAATGGGATTAGAGATGAATAAAAAAAAATTCTTAAAATCATTCATGTCAAAAAGAAAGATGAGAGATCCTTCTATTGGTGAATCCCTAGAAGTCAGATGAAAGAAGGACGATGTTAAAACAGTGGAAATGCATGAGCTGAAGGTGAACGATGAGAACAAGCTGAGCTTCGTTGTTGGAATCCTACCCATTAATCTCTTGCGCTGAGCTGCGGGAGATAACCACTGCTTTAACTCTTCACTCACAGATGGGCTAGAACCAGCATAAGGGTCAACATATGTACCTTCTGTACTCTTGTCCTGATCCCTTCTCTCTGCCGCCTTCCTCATAGCACGCTCTCGCTTCACCTCTTGATCCCTGAGAACAAACAAATAAATAGTAAAAACAATTTTCATAAAGGCTCAAATTCAACATTTTATGTGAAAATGGTTTTTCTCATGGATACCTGGACAGTATGCTTTGTTTGGTGACATAATAATAACATATATTTTGAAGTCGCACTACTTATACATGTACATGTATGTCAGAAAAAGTTTTATACATTTAATTTCTTATTTTAGCCAATTTGCAATATACAAATTCTTCAAACTTTGTGATAAAATCAATTTTCATAAGGCAGGGTCACATTGCTGGTACACATGTACTTCTGTTACCAGCCAGCCTGATGTATCATTACATTTGTAACAATACACCTGTATCAGTAAAGTCTGGACACCATGCTCTACATACATGTACACACACTAGGTGTTAAAAACAGTGGACACTTTTGATCTTTAAAGGAGAATTTACGCTCAAAAATAAAGACGATAGTGTTCAAAGGTGTTATTAATTCCTACTTGTTAGACTATATGGCTTCGCGTCAAAATATACGAGATCGATACAAATCAAATTTTTCTGAGCAAAATTTACCATCTGCTAGCAATATGTATCGTCTGCTAGCAACACATGGGGGCTGCCATTTTGTTTATGTGTACAAGAAGATTTTCTTAATCCAAATGCTCAATTGCCTTTTTCAAAATTAAAAACCCATTTGAGATTAAAAATATAGAATAGATATGTCAATTTATTTTTAAGCTGAAGATTTCCTTATATATTTCTGTTGAAAATCGATATTCGCTTAATAGAAATCTATTTACTCGATACTGGACGTATGGGACGGAGCAAATTAATTCAAATTTTATGGATGCTTCTTCCCTGAACATCTATAGCGGCAAACTATGCATTCACCTGCTTTCGGATAATGAACCTGAAAAGTCAGAATGCATGCTGCATATATTATGTTCTGCTCTGTTTGGCAAACCCAAGAAAATAAATTTTTGTTAAGCAAAACCAGACAATTTAAAAGTAATAATAATAATAATAATACAACGCACTTATATTGCGCCATCTATCTAGTTAACTATTCCGAGGCGCATGATGAAAATAAGAGAAGCAAGAAGGTAGAAATAGAATGGACTGAAGAATACTACAAATCTGTGTTGAATTACATTTCACTATATGCTTTAGAGAAAAGTACTGTCTTCAATTTTGACTTCAAAGAATCCAAAGTGTCTATGGCACGGATATTAGGAGGTAAGTTATTCCATAAACTAGGCGCGGCAGCTATGAAGGCACGGTCACCAAGAGATGATTTCGTTCTTTGTGCCACAATAAGATTTTTGCCAGAAGAACGCAGGCAGCGAGTTGGTACATATTCAGAAATTAGATTTTCAATATACGAGGGGGCAGAACCATGTAATGCTCTCCAAGTAATAAGCAGAATTTTATACTCGATACGCTCTCTGACTGGTAGCCAATGTAACCCTTTCAAAATTGGTGAAATATGATCCCTTTTACGTGTCCTAGACAATATTCTGGCAGCAGCGTTTTGTGCTCTTTGTAGCTTAGCTATTTGAGAAGATGACACATTGTACAGAAGAGAATTGCAATAGTCAAGACGAGAAATTACGAATGCATGAATTATAGTGGCAACTGTTTTATCTGACAATATCTTTCTGATGTTACTGATACTACGTAGATGAAAATACATTGACTGACATGTTTTTTGTACAAAATCATTCATTGTCATATGACTATCAAATAACACTCCAAGATTACGTGCAGTGTTTTTAGGTAATACATGTGAATCACCAATTCGAATGGAATAGTGTTGTAAATCAACCTTCTGATACTGAGATGAAAGAATTACAAATTCACTCTTAGCATCATTGAGCTTAAGCTTGTTCAAACACATCCATGCCTTCATTTCAGCTATACACCTTTCCAGCTTCTGACGTCTGCTAATTACACTCTCAGGGTCCAAAGGATTAAATGGTATATAAAGCTGAGTATCATCTGCATAAAGGTGGACATGGACATCATGTAATCGAGCAATCTCTGCAAGAGGTGTAGAGTAGATACTAAAGAGGGACGGGCCCAAAACTGACCCTTGTGGCACGCCGTAAGAGAGATTAACCTCTGGTGAAACGGAGTCGTTGATCTTTACGGACTGTGATCGATTATCCATATAAGAGCGAAACCAGGACAAGGCACAACCCTCAATGCCCAAAGATGAAAGTCGGAGCTGTAGGATGTCATGATCGATAGTGTCGAAGGCCGACGATAAATCAAGAAGCACTAGAAATACAGCCTGTTTGGAATCAAGAGCTTGCAAAATGTCGTTATGTACCTTAAGTAAAGCCGTCTCTGTTCCATGGTGCTTTTTGTAGGCTGATTGGAAAGATTCATGGGGATTGCGATCATCAAGATGGTCATGGAGACGTACAGCAACAATCCTCTCTAACACTTTCGAGAGAAATTTCAGATTAGACACGGGGCAATAGTTCTTGAAATCCTCCGTGTCTAAATTTGACTTTTTCAACAGAGGACACACAATGGCACTTTCATTATAAAGATTTAATTTTTATAATACATGTAAACACCCACTTTATATTTTCCGTCACATATGGGATTTTAGGTAATGAAGAAAATCAATTTAGGATTTGGATTCAAAATATCTTCCTGACTGGAACATTTCTCAATGGTTCATGTACAACTCCAAATCAGCAAGAAAATGGCAGCCCCCATGTAAATGAGTAGGAGACGATACCGGGTGTTGGAATATCTTTATTTATACCCTTTTCTGATATCTTATTAGAAAATGATTTAGGCCAATAAGTAGGAATATATTACACCTTCCAATATAAGTAAATTTGTCATCAGGGCTTAATTCTCCTTTAATAACTAAACAAATATATATCAGACTGAGGTTTTTACATAGTAAACTTGAAGGATCTTATTAGGAGCATACATACATGTATGCACAGGTATTTCAAAAGTCTACTTAGGAGGAAACACTACATGGTGATGAACCTGTCAGTAGCATGAGCCAGTGGTAAAGTGATTTTCCAGGGGCTTTTATTAAAACGGTTGAACCCAGCTCTATTGGAAAGCGGGATTAAAACGCCAGGTTTTATGGGGTGTATGCGATAGCATCTTTTTTTTGCTACACACTCATTAAAGTCTTTCAGGCTAGACATGGCACCGGCCATTAGTTTTGCAATGTCAAAATGACATGGCCGCCGTTTCTTGTAAAAATGACAGTGTTCTTGCTCAAAATCTGATGAAACTTTTGACATATTTACTTGTTATAGAATGTCAGGAATATGTCGAAGTCAAGCATTTGAGGAATATAAAAGAAATCCTTGTTCAATTTCAAGATAAATTTTAGGTACGCAAACATAGCTATAATTACATACCCAAACATGTGTCCAGACAGGTTGGGTATCCAGACAAAAGATTTCAAATAGCAGAGATGCCGAGGTCAGAGATTTTCTGCACAGTGAAGCAGAGGGGAGGGTTTGAGAGAGGGGTGTCCCCCTCCCATGGTAGGGAGCTTTAGCCTTTTTAAGCTCTAAATCTTGTGATCCGGTGCATACTAAAGTAACTATTTTAGCTTTAGAGTGGGGGGGGGGGGGGCACTCACATATATATGTCACCCATGTATGTGCCGCTGTGACGTCCCCCATTTTCAACCTTCTCGGGTCGCTCCCATGATATGCGATTTTCACTAACCGCACCTCGATTGGCTTCCGACTCGCTCCCTAGAATATGAGAAAACAATGCGCACAGCCCATTGTCCGGGAACGGTCGCTCCCTAGCCTCCCAGGCCAGCGCAGCGGGGGAGCTGGGCGGCCTAGTGCCCCCTAACTTAGTGCTAGCGGCGGCTCAGCGAGATCAATCTGCATGCGACATCGAGTCAGTGCAGTGGCGCGGCATGTACAGCGTTAACAACAGCGCTGCGACCGCTGACTCAGCTCATGCACCGTATGTGTACCAGAGTAGTGAGATCGCGAGCAGCTAAAATTAGCTCTGCCCATGAGCCCTTTCGCTCCTTAGACCCTCAAAAATGAGCTTCCTCAATTAACCATTTAGCTCCCTAGCCCCCTGTTTTGAGATTGGCAGCGGCACACCCACATCCAAAAACAGGGGAGCGTTTCATCAAGTGTTTTGTCAGTGATTTTTACCGACAAATTTGCTCTCAGCCAATCAGATGCAAGGATTTCAGTAGCTTATAACAGTTGTCGGTAAAAATCACTGACAAAACGCTTGATGAAACGCTCCCCAGGTTGAGTGCCCCCTTAATCTTATTTCTGGACTCGTTATGTCACATTTATTTTCATTTTTTACTCAAATCAAGAAACCCAGCATTGTTACTATTTTAACAAAAAAAAATCCTGGAAAATTTAAAAATTGCCATGGCAATATTCATTTTCATTTTCGCTGTCTCGGAGGCAGTTTTCGGCCGAGCAGGTGAATTTTCGGCTACATGTACAAAGTCAATGTGGAGCACACGCACCCCGTTCATTTGCCCGCTGATCAAAATTCCCAGAGGCCTGAGGCCTGAGCCCGCAGCCCGCGTCCCACCTCGCAGCTCCTGGGGACTGTTTGTACAACTTGTCATCAATGACAAGTTATAAGCTACTGTTATAAGCTACTGAATCCTTGCATCTGATTGGGTGAGAGCATGGGCACCAATCCTCACAGGAATTCTATTCAAGTGGGGGGGACACCCCATTGTTGCATCCAGGTGTGTCCCCCCCACTTGAATAGAATTCCTGTGAGGATTGACGCCCATGGGTGAGAGCAAATTTGTCGATAAAAATCACTGACAAGGCACTTGATGAAATGCTCCCCTGGAGTGGGATACGGCGAAATTTTACCTCCACGGTATCAGATACTGAAAATTTCTTTAAATACAGCTCAGTTTTTGGAACCCATTTTCCCTACGGACCCGTATAAGATACGCAAATTTTCAGATCAGGTTAGTGGGACCGCTGATCACATCGCTAAAATGTAATATTTATGAATTATGGCACCATTGCGGCTAGGCATCACTCGTCCAGGCTGTAGACTCTCAAATTGTTTGGGGGGGGGGGGGGGAGGTGGGGATTTGTTGTATTTTTCCAGTCTGGCTGTGAGGCTTGAGAAAAAAGTTGCCGGGGGTGTGAACGTGAGAAAGAGTGCTCTGAGGCGTGACCGTCATGACTGATGCGTGAGACTTGGGAGGTCTGAAACAGTGATTTACTTACATACATGTACGGTACTTACTTTACTTTAATCCAAGAATGTTTGTTATTCTAAGCCTATTCATTGACCATTTGGATTAAATACCAAATATGGCCAGGGGTCCTAAAGCTACGCACCTCGCAAATACTCGCAATGCATCTCGTTCAATGAGCCAAACTTATAAGTTATGGCATGACACTAGCTATACGAGCTCCTTGGCTTATCAATCTGGTACTTGCCTACGGAGCTATACATGGGATGCATATACCTTGTGTGTTGGAAGGCATCACCAAAAAAAACTAGATCTAAATATCACCATTTCTCACATAATTTTACCCATGCAACCCACCCTCGGAATTTGCTATAGGGGTTACCTTCCAGGATCAACAAAGATTGTAAAAATTGAATGACTAAAAAAGAGAAAAAAAAGACAAAAATCTGCATTTTTTTTTTCTCGACATTTTACTTGTATGGATGGGACTACACATGCATTGTAAATATTGTGTAGTCCCATATATATAAGTTTCAAATGCAAGGTAAAAAAATCTGCTGATTTTTGTCTTTTTTTCTCTTTTTTACAAATTTTAGTCATTCAATTTTTACAATCTTTGTTGATCCTGGAAGGTAACCCCTATAGCAAATTCCGAGGGTGGGTTGCATGGGTAAAATTATGTGAGAAATGGTGATATTTAGATCTAGTTTTTTGGGGTGATGCCTTCCAACTAGCCAGGATTAGCTTCGTGAATGTAGAAAAAAAAAAATGGCTATACGCCTTCTACACACGAAGCTAGGCGTTATTACCCAGCAATCACATTCCGCACGGGGTAGTACGACATGAAAAATGCCCTGAAATCACTTTTCTGATAGTTTCCGCGACCCACAGACCCTTCCCCACAGCGTTTCCTCCTAGGGAAACGTTTGTAATGACAATTATTCTTTGATTGACTCTAATTTTGGAAATATATCCATAAAAAGATGATAAAAATTACAGAAAACTCACCAGCGTTTGCGTATCCATGCCTCCGAGGTCATGCAGATCAAAATGGCGGCACGATCGCCGTAATCGAAATCATGAAAACTATTAGGCGCCGTTTGTAAATTTATTATTTAGCTCAATTATTTACATATAATTCACTATTTAGCTCTTTTCTACGATTATTATACGATAAAATGACATAAAGGATACAATGTTTTATAAATAATGAATTTTGCAATTTCCATAATATTTGATATATAATGAATTTGTGAAATCATTATTTATAAATAATGAAAACTTCAAAATTCATTATTTATATATGATGAATATTGTAAAATCATTATTAAAAAACAATGGAAATTGCAAAATTCATTATTATAAAACATTGTATCCTTTATGTCATTTTATCGTATAATAATCGTAGAAAAGAGCTAAATAGTGAATTATATGTAAATAATTGAGCTAAATAATAAATTTACAAACGGCGCCTAATAGTTTTCATGATTTCGATTACGGCGATCGTGCCGCCATTTTGATCTGCATGACCTCGGAGGCATGGATACGCAAACGCTGGTGAGTTTTCTGTAATTTTTATCATCTTTTTATGGATATATTTCCAAAATTAGAGTCAATCAAAGAATAATTGTCATTACAAACGTTTCCCTAGGAGGAAACGCTGTGGGGAAGGGTCTGTGGGTCGCGGAAACTATCAGAAAAGTGTGATTTCAGGGCATTTTTCATGTCGTACTACCCCGTGCGGAATGTGATTGCTGGGTAATAACGCCTAGCTTCGTGTGTAGAAGGCGTATAGCCATTTTTTTTTTTTTCTACATTCACGAAGCTAATCCTGGCTACTTCCAACACACAAGGTATTAGCCACTCATGGCTACATTACTGTAAAATAGTTGGTATTTTCTGTCGCATGTACTAAAGGTATGGGGGGAAAATAAGATAAATATTTTAAATACTTGCTTCCAAATTCAGCCCTTAAAAATCTCACTCCTACCTCAAATGGCCGTTAGGAAGAACTTTTGATATTTTCAGCAAAATCCAAAGTCAAAATCTTGTCCAAAACTGGAGAAATCCCCGCGGATTTGTTTCGCGATTGCGTGTTGTTTACATACTGCCGATGTCTTAGACTAAAATCGGCCAATAAAATTTTTGTCCACGAAGAAACTTGGGATCGCAAGCGCACATCGATCTTTACGATCTTTACGATCTTTATCGATAGCGCGCACAGAAAATCGGGACTTTTCCGTGTACGCCATAGGGACCGAATTTTTAAGGACAAAACTCTTTTGGGGATATGTCAGCGCCCGCGGCGACCAGGAAATGTACACAATGACTCCAATAGCTCGTTTCACGAGAATCAATAGTAAATTACGGATTTCATGTTTGGAAATATCTTTTCCAACATCGGTGAGTTGAATTTCTTGGATATTTTGGGGTCGGTTTTTGTAAATTAAATGCCGATTTTGAGTGAATGTTGGTGACTTTTGTGCAGTGGTGTTTTAAAAAGTTGAGGTGTATGACTGCCTACATTCTACACACGAAGTATAGGAATGTAGCTATGAGTGGTATTAGGCCCGGCATAGTTTTCATCACAGGAATAATGAATATTCATATATCCACTGTGATCCGGCGATCGAGCTACTCGCTCGAGCTCCTGCCTGCCACTCGTCTTAATGAATATTCATAATGCTCCCTTCTTGTCTATATAATTATTGGAGCTCCTGACGCATGTGCATTGCAAGCAAAACACCGACCTACGGAAGTTTTTAGTACAGGCTTTTGGAGATAAATAGGCCTTTTTTGTATCATCCTCATTGAAAAGAAAGACGACAGTCAATCGGAAAGTATTGTAAGTACCTAAAGTAGCCTAAAATCAACTGTCATGTTTCATGGCTATCATTTTGACAAACGACCTGGTAGGCCTAATTAAGAGACATCCAAGCATTCAAAGGACTGCTGATCGCAGCCCGAACACTACGTGTTCGGGCTGCCGCAGTAAACAAGGTACATGTATATGCATCCCATGTATAGCTCCGTAGGCAAGTACACTACCAGATTGATAAGCCAAGGAGCTCGTATAGCTAGCATGACACTGTGACTGAGCCAAAAGCAAAAAAGAATGAGTAATTTCCTACTTTATTTTTGTGATAACTGATATTAACACTATTTGAAAATCCGGCTTAAAATCACATCATCAGTCAGCTTCAACATCAACATTTGTATTCATTTATTACGTGTACGTAGCTTTACTTTAGCCTTAGGACCCTTTCACTTTGTTGCACAAAGTTTGACATGGGCATGATTAGACCGAAATTTTCTGTCTCCAGTACGTTAGCCTCTTATTTGGGTAGGGTCGGCTACTACTTGGAGACAGAAGCCGTCCTGTCACTTTGCTGTGCAAAATTTGTCTATGGCGTTGTGCCGTTCTAGTCTCTTACAAGGCAAAATGATTATGAAGGAAAAAATACGATAAATTCATTACGAACTCGTGCACATTGATTTCAAAATGGTTATTTCTTTAACATTAAATATGTTTGTTTAGTGTTAAAGAAATAACCGTTTTGAAATCAATGTGCACGAGTTCGTAATGAATTTATCGTATTTTTTCCTTCATAATCATTTTGCCTTGTACGAGACTAGAAGCTCGGGTAACGGTTTGAATACGGCTGCAGGATTTTCGAACGGAGAAGACCTTGGACCCTGAATTACATGAAAAAGGAGCATTAAATGGATCATTTGGTCAAATTGGTATGTTGAACAGATTAAGTATATGAATTAGAGCCTAGGCCTTATGATTATTTTTAAAAAAATACAGAGGAAAAATGATTTTTTCCTACTGTTCCAGCAGGCACAACGCCATATAAAAATGCCATAGCCATAGGCCTAGACAAATTTTGCACAGCAAAGTGATAGAACGGCTTCTGTCTCCAAGTAGTAGCCGACCCTACCCAAATAAGAGGCTATAACGTACTGGAGACAGAAAATTTCGGTCTAGCGCACTCATAGGCACACACCATTGCCGACTGTGTAGGAACGCAGGCAATAGTCAGTACGGTACTAATATGTATCACTGTGCATTTTTGGCTATATTTAAGTGAAAACCTTCGGTTGAAATGTACTGTAAGATAGCTAATTATGGTGAATAATAGATGATTAAAACTTACCAGTTTTTTTTGTCACTTTTGAAGAGGGTTTCCTGAAATTTTGGGGAATTTCTTGCGAAATCACCTATCGAGATCCGGTCAGAGCATCCATTTTGTATTTTTCACGATTATGATGAAGGGAGCCCTCATCGCTCGTAGTGGTACCGGCGCGATCGGATCATCGATCTCCACCTCGTTGTTTACCTGTTGTTAAGACAGCTTGGGGGTTGTTAATGAGTTTAGTCTAGCGATAAGGCTTCTCATCGTGCATTCTCTACATTCTGTATTCCTTCTGGTGCAAGGATATTAAGCAAAGTGCTTTAACGGCGAGGAGCAATAATTGAAAATGTCTTTGGGAGAGAACGGCCACCCGTCGTTGTAATATCGACCTTGTCCGTATCGCTTGTGTGCGTAACATTCTGTGTACGTATCTATGGTGCGTAACCATATAGAGCGGCCTCACTAGTGCGCAACATATTGAGAGCAGTCGTCATACGTATGGATGTCTCTGTAACAACTACGAAAAAGAAGGCTGTAAATGTTAGACCAAAAGCTTCAGTCTCTCTGTATCGTCGGTTGTTCCGCTGAGACTTCGTCTGGCTCCACTAGACCTCCGTACATAGAGACTGAATGATCACATATCGCGTAGTGTGTGGACGATCATATCCGGAACCGGAAGTAGTTCTCTGTGTGTTTGTGTGTGTAGCATGTATTCAGTGGCGCAGTATACGTAACGGCAACGCGACCTAAGGCTCAGGTCGGCTGATCGTCCACCTTGTTGGTGATACACGGTCGTACCGTCTGTCTATGGGGAAGGTTGAGAAATGTCAGAAATATTAAAGATTTCCCCATAACAGACGGTTATTTCTGTCTAGTAAATGTAAGTTTTTCTTACTTTTTCTACATTTTGTATCTTAACGAACTTATAAATTAATATATATAGAATGAAACCTAAGTATCAGTTTGCCCACAAAAACCTCCATTTGAAACAAAATTACGTCTGTATCCCCAATACCCAGTATACACACATGTATATTTCCTAATGGTCAATATGACCATTGCTTGCTGATGTGGTCTAGGGCATGATGGGCATCGACATGGACTTCAAAATGAATGTTCGTCCATTCACCATTGTTGTAATTTTCACAGCGATTTTACTTCAGACTAGGCCTAGGTCTAAATTCGTATAAACCACTGAATAAAATTAATTTTTAGGGGCTGGAAACAAAGTGTGTAGCTTAAGCTTCAGCCAGGTCCCCCCATCATACAACTAATAATATCATTATCACTTGTTTAGTGTGCGGACAAACGACCCCCGACCCACTCCCGGGTACATTTCTGTAAAATAGTTGGTATTTTCTGTCGCATGTACTAAGGTATGGGGGGAAAATAAGATAAATATTTTAAATACTTGCTTTCAAATTCAGCCCTTAAAAATCTCACTCCTACCTCAAATGGCCGTTAGGAAGAACTTTTGATATTTACAGCAAAATCCAAAGTCAAAATCTTGTCCAAAACCGGAGAAATCCCCGCCGATTTGTTTCGCGATCGCGTGTTGTTTACAAACTGCCGATGTCTTAGACTAAAATCGGCCAATATAATTTTTGTCCACGAAGAAACTCGGGATCGCAAGGGCACATCGATCTTTACGATCGCGCACACAGAAAATCGGAACTTTTCCGTGTACGCCATAGGGACCGAATTTTTGAGGACAAAACTCTTTTGGGGAGATGTCAGCGCCCGCGGCGACCAGGAAATGTACACAATGACTCCGATAGCTCGTTTCGCGAGAATCAACAGTAAATTGCGGATTTCATTTTTGTAAATATCTTTTCCAACATTGGTGAGTTGAATTTATTGTATTTCTTGGATATTTTGGGGTCGGTTTTTGAAAATTAAATGCCGATTTTGAGTGAATATTGGTGACTTTTGTGCAGTGGTGTTTTAAAAAGATGAGGTGTATGACTGCCTACATTATACACACGAAGTATAGGAATGTACCTATGAGTGCCCCGACCTACAAAGCAAGCGGGATTGACTTGAGGCGCTAGGCGCCCGTACAGCCGCTAGGCGCCCGTACAGCCGCAGCGCTGGGATGTGTCTAACACCAAGTCAATGATTCAAATACAAATTTCACCAGACATGCCAGAAGAAAATGTAAACAACTCACTTGTTTGCAACTTCTAGCTTTAAATTTGATATTTTACTCCGCGTTTTGTGTACAGCCTGGTGTATCTGGCCAATAAGATCTCCGCTGTGTAAGTGGTTGGCTCGGTCTGAATGAGGAGAAGCAATAAATTTAGGCTGCTGGTTGATTCGAAATTTGTGGTCGTTCAAAGAATTATCGGCCATTTTGGACGCCAATGATGTTGCCGTGGAGCTTCATGGGATATGGGATAATGGTGGTAGGCAGGCGGCTGTCTCCATAATTCTTTCATTTCGTGACCACCAAAAAGGGTGGGAACCAAAATGGTATGACAATTATGAAATAAATTTGATATAAATACTGTTGCTTTTCACAAGCTTATTTCTTGTACCTTAGTTCGTAAATGAATTTAAAAGAGATAAAAATGGTATCTGAATCGTATGAAACTTCGTACAAATAGAGCCAATCAGTAACGCCGTACATGCTTTACTCGGCAATTTGCGATTGGTATTGACCAATCACAAACTACCGTAGTAAAATTACGTGTAGTAAGTCGCGTGTATTTGTATTTGTCGTGCGTACTCACAGAGACGTCTTTTGGAGTTCTGTGTGCGTACTGCGTGTACTGTGTGACCACAGAACTCCAAAAGACGTAGAAGGCTCATACCCATTCACAACGCACAGATCGCCGTATCGCCGTAATACCCGGTGTAGGATTCGCTCGAGTGCACACGCCGCCATGTTGCTTAGTCCTCGATCTTTTCAACTAACCCACCAGACCGTGTGCTTCTCAATGCTTATTTATATTATATCGGATCTTCTTTATCGAAATAAAGGGCCTTGCGCCTTTATCACTTGAAATTTTGAAGTTGGCTTTTCCACTGAAGTTCAGCTGCTCTTTCATACATAAGTAACGTCAACTAATATCATGTAGGCCTACATTTTAGGGGGAAGGGGTCTCTTTCGGACACAAAGACGGTTACAATTGTATTCTCTCAAATTCAACTAATATCAAACAGTTGTTTTTTTATCACTATTATCATTTTAGTTCCCTTTCAAGAAAGCAGCCCGAGTTCGTTTGTTCACCTTCATCCTTCTTGACACCCCCTCGGAAAAAGCAACAAAAAGTATACTTCCTTTTTTGGAACCATGTACATGACTTGTAAAACGTTATACTTTTTGTAAAGTTTCATCTGATATTTATTTATTTATTTGATTGATTTCAGGCAAAAGAAACAAATATACAAAATACAAAGAAAATTGAAAATACCATCGACTAGTGGCCAGGGATAGCCAAAGGCCATATATATAAAGGCCAACAACTTTGTTGTTTTTTCGCACTGTTTTATTTCTGCATTTTTCATAAGTACAAAGTATATTCAGAATCATAATAACATAATATACATAATCTACGTAATAAACATAATATAATTACTTTTGACAAACAGATAAAAATCTACTTGATCGTTTAACAAAATTAAATTCTATGCTAAGGAGAGTGAAATGATGCAGGAGACCGACATCGTAAGCATAAGCTCGAGATGATGACGGCCTCGGGATAGCAAATGAAAGAAGAAAAATAAAAGAAAGAGAAGAGAAAGAAGGATGAATATGAATTGAAGGGTAATGTGCAGGTGGCCGTGCAATATGTGAAATGAGTGATTGCAAAAAGCCTCTGCTTAATTTGAAATTTAATTTGATGCCTCAATAAATGGTTAATTTTTCTCTAACAATATTAAATAGTAACTTTAATTGCTGTATTGATTAAGAAGGTGTTTTTGTAATGGCTTTAAAAGAAAAAAGTGAAGTCCGTAACTTAAGCGAATCAGGTATAGGAGTTCCATAAATTATGTCGGGGCCGTGACGCCTCTTTGATTTTTTTAATTAAGGATGTGTTCAACATACTCTGCCATGTTTATTTTTATCTTTGATGATAATCCTTATATAAGTCAGGACTTTGTCGATGAACTTTTTTCAATTGTGGATTAATCAGATTGGCAGGGGAACGGGGAGGGGGTAAGTCTGGAGCCCTCCTCCCACTTTCTGAGTAGACGCATTGCTTAGCCGCCGCTTGAATCAATTTTTATTCAATTGTTTGTTTTTTTAACTTTGAAGAAACGTTTGTATTTTTACAAGCCAGGCTCAAGATTCTCCTTTCATTGTATTTCTTTTTTTATTATTCATGCCTCTTCACTATATGAGTATCAAGATAAAATCCAGCAGATTTTGAGTGTGTCTAATAGATATTAAGAAACAGATGAATACGATGATGTGCTTATTGTTTAAAGTCAGAATTCACTGCTCCCGGATCATCTCAATTAAAGTTGGTCCTTACCATCCATGGAATATCATTTGACAATGTTTGTAATTTCTATAATTTAGTAACCTACATGGGAAAAAAATCATTAATATCCATGACTATGCTGTTTGTTTTACATGTAAAATAATCAAAGATAGATGTATCTGCAACTGTGCAAATAACTTTGGCATAAAACTGGACATTGGCACATGCAGCAAAGGCATCAAAAGCATAATCATCATAGCATTGGCGGATCCGGGGGGCACTTCCGGCCCGTGCCCCCCTCCCTTTGGAAGAAAAGTATGCATTTTGACCACAGAGGATCCCTTTTGTGGATTGTGCCCCCCCCCTTTTAGAATGAAAACTTTTTTTTTTTTTTTTTTGCTTGTCAGAGAATTATGGAGGGAAACTGGACCCCTATACACCCCCCCCCCCCAACCTGGGCGAATTTTGGAGGTCTGGCGATTTTTTTTTTGTCGAATTAGAATTGTAATGACTTTATTTTTGTCAAATTAGAATTTTAATGATTAATGATTAAGTTGTAGTCCTCTCCGAAAGCTACCTTTTGTTTCCAATTTGGCAGTCGTGACTTGTGACACTTCGTTGGACTTGATGTATTTTTAATGTTCTTATTTAGAGTGACAACCTTCAACAAAACACAGATGCCTGGATCATAACAGTGATCTGTAAAGTCAAGACAAAGAATTTTCTTGAGGGCTATATATTGCAACAGTGGCGTATCCAGGGGGTGGCGCAACAGGCGCCCCCCCCCTATTGGCCGTCGTAAAAAAAAATAGCAAAAAAAAAAGTTGTTCATTAAATAGGCTTCAAAATTGGTCACATATAGCATTATTTTGCATCTCAGCCCTTCAGAAGCAAAAATTTTCCAAAGGGGTCACCCCCTCCCATTAGACCCCTCCCCCAGGACGGCGATCAATAATGCCTGGCGCCCCCCCCCCCCTATTGGGAAATCCTGGATACGCCCCTGTTGCAACGTACTGAAATGAGCACACCTCATATCGAACTCTTACAAGCATGAAGTCTTGCATCAGGATATGAATACAATAACATAAATTTCCACTTTCATTTGCCAGAACCATGAGAATCATTTCAGTGATCAAAGTTGTTTGAAATGGTAAGTAAATGTAGTGCAGTAAAATTTTCAAAATGAGCAACAAGAGTGGATGATGACTGTATTTCTATAATAACAAATAAGCATGAAAATGCCCAAAGCAACATTTTATAACACTGGCAATTTCATGTATTTCGAGAGAAACTTCCCTCTCTTTTTGTCTTGGTTCATTTGGATACTAGCATTAACAAAATCTAGCAATTTCAGTAAGATTTCATTTAACCCTAGTGTTGATCAAACAATTTGTACTGAATGAATGCCGTTGACGCGACGAGCTTCATGAATCCGGGCCGGAGGCGTCTTTTTTTTTTGTAACCAAGCCTAGGCAGAAACCCCTTTTTGAAGACTTTGAAAGAGACTACAAGTATCGGACTTGTATTTTCTTACTCACTCACCTTATTTTTAAATAAGCAAAAGAAAATTTCGTAATATAAACTTCTGCCGAGGTTCGAACTCGTGGTTCTTTCACCAAGAGAGGACTGGATTATCCGATTGCGCCACACAGAACACCTTGCTCGATTTATTATATCTCTTTTCATGAATATTCATGCAGATTAGTCTTGACGGAATAAACCGTATTAGTATGAAAAAATGCGAAATCTGCCTAGGCTTGGTTACAAAAAAAAAAAGACGCGGGCCGGAGCTGGAGAGCGAAGGACTAACCAACATGGCGGATATCACGTGATCACGTACGAACAATGCCTACAATTTCGCACCCGCACGAGCCTTCTACGTCTAGCTCGAGACGAAGGCGAATTTGCATACCAAATGTATGCTGACGTCATGCGAAGATACGTTTGCTGATTGGCTCCTACCTATAAGGTAGCAGATCCTCGCTAGGAACAAAGGATAACATAAGAAATACAGGCCAGGTTCCAAAAGGCCCTCGACCTCGGACTCACGTCGCTCGATCGCGCATTCACCGTGCTGGGCGGCTAGTCTTGTTATGCAGCCACTACTAGCTTTAATACTTGCCGAGAAAAATAGCCAAGTCACGAGGGCCTTGTCAAAAGGCTACCTCTACCTCAGAGTGCTGACCTGACAATTCAGCCTCTATTATACATAGAGTTAAGCTAAAACCCCGCCCACACTACTCCATTCAGCCCAACCCGCAAGCACGATTAGTGTCAATACAAATAGGTATTCAAAGCGGGCATAAATATTAATTACTTCTAACAAAGGAGTTATTTTCTATCAAATATCATGCCACGTGACCATGTCGGCAGCACGAAGAATGTATTATGCAACTTCCCGCATTCCGAAAGGAAACTATTATCTACTAAATGTGTTAAATTCATAAATTCGTATAATCAATGTTCTATCACCGCATTACGCCTATAGCGTAATGGCTGATGTTCATGCAAGCAGCATGGAATTCCGGCATGGAATAGCTGAGCGGAATAGGTGCATGGACATGATAGGTGTCTAGCACTATCTAGGCTTGGTCTACCCCTCTGCGATCCCGATCGAGGTGGTGGCGTTGCCGGTGGCGTTGCCGATGATATGTCAGTTTGCCAAAACTTGGCTCATCAAGGTTTTTTGCTTGCTGTTCGTTGTTTGCTTGTCTTTGGTACCGACAGCCCCGAGAGACCGACAATGTAGTTTGTGTGTGTGTGTGTGTGTGTGTCGCTCTGTGGAGGGGTGTAGGGTATCAGATTTTATGAGTCCAGTTTACCTCCATAATTCTCTGACAAGCAAAAAAAGTTATCAGTTCTAAAAGGGGGATACAATTTTATTTAAAAGCCTCCTAAATCCGCCACTGATCAATGCCCGGACTGTCACGTCAGTCTTGCGGGGTGGGCCTTTCTACAAGTTTTTCTCGGAGGGTTAATAGAACGACATTGTTAGCCTCTTGGGCTTCCAAAGTAAATTTGGTGATCAATCCGGGGTTTTTTCACAATTTAGGCAAGAGCCCGTATATGCCAACTTGAGTTTCAAGAAGGGGGCCGCGGCCGATTCGCCCCCTCTTGATCCGCCCCTTCTATTCTGTCATGGATGTGAAGAATATGATTGCATAGTGTTGGTGGTCGCGATCTCATTAAATTGAAAGATTGGGGGGGGGGGAGCAATAGAGGTCATTTTTATTACTTTTTTTAAAATTTTGTCCCAATTGCCTTATTTTTACTGTTTGTTTTTGTTGGGTTTTTTTTTTTTTTTTTTTTTTGCTCAGTGATTTTGTTTTTAATCATGTAAATCACTTGTAATTGTTGTGATTTCTGTTGATTTCCTAATAAAAACACAAATAAAAAAAGTAAGAGATCATTATTTTTCCTCAATTCTATTGGAGTCATTTTTTACAGATCGGTTGTAAGAGAGAAAAGAGAGTATGAGAAAAATGAGAGGGGGAGGAGAGCGAGACAAAGAGAGCTGGGGCAAAAGTAATGGGATATTCCTACAAAGACAGAATAGGACTGGTAATAAATAAATTATATCATCAGCTGCTATATTGTTGGTTACTAGTTAATTCAATTCAGAACACGGAGGCCACCCCCCTTCGTACAATCGGTAAAGGCCCTATTGCGTTGGTGATGGCTTCGGAGCAAGCCCCTATACTGTTTTCTTCGCCTGTCGTCTCACATTTCTACAGCAGAATATTACAAATAACTTACCGTAAGTTGGTTATATTGGTGGCGTATCCAGGAATGCAGGGAGAGGGGGGAGGCTCACGCCTGATGAACCAAAAAATCATCAGATGCATTCTATTTTGAATTTTAGGACAAGGAAAAAAAAATCACAGTTTTCAGATTCTTTCTGTGCGGGGGGGGGGTACACATTTCCTTTCATTCGATGTGTAACTAAGATATGTCAGATTTGGTTTTGGCTGGCACATATAGGGGCACGTACATTCCTGGATATATAATCTTGGATACGCCACTCTTAATTTAATCTTTATATTTATATAAGGAATTGCTCGCACGCATTCTTATTTTATTAAAGCCTTTTCTGTCTTGAATTTTAAAAGAATAAGGCTAATAAAATTACATTGCAGGTCTATAATCCCTATAATTTCCATAAATCATATCAAATGAAATATTCTGATTTAATAGAAAAATAAAGATATATATAGCACATTATTATTTTTAAATAACTTTTCTTGACATTCCCGTGAGATATCGCAGTGTTTGCTCATATAGGGGCCTAGAGCTTAATATCAGGAAACATGTTTGAACCCCCCCCCCCCCCCCATCATCACATAAATATTAATAGAAATTTCATAGCAAATAACTTTAACAAAAATACAAACATGTAGTCCGAGGCCCCCCTCCCAACTCTCTCCCTCTCCTCCCTGGTGCAGTTAGAGTTGATTCATATCTGTTTTGGGACATAAGTTTGTATTTGAAGGGACAATATCAAGATTATGCCCTTTATATTATTAGTTACGGCTTTACCAAAAGGCAAAAGCGCTGTCCAGAAAAAGAAGGAAAAAATAAAGAAAATACAAAAATACAAACATCTTGATTAAGACTATAACCTTTCCCTCTGGGCCGATCGACATGTACCACAATATATACGCGTGCTTTATTTCCGCACTGAGCACTCTTCGTACTCTTTGGTGGTGCTAGCTCACAGAACTCCTAAAGACGTAGAAGGCTCGTGCGGGTGCGAAATTGTCGGCATTGTTCGTACGTGATCACGTGATATCCGCCATGTTGGTTAGTCCTTCGCTCTCCAGCTCCGGATTCATGAAGCTCGTCGCGTCAACGGCATTCATTCAGTACAAATTGTTTGATCAACACAAGGGTTATATGAAATCTTACTGAAATTTAGATCTAAGGGGAGGGGGTGCCCCCTTTGGAAAATTTTTGCTTTTGAAGAAGGGCTGAGATGCAAAATAATCCTATATGTGACCAATTTTGAAGCCTATTTAATGAACAACTTTTTTTTTGTGGTATTTTTCTTTTTACGACGGCCAATAGGGGGGGGGGGCGCCTGTTGCGCCACCCCCTGGATACGCCACTGTTGCAATATATGGCCCTCAAGAAAATTCTTTGTCTTGACTTTACAGATCACTGTTATGATCCAGGCATCTGTGTTTTGTTGAAGGTTGTCACTCTAAATAAGAACAGTAAAAATACATCAAGTCCAACGAAGTGTCACAACAAGTCACGACTGCCAAATTGGAAACAAAGGTATAGCTTTCGGAGAGGACTACAACTTAATCATTAATCATTAAAATTCTAATTTGGCAAAAATAAAGTCATTACAATTCTAATTCGCCCAGTGGGTCCAGTTTCCCTCCATAATTCTCTGACAAGCAAAAAAAAAAAAAAAAGGGGGGGGGGCACGGGCCGGAAGTGCCCCCGGATCCGCCAATGCTATGATGATTATGCTTTTGATGCCTTTGCTGCATGTGCCAATGTCCAGTTTTATGCCAAAGTTATTTGCACAGTTGCAGATACATCTATCTTTGATTATTATACATGTAAACAGACAGCATAGTCATGGATATTAATGATTTTTTCCCCCATGTAGGTTACTAAATTATAAAAATTACAAACATTGTCAAATGATATTCCATGGATGGTAAGGACCAAGTTTAATTGAGATGATCCGGGAGCAGTGAATTCTGACTGTAAACTATAAGCACATCATCGTATTTCTCTGTTTCTTAGTATATTTATTAGACACACTCAAAATCTGCTGGAATTTTATCTTGACACTCATATAGTGAAGGGGCATGAATAATAAAAAAAAAAGAAATACATTGAAAGGAGAATCTTGAGCCTGGCTTGTAAAAATACAAACGTTTCTTCAAAGTTAAAAAAAAACCAGTTGAATAAAAATTGATTCAAGCGGCGGCTAAGCAATGCGTCTACTCAGAAAGTGGGAGGAGGGCTCCAGACTTACCCCCTCCCCGTTCCCCTGCCAATCTGATTAATCCACAATTTAAAAAAGTTCATCGATAAAGTCCTGACTTATATAAGGATTATCATCAAAGATAAATAGAAACATGGCAGAGTATGTTGAACACATCCTTAATTCAAAAAATCAATGAGGCATCACGGCCCCGACATATGGAACTCCTTACCTGATTCGCTTAAGTTACGGACTTCACTTTTTTCTTTTAAAGCCATTATAAAAAACACCTTCTTAATCAATACAGCAGTTAAAGTTACTATTTAATATTGTTAGAGAAAAATTTACTATTTAAGCATCAAATTAAATTTCAAATTAAGCAGAGGCTTTGTGCAATCACTCATTTCACATATTGCACGGCCACCTGCACATTACCCTTCAATTCATATTCATCCTTCTTTCTCTTCTCTTTCTTTTATTTTTCTTCTTTCATTTCCTATCCCGAGGCCGTCATCATCTCGAGCTTATGCTTACGATGTCGGTCTCCTGCATCATTTCACTCGCCTTAGCATAGAATCGCTCCACTATTCTTGTTATTATATTTATATCTTATTTTGTTAAACGATCAAGTAGATTTTTATCTGTTTGTGAAAAGTAATTATATTATGTTTATTACGTAGATTATGTATATTATGTTATTATGATTCTAAATATACTTTAATTTGTACTTATGAAAAATGCAGAAATAAAACATTGCTAAAAAACAACAAAGTTGTTGGCCTTTATGTATATGGCCTTTGGCTATCCCTGGCCACTATAGTCGATGGTATTTTCAATTTTCTTTGTATTTTGTATATTTGTTTCTTTTGCCTGAAATCAAATAAATAAATAAATAAATATCAGATGAAACTTTACAAAAAGTATAACGTTTTACAAGTCACGTACATGGTTCCAAAAAAGCAAGTATATTTTTTGTTGCTTTTTCCGAGGGGGTGTCAAGAAGGATGAAGGTGAACAAACGAACTCGGGCTGCTTTCTTGAAAGGGAACTAAAATGATAATAGTGATAAAAAAACAACTGTTTGATATTAATTATCTTGAATTTGAGAGAATATCGTCTTTGTGTCCGAAAGAGACCCCTCCCCCCCCCCCCCCCCCCCCCCCTCCCCCCCCCCTCCCCCCCCCCCTTCCCCCTTCCCCCCCTTCCCCCCCCCCCTCCCCCCCTTCCCCCCCCCCCCCCCCCCCTTCCCCCCCCCCCCTTCCCCTAAAATGTAAGCCTACATGATATTAGTTGACGTTACTTATGTATGAAAGAGCAGCTGAACTTCAGTGGAAAAGCCAACTTCAAAATTTCAAGTGATGAAGGCACAAGGCCTTTTATTTCGATAAAGAAGATCCGATATAATATAAATAAGCATTGAGAAGCACACGGTCTGGTGGGTTAGTTGGAAAGATCGAGGACTAAGCAATATGGCGGCGTGTGCACTCGAGCGAATCCTACACCGGGTATTACGGCGATACGGCGATCTGTGCGTTGTGAATGGGTGTGAGCCTTCTACGTCTTTTGGAGTTCTGTGTGCTAGCTGCGCTGCGCTGCTGCGTGTACTGGCGTGTACTAAAGATCGCACCGATGGCAGGTTCAAGGGTGTGGTCAGTCAAATTAAATGGGTTGCAGAGAATGACTCGCACTGGCTCTGGGTGTGGTTTGGACTGGAAAGACAATACATATATCAAGAACCTGTCCCGAAATAATACGTCACCTAATCAAGATCAAGCCTATAAGATTTGACCCCCGGAAAGTTACCTAAACCATAGAAGAAGTTGACAAAAAGGTTTTCATTAGTAATAAACCGGTCTAAACTCCGGAGCCCTCAAAACAGCAAAAGACCCGATTTCAGGCCCATAGAAATATATAGCCAATGAAGGCATGAACTAAACCTTGTCTAAAGAAAGTAATTATATCTGGTATTTCAATTGTTCTGTTTTTAAAACATATTTGTTCATATATGATTAGTGTTGAATATCTGTGATACCTTGTTTTGTTATGTCATTATTTAACTGTATATTTTTTTTAATTCAACTTAAGTATCCAAACTGACTTTCTTTTGTATTTCAACCAAAGAAAAATAAAGACATCTACATATATATATATATATATATATATATATATATATATATATATATATATACATATATGTATATAAAGGGTACATTAGGTGGACACACAACAATGCGGTTTATTTCGTCATAATAGCGCCCCTACATTAGGTGGACAGTTGAACACAGAAATAAGACAAAAACTGTCCACCCAATGTAGCCTTTAGAGTTAGATATATATACATGTAGATATATACTGCCCTCCAAAAGTTTTGGTACACCTGTATTCAGAACTGATTTTTCACAGTCACCTGCACATTTCATTTGAATTGAATTTATTCACCACTTTCTTAGAAAACATGCAAAGTCAAACGATACAACAAAAGATTTTATTTTTTTTACAAAAAGTAAAGACAATAACATTACCGGGATCATCCCTATATAGCTAGAAGGTCCGATAGTTAGCGGGTCCGATAGACCGACACCCAATAGATAGAAGGTTCGATAGACCGAATGTACGAGAGGGTCCAGTAGACAGAAGGTTCTATGACCGAATCGGCAGGAGGGTCCAATAGTCTAAGGTTCTATAGATCGAATGACCAACGGGTCCGATAGTCAGAAGGTCCGATAGATAGAACGTTCTATAGACCAAATCGGCAAAAGGGTCCGATAGTCCGAAGGTTCAGTAGGGGTCCGATAGTTAGAAGGTCCGATAGACCGACAATAAATACGTAAAAAGGGTAAAATAGTGGATAAAATGATAAGTGGGTAAAAAATAAGTGGTTCAATTAAGTGGGGCGTTATGTTTTCAGATGTTTTCAAATGTGAGGGCGGGAATACCCTCCCCTCCCACTTTTCATGCCTGAAAAGGGGGTTCCAACCAAAGAAAAAGCAAAAAAAGAAGAGGTTGAAAAGGAAAGAAGAAAAGAAAAGAAAGGAAAATAAGAGAGAAAGAAAAGAAGAAATCAGAAAGGAAAGAGAAGAAAACAGAAATTCAAAACTTCGCTCACTAGCATAATTAGGGTTATTTACCAATGCCCATTATATTTTCATTATTGATATTAGTTATTAATATAATCGCCATATTTATGTATATAAACCAATGCCAATTATATTAATTAGTCATATTCTTATGGAAGTTTGCATCTTGAATCTCTAGCTAATGTTATGTTATTTTCTACTCATAGAATGTTAGCAATCGAGCGGCAAGTTGACCTAAAGGGGCTAAAGAGATGAATATTCAGAAATAATGGCCGGTGACCAATAGTCTCTTCCCAATATGAGAACGGAAGATGCCGATAACATGTTACACAGATTATGAGAACGGAATAACAATACGCTATAACCTATTCTCAGGATACAAAATTCTTCTTTTTTTCTCTCTCTCTCGTTCGCTCGCTTTGCTCGCTCATACAATCAAGAAACTAGGCCTAGATTGTTTCTTGCAGCAAGCAACTCTTACGTCCTGCAGCAACAAGAAGCCCGAATATCATAATATTCGGGCAGTAAGGTATCCTACTTTTCTCGAATTCCCCCACCCCCCCCCCAAAAAAAAATAATAATAATGGTATAATTTACCCGACAGAGTCCACAGACTAAAATTTGCCACAGGGTAGTAGTATGGGTGTAGTCGGTGAACATTCGAAAAAGGATAAAAGCTGACATCATAGCTGCTAAGAAAATATCACCTGACAACCCTAGAAAAAATGGAAACGCCCCCCTCCCAAGAAGGTGGTAGGGCCTAATTGAAACAATTTCATATTTATCGGTCAGAATCTTTTGTTGTCAGAATCTTATCTTTTGTTACTTTTAATGAAAATTCAATTATAAAGTGTGCACCCCATAATATTTCTTTGTTTAAAAAATAACACTTGTGTTAGAAGGGAACACCCTTTCCTCAGCTTGCTCCATGTTTCAAAAAATGGTCATCGTTCCCCATTGCCAATACATCGGTTTAGAGGCAAAATTAACCGGGGGGGGGGGGCTGAGCTGCATGGGTGGACCACCCCCGCCCCACTGTGATGATGATGATGCTCTGATAAAAATACTTTTAACATAATTTTTATGTTGAAAATGTATAAAACAAGTTCCTCATTTTTTTTTTTTTTTTTTTGGGGGGGGGGGGCTACAGACCTAGTGCATCGGTTTATTACAATACACATAGAAGAAGATAAGGCATTACCCTTTTCCTTTTATGAGATAAAACTATTAAAAACTTATTATATCCACTTATTTTACCTTTTTTACGTTATTGTCGGTCTATTGGACCTTCTAACTATCGGACCCCTACTGAACCTTCGGACTATCGGACCCTTTTGCCGATTCGGTCTATCGAACCTTCTATCTATCGGACCTTCTGACTATCGGACCCCGTTGGACATTCGATCAATAGAACCTTCGGACTATCGGACCCTCCGCCGATTCGGTCTATAGAACCGTCTGTCTATTGGACCCTCTCGTACATTCGGTCTATCGAACCTTCTATCTATTGGGTGTCGGTCTATCGGACCCGCTAACTATCGGACCTTCTAGCTATAGGGCTGTAACCCAACGAACATACTTAAAGGCCAAGTCCACCTCAGTATCAAGTTGATTTGAATAAACAGAGTAAAATTAAACAAGCATAACAGTAAAAATTTCCCTGAAATCGGATGTAAAATAAGAAAGTTATGGCATTTTGAAGGTTTGCATTATTTCATGAAACAGTGATATGCATAACATAATATATATTTCATTTTTTTGCTTCAATAATGTAAAACATGGTTTGACTCCATATGGAACATGTAAAATCATCATTATTGTAACTTATTTTCATACAAGGAAGGGATTCTTTATTATCACATCTATAAAAATTGAAATATTTGAAATTTCATATAATAAAATACATAAGGAAAAGTGAGTGTGTGACATCATCGGTTCACTCATTTGCATACCGCCCATGCTATCAGCATATCACTGTTTCATGAAATAATGCAAAACTTCAAAATGCCATAACTTTCTTATTTTACATCCGATTTCAGTGAAATTTTTACTGTTATGCTTGTTTAATTTACTCTGTTTATTCAAATCAACTTGATATATATATATATATATATATATATATATATATATATATATATATATATATATATATATATATATAAAGGCATGCAAAGTTATCTTAAATATCGCATAAATAACAGAAATGTAGGCAAAATTGGCTATTGTTATGGCCAATATGAACATAAATGACATAGTCTAGCAATATTGCAAAATGAAATGTTCATATAAATAAATCTGGCAGGTATGGAACAAAAATGGGAGACAACTCAGTATAGCTTAGAAAAATCCACATGCTAGGGCATAACCAAATAAGAATTAAAAATTAAGTCTAATAGAAAAGACAATGATAACTAATTTAAATATGTATGCATACGTAAAAATAACTCTCAGTGAACACGCTGTCATTTAGTAAGAAGGGGAAAGAGAGAGACAGAAAGAAATCAAGCTAAGAAAGAAAAAGAAAGACGGGGAGAGAGAAAAGGAGAAAGACAGGGAAAAGATCACTTTATAAATTATATACCAACAAGTATTGAATACATAATGAAATAAAACCTTACAGAAAACAGTTTAGAAGCCACATACACTATACTTAACATGTATGCTATTACATGTGCATGTAAGGCAGTCAACATTCAGGAGAGAAATACAAGGTAGGAGCAGACTGAAAGAACAGAAAGGAGAGGGAGGAAAAGAGAGAGAAAGAAAGAGAGAGAGGGCTGGCTCTGCTAAGACATAATTCCGACATCATAACGACTAAGACAGAATAAAATCATATGCATGTAGTGTAATCAAGTAAAAATAATAGGGCAGAAGAAAAAAAATAGTTTGTCACGAGACGCGCATTTCTTATTTTTCGAAGTATTATTTTTATCACGTTTCGAACAAAAAAGAGTTCTCATCAGAGGTTAACCCGCCCCTGGTAGCGACCACAGCACGGCACATCCTGGGCATCCAGCTGGTCAAATTGTGGATTCCGAAGTAGTTGTGGAGGAAGTCACTCACTGGAAATGTCTTACCCTGCCTTCTGAAGAGTTTCAAACAGATTAATATTATTATTATTATTATTATTATTATTATTATTATTATTATTATTATTATTATTATTATTATTTATTCGACCATTCATAAAAATAAGCACAGGTACAATACAACATGGCAAGACAAGTACATAATAAGAATACAGAAGATCATGTAAAGGCACATGTAAAAGGATTGGGAACAACAAGTGGGTCAGGGTGCACAAAAGTGAAATACAACACTGTTGCCCGGAGGCATGCGCCCCCACACTTGCTGCTCCCAGTACATAATAAAATTTCTATACATAGAATATTGCACATAATGAAACATATTTTCTCAGTAAGAACCAAATGAATTAAGATTAAATATCAAAAAGTTGATTCCAAAAATGCTATGAAGAACAGACTATAATCATTAGGAATATTGCATGCGAGTGGTATGAGATAAACTTGGCTGTTCAAGAACAGAATATTACGAATTGATGTTTGAGTATAATAGAAGTATAACTGTGAAGTATATATGTATCATTCTAATCCAGAAATAAAAAAATTAATAAAAATGTATATACATGTATATATATATATATATATATATATATATATATATATATAAAGGCATGCAAAGTTATCTTAAATATCGCATAAATAACAGAAATGTAGGCAAAATTGGCTATTGTTATGGCCAATATGAACATAAATGACATAGTCTAACAATATTGCAAAATGAAATGTTCATATATTATGTTACTATTGCAAATAAATCTGGCAGGTATGGAACAAAAATGGGAGACAACTCAGTATAGCTTAGAAAAATCCACATGCTAGGGCATAACCAAATAAGAATTAAAAAATTAAGTCTTATAGAAAAGACCATGATAACTAATTTAAATGTGTATGCATACGTAAAAATAACTCTCAGTGAACACGCTGTCATTTAGTAAGAAGGGGAAAGAGAGAGACAGAAAGAAATCAAGCTAAGAAAGAAAAAGAAAGACGGGGAGAGAAAAAAAAAGACAGGGAAATGATCACTGTATAAATTATATACCAACAAGTATTGAATACATAATGAAATAAAACCTTACAGAAAACAGTTTAGAAGCCACATACACTATACTTAACATGTATGCTATTACATGTGCATGTAAGGCAGTCAACATTCAGGAGAGAAATACAAGGTAGGAGCAGACTGAAAGAACAGAAAGGAGAGGGAGGAAAGGAGAGAGAAAGAAAGAGAGAGAGGGCTGGCTCTGCTAAGACATAATTCCGACATCATAACGACTAAGACAGAATAAAATCATATGCATGTAGTGTAATCAAGTAAAAATAATAGGGCAGAAAAAAAGGAGACAAAGCTCCTATGCAACTTAATCAGAGAATAAAATTGCACACTTTAGAGACTTTAGGAATGTAGAAGGAGAGAGAACTGCAATGTCCTTGACGTCATTGGACAATGTGTCCCACAATCGAGGTAGTCTTCTGGAGGGGGGGGGGGGGGGGAATATAGGGCTTGAGTTCTAGAGGAAAGATGTCGAAAAGAAAGAACCTCCAGACGACGTGGATTGATGAGCAAGTTCTCTCGAAGTTTTTGGCAGTCACAGAGGCCTGAAAGGCTCTTATAAGCAAATGAACATAACAAGTAGTCCCTACGAGATGAGAGTGAAGACCAGTGAAGTACTAGAAGTCTTTCATCGTACAGCATCTCACCACGCCTCTGCTTCAGGGCCAAGCGAGTCGCTGTACGCTGAATTTTCTCAATTTTTTTAATTTGGGTTTGGGTGGTCGGATGCCAGGCCGGAATACCATATTCAAGGATTGGCAAGATAAGGGCTTTATACAACGAGAATACGGCATTAGTGGAAGCACCGCGAGCAACTACTCGGATGAATCCGAGTAGGCGGTTGGCCCTAGAAACAATCGAATCGATGTGTGAGTTCCAAGATAAGTTTGAGCTAAGTGTTATTCCTAAGTATTGAAATGAGGGTACAGAAGATATGCATGTGTCTCCTAAAAAGTATTGAGGAGTCTGGGTCCACTTCTTTCTGGTTACATGCATGACTTTGGTCTTATTCGGATTAAAAGACATACCATTACTAACAGTCCACTGTATTAAGGTGTCCAAGTCTTTTTGAAGTAAGACTTGGTCAACATTAGAAGAGATTTCACGGAATAACAAGAGATCATCTGCAAAGAGAACAGCTTCAGAAGAAAGAGAAATGGAAATGTCATTAATAAAGAGGTTAAAGAGTTTGGGACCCAACACACTCCCTTGTGGAATTCCTGAAGGAACATGGATCCAAGAAGATGTGGAACCCTGAAAAAGAACAGACTGATAACGGTTAGAAAGAAAAGAGCGAATCCATCTCCACAGGTTGTCCTGAATATTACAATGAGAGGATAGTTTGGCAAGAAGGGCATTGTGAGGCATTCTGTCGAATGCTTTGGACATATCCAAAAACACTGCATCAATCCGAGGAGGTGACCGCTTATCTAAAACAGTTGCCCACCTATGGAGCACATTGACAAGCTGGGTTACGCAGCTTCTCCTTCTGGTAAACCCATGCTGGTATCTGTTAAGGAGGCCATATGATTCGACATGAAAATCAAGTGCCTTCACAATAACTTTCTCAAGTACTCTACACAACACAGATGTTAATGCAACTGGTCGGTAATTGGCAATAGAGGATGTTTCACCAGTCTTGAACACGGGGGTGATATGGGCCCGTTTCCAAGAAGACGGGACACTTCCACTGTGAAGAGATGCATTAAATAAGATGGAAAGAGGATGTGAAATTTCAAGAGCAATGTGACTAAGAACACTGGGTATAATAAGCCATCTGGACCTGGAGGTTTGTTTTTGGATAGGCCAAGAAGAGCAGAATAGATGTCAAATGCAGAGACAGACAGATGAGAGAGAGGAGGGATAGGCAAATAACAGGAAGAAGGAGAATCAGGCAGAGGTAAGGAAGGACCAAAGACAGATGAGAAAAAAGAGCTGAATGCATTAGCAATATCACTAGGTTTACATACACTCACATTATTGAACTTAAACTTAAGAGGTGGTGCAGCATGCTTACGATTACGAACAAATGACCAAAACTTACGCCTATTATCCTTGCAAGCAAAGAGAGTGTTTACATAAGCCCAGTAAGATTTCCTAGTTTCTTTCTTTACCTTATTTCTAATACCTTTGTAAGCAGTCCAATCTTCATTTCTTTTTGTCCTTCTGGCAATTCTAAATAATGAATGTTTATGTGATATGAGCTTCTTAAGTTCAACTGAGATCCAGGGGGAACATTTTGATTTCTTTTTCGATGTTCGCGGGATAGAGTCTTTAACAGCAGCATGAAATAAGTCGAGAAATAGTTCACAACTTTCTTCAATGTTTAAGGAGTTTAATAGTGAGTTCCAGGGTATAAGATGTAACATACTTCGAAGATGATCAAAGTCTGCCTGTTTCAAATGAAGAAATGTCCGCAGGACTGATGGAGTGGGGGCAGGCTTTGTTGAACGAAAAACCACATGAACAGCAAGATGGTCAGACTGAACGGGGTTGGACATGGTTTCGACATACGCCAAAGCATCATCACTGGTGGTAAAAACAAGATCGATAATAGAACCAGTAGAAATGCCATTGGGAGATGTTGGGCGCGTAGGAGAAGTAACCATCTGAACAAAGCCATACTCTCCCATTGTATCCAAACAGCGTTTACGGTGAGATGAGGTACTGTTGGTAGACATGTCAACATTGAAGTCTCCCATCAACAAGCATCCATCAAACATGTCCAGATGAACAGCATCAATTTCTGATTGTAAATCATTCCAGAAAGACACAGAGCTGCTAGGTGGACGGTAGAGGACGCCAACAAGCCAAGTGTCTGAGCCGAATCTGATAGATGCCCACAAGAGCTCAGTCTTACGACTGCCATTAGTCTCAGTGATATCATCAGGGTCGATCAGAACAGGATTCAATCCTTGAAGAATTGCAGTCAAAACACCACCACCACGTTGCTAAAACGTCAAAGATGAGGCTCACTTGTTGGGCATTTTCCTCGGACCTTCCTGTCCAGGGCCCCGTTGCATAAAACTTACCATTAATGGTAACTACCATGGTATAACATCACTCAACAGCCAATCAAAATCAAGGTTTCCATGGGAGTTACCCCCCCCCCCCCTATTCAGCCACTAAAAAAAAGAGAGAGAGCAAGAGCGAAAAAGCGGGGGAAGTGAGAGAAAAGGGGCTAAAAGTGGCTACAAGCCGTTATCTGGCTCTCACAATTTGCTAAAACGTCAAAGGGAGGAAATAACTAACTATACTCTCCCTGCACCCACCCCAGGCTGTTTACCATGGGTGTCGATCCCGGGGGGATGGGGGTATATATCCCAAAATAAAATTGAGATGGGGGGGGGGGGGATGGCCTGTATTATTACATGAACTTAAAACTTATAATGATTATCCAAACTCATGATGTTTGATCTTGAAATACCATCACATTCTTCAATGATTAGAAGTATTAGGAAATAAGAAATACCATAATTTCAATGCGAAAATATCGAAGAAAAATTCGTTCGCTCGCATTGTTATTCTCAATTAAGGGTTAAGGGGTTCCGTCCATTGGCGTAGATCCGTGCAATTCTTCTTTTCATTAAAAACCATTTTGGGATGCTCTAAAATGCAAGATTTATCAACAGATTTTTCAAAAATTCCCTGATGTAGGAGGGGATACCCCCTCCCACCCCCGCTTGGTCTATTCGCTCAGTGGTGTATCTAGGGGGCAGGGGGCACGTGCCCCGTGCAGAACTTGGAGGGGGCGCAAAATACGCAAAGGAGAGAAAGAAAAATAGGGGGAATGAATAAAAATCATAAAATTTACGGATCACCGCCCCAAATCTGCAAGGTAAATGCACTAGAAATCTAGTGTTTGAAGGTTTGAATGCGAAAATTTCCAAAGCTCGGTCGCTTTGCTCCCTCGCATAATTAGTTTCTTTCAGGATCTCGTAATTTCGCTCTCCCAGTATATATTTCTTAAATAGCTTAAAGGGTTCAAAAACTCAAAAAAATAAATATGAAATTGCTTTGCTCGCTATTATTATGTAAGTTTCATATTACTCCTGCTAAATATTGCGCTCCCAATATGGAATAAAGTGTATAAAACAGCATTTGCAAAGGCTCAAATTTTGAAAGGAATCTCAACTTCAGGTCGCCTCGCTGAATTTCTCGACTCTTTCTCAAGCTTATAGGGTTTTTGTTAGTTCTGCTCCCGATTGTAGAAGTGAGTGAAAAGAAAACCGTTTATCAATGTATTAAATTCGAGCTTCTCTACCGCTTAACTGCGGTGGTCAAATGCAAAATTTCCTGGGTAAAATGCAAAAAAAATGCGTTTTTTAGTGTTAAAAATTGAAAAATTTGCCGCTCTGTCGCTTTGCTCCCCCGCTTGTACAATAACGTAGATAGGTTTGGGCACTCGGGGGGGGGGGGGAGGGGCTAACTTCATTGTTTCCCCCTCCCTGCACCCACCCCTGTTACATACAGTGCAGTATTACGTCCAAATAACTGAAAAGCAGGCAGGGCGTCGAACTATAACTTTCCGCCTTAAAAAATTGTTTGCTACGAGCCGTTATCTTTCTCTCAGATTTGCAGCTGTAAAACGTCAGAGCTTTCGCGCTTCGCGCGGAAAGGGGGAAACTCCCCTCCCTGCACCCATCCCTGTTACATACAGTGCAGTATTGCGTCAAAATAACTGAAAAGCAGCCAGGGCGTCGAACTAACTTTCCGCCTTAAAAAAAGGGCTACGAGCCGTTATCTTTCTCTCAGATTTGCAGCTGTAAAACGTAAGAGCTTTCGCGCTACGCGCAGGAGGGGGGAAACTCCCCCCCCCCCCCCGCACCCAACCCCTGGGGAGCACGCTTTGCATGCTCATCACCAATTTCGCTCTCTTCGCGTGCCACACAACCACCCCCTAAAATGAAATCCTGGTTATGCGGTTGGATCCTTCACGTGTGCCCCCCCCCCCTATTGAAAAATCCTGGCTACGCCTGTGGCTGCAAGACAAACCTGTGGAGGTAGCTGTGGAGGTATAGTCACTGGAAATGTATTTCAATGCCTTCAGAAGGAGAAGCTCACTTGCTGGGTATTTTTATCAGACCTTTCTGTGCAGTTCTTTCCATATTAGCTCTAGCGGATTCAGATTCGGGGACTGAGGCGACCAATCCATGATTTTCAGGAACCCCTTCTATTTTTTCTCCAGGTAGTTTTAGCACAGCCTTAATGCAGGCGTCACACTGTCACGAAGTTGAGACACGATGGACACACGATAAAGGAAATGTTCAAATTCGGCTCTGATCGTATAGACATCGGGCCATTCGTGAGGGCATCTTAAGCCATCGTATGACCGCCGCTGGAGTTTCTCTAGTCTAGTTCTGGACTCTTTTTATTGGAGTTTTTTATTCGCCGACTATACGCGATAAGCCGAGTGATGGCGCGATCCCAAGAACCTGTTGGCCCCGAAAAAAAAGGTTCTCGGGATCGCGCCATCACTCGGCTTATCGCGTATAGTCGGCGAATAAAAAACTCAATAAAAAGAGTCCAGAACTAGACTAGAGTTTCTCGTGTGCGGTGGCAAAATCTTTGGCATGTTAAAAAATTGCCCGATGACCTTGCGAAGGTTCATTTTCGTGTTGAATTCGTGTGTCCATTTTGCCTTTCGTAAGGCCATCGTGAGGTCATCTTGTCAAATCGTGTGATCTTCGTCTTTACTTTGTGTGATCATCGGTGCCATGGGGAATTTTCGCCCCACGAAGACAATACGAAGGAAACAAGAAGCTGCCTAATTGTCATAGGAAGGCAACACGACTACGTGAAGCCCTCGCAATACCTGCGTGTAGCCTTCGTATTATAGTACGATGACATCGAGATGGGATCACGTTGTAGGCGAAGACAGCCGAATTTGAGTAGCTCAAGCGTTCCCCATGTGTACGGAAGATGATAAGTGCCAACCAGATGACGAGATAAGAATACGAGAAAACAGGTTAAATGACGAGAAGACGAGATAAGAAGACGAGAAGACAAGATAAATGACGATAAGACGAGTTGTTAGAACTCGGCAAGTCGACTTATTCTGGACAAGAATTCGAGAAGACAAGTTGTTGGAACTCGGCATGCCGACTTATTTGAGACAAAAAAAACCCCGAGAAGACAAGTTGCTGGTTGGCACTTATAAGCTTCCGTAAGTATCCCATCAGCAATTGAATTCATGTGTGTTACTAGAGGGGGGGTGTGGGGGGTGTCACACCGCTACTCAAAATTGCTGTCGGCAAATGCACCATCTCCGTCGGCAAAAAAAAGAAGGGGAAAAGGGAGATAATGGGAAAAGGGAAAGGAGACGAAAAAAGAAAAGGGAAAGGAAAGGAAAACAAAAACAGAAAGAAAAGAAGGAAAGGAAAAGGGAAGGAAATAAAATAAAGGAAAAATGGGCATATTTTTTGCTCGGTCGCTTTGCTCATTCGCAAAAACACTGGAAAGTTAATATTAAGGCAAAAGGCGTCCCCCTTCGGCCTGCAGCCCCCTCCCCCGAGGATTTTCAACGTTTCGATATTCGGGCAACCACCACTATTCGGGCAGCGAGGAGAAAGAATATCCACATATTATTTGGGCAGCGAGGTTCCGAGATAATTATGTAATTTCTGTATGTAACTTCTGTACATTTTCTCTACAAAAAGTTTTTTAAAATTTGCTTGTTCGCTCGCAAACATTTAGAAATTGAAAAGTTGATATTTTGGCAAAATGCGACCCCCTTCGGAAATGGCTGCAGCCTCCCTCCCCTGAGAATTTTCAAAGTTTCGATATTCGGGAAACCACCACATCATATTCGGGAAGCGAGGAGAAAGAATATCCACATATTTGGGCAGCGAGGTTCCGAGATAATAATAACTTCTGTATGTAATTTCTGTACATTTTCTCTACAAAAAGTCTTTAAAAATTTGCTTGTTCGCTTTGCTCGCTCGCAAAGATTAAAAAATTACAAAGTTGATATTTCGGCAAGAGGCGCCAGCCCCCTCCTCGCAAAAATAGGCCTGCATCATAAAGATCTCTACATCTGTGATTTTTTGTATTATTATTTGTGGGGGGATTGGGGTGCAGAATTTCTGTCGGCAATTTAGGTGTCACACCTTAAAAATTTGTCGGCAAATTTGGGTGTCGCACCCCCCCCCCCCCATTCAAAATGTTCTCGCGACGCCCCTGATTGAATTTCCAACGCGTTGTTGTTGTTGTATTATGGCACCTTTGACACAAAAAGGTCCTGTGTGCCAGTCATTGTAAAAACAGACGTCACATTGGTCGTAAGGTGTGGTCAAAAGATTATGAACCTATGTATATTTAAAGTAAGTCTTCAAAACCACAAAAAGAGATTGAAGTTAGTAAAGACTTTCTGACACGAAAACAATATTTACAAATTCTGGTAATTATTTACGAGTATTTCCTACTGATTAAGGCCACTATTTTAATAAATGATATTATCTGTGAAAGATTGGTTTATCTTTAAATATATTTGTAAGTGTCATCTCTTCTGCTGTAAATTTTAATCTATTCAGAAAAGTACTCCTACTGTTCTTATATTAACACTCGAAGGGGTTCCCCGAAGATCAATGACAAAGTTGTTGTTGTTGAAGGAAAAGGCACTTATGACCTAATAAAAATACATGTGTTTAATATAAAAGTATTTCCATATTACATATTTAAAGAAGGCGATATGTTATAAACAAAAAATATCTGAAGAATCATAGTTGTTCAAATGGACTAACATCTATAATTTATAGTTAATATTTATAGATCATAAAATAAGATAATAGGAAGATTCTTTCCGTCAAGGACTTACTTCTCAAGTAGATCCCCGAGTTACCGCGTTACTAGCCAACTGGGTGAGAGCTAGAACCTAGCCACTCCCAATGACTAGCCGAGAAGGACCAGACACCAACCACCGACCATCGTGATGATAAAATACCACCACGTGCATGATCTGTTGTGAGAGGAGTGAGAGTCCAACCGATGACCTACAGCAGATGAGTATCCACCATAGGCCCCAGCGCCCGGTTCACTTATGTATAACATTTTCCTTTGTAAAGCAGAGTGCATGTTTTGTGTTTTCATTTTGTAATAGAGTTTAATATCCATAGTACATAGAATTCCATGAGTAGAATTACTTTTAAAAGGACTTAAAAACGAATAATATTTATGTATGCAATTTACTTTCTTTTGGATGTTTTGGACGAACTTTCTGTGTGGTAGATGGTACGGATCCCATACCCCATCTAATGTGCCATCTTATTGGTTCTTACAAGGTATGTTATGTATATAGCTAATCAGGGACTTAAGGCCCCCTAAGATAACTCAAGCACGGACCAGAGGTCGTCCATTCTACCCTACATACTCGATCGTTGTCTTAAAGGTTGACTAAATTAGAGAGAAAATGGGTGCTCTTTCCATGTAGTTTTGCCTTCTAATCACGAATCTGCCAATCGATTGTCCAAATTATGTCTCGTTTTGGCGAAAAAGGGGGAAAAGTAGAGGTTTTGGGACCGTTCCTTAAAACTCGTGAGCTGATTGGCTAACCCCCAAGTGACGTATGAAAAGTAAGAGGCAAAAGATCTGCAGGCTGCAGCATATAATATTGTACACAGAATGCGGTATTTGACCCCTCTGTTCAACGGACAATTTATGAAAAAAGGAAATTAATCAATATAATCTTAGGAGTGAATAATCATTAGCAATATATTTTCTACAAGATCAGAAAACGCTTTTGCCCAAATATACAGCTCTTGTTTTGTTTTTTAGCTTTTCTTTTGAACAATGTTCTCATCCATCTGAGCTTGCCGAACGAAAATTTTGCATTGGTCATAAACGCGTGCACAGCCGTTTTATGCGTCTGTATGTAGGCTACTATGTACTACACATCTTTAGTACGGCAGTGACTATGTCCCCTTCGTACATAGCGACTGGTGAACGCTTTTGTTTTGTTTATTTCACTTACGGCTTTTTTTTTTTTACTTCGCTTTACTGACTTAGATTTTGGCTGAATTCGAGTAACTTATATAGAGAGAGGAAAAGTGCCCGCGATTCCGAATTGGAGGACTTTTCTGAGCCATGCAGATACGAACTCTGATTTATCAGATGATTTATCAGACCCCAAAGGCAAAGAAGCTCGAGTGGCAAGGGGAAATTCGACCATATTATATTTTTGAACCCCTCGCAGAATACGGTGAAGGGCCGTTGGTGATGTAACTCCCTGGAGTTACGGGTGAAGTAGACCGAAAATGCTGTCTCTCGTTCGTTAGGTCGTCTTAGCTAACAAACGAGAGACAGAATTTTCGGTCTACGGGTGAAGCTGCTGCAGCTGCTGTCGTTGAAAAACAAATTGGAAGACTTGACTCCAAGTCTGATCTTTGGAATAGCTTAATCTTTTAGCTAGCTTATCCTTCTCTTCATGCCAAATTCGGAATACAGGCCAGGATTCTCAAAATCATCTTCGGCAAAGTGATCGCTGCAGATTGTACTCCACTCACTTGGCCGGCCCTTGCCACTCTGCCCGCGTGAGCTTTACATTTGCGACCCACAATTTCCGTAGATTTTCATCTTTAGGAAAATGATGTAGGCTTACACCATATTTAGGGGTCTTGCTACAGCCCGTAACTATATACACCGATTAGGCATTATTGATGAAACTGTGTCCCCAAACCAAAGTTATTGTGAGGAATTAAACACACGAAAATACGCAATGCAAATGGTCGATGCGGTGAATATCATGCTCGGCACCGGGCTGGGCCTGCCGGGGGCCTCCGGGCGCGCACGGTATAGGTTAGTGGAATATTTTCCCTTACTTTTCATGCGTCACAGATCACGTGATCACGATGTCGCTTCGATGGGTTTTTTTAGGGGCGGGGCTTATGACTGTGTAAATCAGCAAAAATGTACTTTTCAAATGTTTATAAAATATGACTGAATGCATAAAAAATTGTGTGATGGATATTTTTTGGCTCCTGATGACACCTTCCTACGAAAAATGGGCAATTATTTTTTTATTTTAGTGACCCTTTAAGGAAGACATTCACGTTTTTTTGTTTTTTTAACCAAAAGATACTCCAAATGACGTGTCTCAGATTTATAGTAGCAATTTGAAATACCATAAGTTTTCCCTAGTACAGAGTACTCATGAATAATATTACCATGTTATTAAAAGTATCACATATTGTGTATGTATTGGGTTGCATAGCCCTTTTCAATAAATGTTCTATTTTATATATATATATATTAACATTGTTTTACTTAAAATAAACTTCCAGCTAAAGTTTAATCTCTTTAAGATATACATATTTTTTGTTAATCCTTCCTATAACTTAATGCCACAATCATACATAAAGCGTACTACATGTGACAAATTATATTTATCATTAAGTATGTTTTTAAGTGTCATCTGTTGTGTTGTGTAATTTAGACGTCTTTGCAATCTGTTCCTACTATCTTCATGGGTGTGGCAGGTCTTCTGTGCCTAAAAAGAAGGGAAAATGTCGTTATTATTCTCCTCCTCAAAAAGATGTTATATGACATCAATCATTTTGCATTTTACTAATGGAATCATTTCTTGCGCTCTAAAATACGTAGTTTCAACATTGATTAATCTTAATCTAAATCGATACTTACGATCTCTTGCATTTCATTAAATGCAGTGTTTAATAACACGTATGTGTGGGGCAGAGGCTCTCCTCGTTTTGTTCCCACCCTATCGCAAGATTGTTATCTACTTTATATAGTTATATATATATATATATATATATATATATATATATATATAACTATATTTGATGTTATGTAAGTCATAATTCTAAGTAAGCTGTGACCTGCCTGTGTGTGTAAAGTTTCTCTTGAATGCAAATATCAATACATGTAGGCCTATTATGAAAGCAACTTTTTCGCTCGGTCGCTACGCCCCCTCACCAAGTAGTCATACGAAGAAAAATAGTCATATATACTGCTGAAATTCTGTTCTATTAAAGCTGTTCCGTCTTAAGAAAAGAAAAAAATGTTTAATGATTCTCTAATATGCTTTGAAACATTCTCTTGGTGGCTGAGTTCCAATATTCTCCTAAGGATTTTAGCATGAATAGCCCCATAGGCGTACGAGGCGGGGCTGCAGCGCCCCCGCATTTTTATAATACAATAATTTTGCAAGGTGCCCGAATATCCTCATATTTTGGTAGCGAGTTGCCTTAATATCCTCAAATTAGTTAATTAGTGCCGCCCATGGGCCACTTGAGGCCCGCGGGATGATTTCATGCGGCCCGCCAAAATATATATTTTGAAGAAAAAAAATCTTAAGTTTTAAGTAATATCCTAACTATCGGTATGATTACAGGTGTCAATTTTTTTTCTCACTCGCTTCGCTCGCTCGCAATTAGCATATCATAATTATCTGTTCCCTGTCCTACCAAGGAGTTATCATTGCATTTCCTACCACGCATAATTTGAAAAATAGTCAAACCAAAGAGTTATCATCAAACAAAGAAAAATAAGGATAATAATATTATTATTTATGATACCGGGATGTGTATTCCTCCTCAGTCCTTAAATAGGCCATTCGGGTGTATGTGGAGGCGTATGAGACCTGGGATGGGGGTTGTAGCCCCCTCCCGAAAATATCAAAATTACCTGGCATTCGGGCACCCGCCTCCTCATTTACGGGCAGTGGAATGATCTCGTTGTACTTTTTATATATTTTCTGAATTAGCACATTTTGATGACGAAATTACATTTCACGGTTCTAATGTGTCAATTTCTTTGGATTGCTCACTTTGCTCGTTTTCGGGCAAGATACGCCAGTCCCATACATTTTGTGTATGTACGTGTAATATTCAGTGGCCCGCGACGTAATTTGGAGAATATTTCTGGCCATGCACCTGACAAAATGATTAAGAACCCAGGTCGTAGACAAATGATTCTTCGGCATATAATTATTTGAATTTCTTTTTCCAGCTCTTTTTGTGTTAGTTTAGTGTACAAAAAAATTGACTATGAATTCCAAAGGACAGCTATCTTTATTAGTTTTTTTCCTATACGACTAACTTTGCCAATAGAAAATTCATAAAGGGCATCGAATGTTATCTTTCAGCTCAAGCTAGTTAATATTTGGTATATTTTTCTCAGGTATAGAATTATTGATTTCATCTATATTTACCGGGTTCTTCTTACTGCGCACACTTGCATACCCATTATTAAGCATTGTGTTAAATGTGCGTATACATTGTCTTAACTGCGCGCAATACTCTCCCGGTGTTGTGATGACGTAACACAACCAGCCAGGATGCGCAGCTGAGTTGCGCACAAACATAACTAACGTCCTTAAGTTGTCTTGCAAATGCAAGGAATAAGTCTATTAACAATGGTTTGGGCTGGTTTAAGGAATAAGTTAAGATTGACACGATACTTGTTTGTTTCACAGATACGAAGGCATTATGCATGTACATGTAGATTGTATTTAATGCTTGTAGGTCAAACGATCGAATATATAGGGTACAGTGGAAACTCAGTTTAAAGAGATCTGATATAACAATGTTCTTCATATAGCAGAATGATATCCCTGGTCCCAGCTTTTTATACCATATCGCTTTGTTGTTTGTTCTTGTGCTAAATGATTGAGAATCTGATTAGTATAGCACCCAAGAACATGTTCCAGTCGTTCGTAAAGTCATGCGTAACTTTACGAACAGCTTTATGAAACACCCCTGCTGTAGCATATTGACTTTAATGGTACCAAGAACCTCGTTATACCAAGTTTCCGCTGTATATACTGGGGGATTGAAAGCATTCAGTGATTGTGTTTGTGTATTACAGGAGTGTTGTATTCCCCAATAGCATGCGGGATAGGCCTAATGCTAGCAAATTAAAATATTACTCGGATCTGGAGCAAATGCTCGGTTGCACAAATATCTGCGGTTTAAGGGTGGCAGTCGTGGGCCGTGAGGGAATTTTGTCCCAGTTATCTTTTTCTCACATCAGGGGTCTGAAGATTGGGTTTTCGCCCTCACCTCATCCGAAAGGAGGTCACGGAGTGGCCTTGGGGAGGGGGGGGGGGGGGGGGGGTCTATAAACGCACGCACATTGTGCATATTTTACTTAGTGACGTGTTGTATAATTGTAATTAGTGCATGCTATATGAATAAAATCACTGTTTAAACTGCAGGTCCGTGGCCTGGACGGAATTTATCAATTTGGGCGTTCATCACACTTACATATATTAGCAAGAAATTATATTACCAAATTCAAATTCAAATTCAAATCATTTTTATTTCCAACAAATAACACTTAGAAAAAATACAGAACATTCATTATATCAATTACAAAGTACACAAAAAGTACAACAAATTTCGTTTAGAATGTTCAAAATACAATGGAAAATAACATATGAAGGAAAAGAGAGACCCACTAAAAAGACAAGCTTGCAGTTTGTGGGTCACTCAAATAAATAAATATGAAGTGTGACGGACTACGGGAATAAAAAAAAAAAAAAAAAAAGAGATAAAAGAAAGGGACGCGACACGCAACAGTAAAACAAAACACATACAAGATGCAGGAGAGAACAAGACAGGCAGGAAGAGGAAAGGAGGAGAATAGATAGGAAGAGGAGCAGAGGTCTACAGCGCAATCGATCTTACGGTCAAAGACGTCATTAGCCGGTGGACGATGCTTAAAAGAAAAAAAAGAAATGTAAAATATCAGTCTCCTGTGAAAAGCATGAAGGCTTGGTGGGAGATATAATGTTGAATTAAATATTTCTTTAGCTTTGTTTTAAATGTTAAAATACTTGGGGCATTTTTAATATTTTCATCCAGTTGGTTCCAAAACCTTGGGCCAGTATAAACAAAAGTATTTTGAGCTTGTATTATTCGTAATAATGGTAAATGATGTTCATTGGACCGGCGAGTAGGGTAATTATGGACATGATCATTTCTAAGAAAGATATTATTGAATATTTTAGGTAGTTCATTATTCTTAAAATTAAACATTAATTGACCTAACTGATGAAAGTATAAATCTTTGACTTTAAGTATATTATTATTGAAAAATAATTCATCAGTATGAGCACGAAATTGTAAATTAAATATTATTCTCAATAATTTATCAAGCAAATATTGGTGTGTATTTCCCCATATTAGAATACCATAGTTTAAATACGGTAATATCAAACTATGGTATAAAGTAAGCAGAGTAGATGGAGGAAAACATAATTTCATCTTATTGATGATGCCAATATTACGAGAAATGGTTTGACAACAATTATTAATATGGTATTTCCATGATAATTTGTTATCCACATGTACCCCAAGAAATTTAAGAATCCAAGAATACAAGTGACTTCTTTTAAAGGGGTGTCATCAATTATTACTTTGCCAGGCAAAGTATCTACGGAGTTACTAAATAGCATGACATTAGTTTTTTGCAAATTAATAGACAGTTTGTCCACTGGGTCACACTTTTTAGTTCATCATTCATTGTACGTAGAAGAATATCGGAATCAGAATGAGAATAAAATAAATTTGAATCGTCAGCAAATAATATGAAAGATAATTTCTCAGAAGATCTATAAAAGTCATTAATATATATAAAAGTCATTAATATAAATAATAAATAATAGTGGCCCTAGTATGCTGCCTTGGGGAACACCACAAGAGATGTCGCGCATAGCGGAAGCATGATTGTTGACAGAGACAAACTGTTGTCTGTTAGATAAGTAACTCCTGAACCACTCCAAGGCCTTTCCGCGGATACCATAGTGATATAACTTATTAAGTAAAATGTCATGGTTGACTGTATCAAAGGCCTTGGAGAAGTCCAGGGAGACACCCACTGTATGACAAAAATTGTCCAAAGAGTTTATTACCTTTTCTACAAATGAAAGCAAGGCGTGTGTGGTGTTATGCTTTTTACGAAACCCAAACTGAGAGTCAACTATAATATTAAAACGTTGCAACAAATTTATTGTCCGAGAATATATTATTTTTTCGAGTATTTTGGAGAAGCTAGTCAACAATGAAATGGGTCTATAATTAGTTACATCAATGTTGTCTCCTTTTTTAAATATTGGGACCACTTTTGCAATTTTCATACTAGATGGCACAATGCCGGACGATAGTGACAAGTTTAATATATAAGTAAAAGGATCCAAAATGCAGTTTATCTTTTTTAAAAGGAAATTTCCAATCCCATCAAAACCATGACTCTTATTGTTACTCAGACCTCCAACAATATCTCTTACTTCATCATTATGGACAGGGGTAAAGAATATGGAGTGTGGATTGGGCAATCCTAAAAACTCAGTAAAGTGTTTATCAGAGGGGGGTATTTCCTGGGCAAGATTAGTCCCCAGCGAAGAAAAATAATTATTAAATACTTGAGGTATGTCCAAGGGATCCTCATACAAAAGATTGCCCAGCTTGATTTTTGAAATTATACATTCCCTTTTTGAGGTATTCAGAGCAATTTTAATTATTTTCCACGTATTTTTCATATCATTTTTAAAAATAATTAATTGTTTGGTATAATAGTTTCGCTTTTGTATTCGCAAAAGAGTATTCTTATAAGCAACATATTTAGATTTATTTTTTCCAGTAGGTTTGGTTTTATATTTATAAAACAAATTATTTTTCCTATTAATTGATCTTAAAATTGACTTTGATATCCAGGGCAATCTTGGTATTTTTTTGTAATTACTTTTTATGTTTCGCATTGGAATGAAAGTGTCTAAGTTTGATTCAATAATGGCAACAAAATTATTATATGATATATCAACATCCAAAGAATTAAATACTGGCGACCAATCAGCATTATTTAAACCTTCTTGTAGGCGTTCCAAGCTTTCTGGAGTAAAAAAACGTCTCTTGGAAAACGTGTTCTTTTTACCCACTAGTTTCAGTGACGTGCATACAAATATGTGATAATGATCAGAAATATCAGTGAGTATAACGACAGATTCAGGGAGGGGAAGAATATTACAAAATATATTGTCAATAAGGGAGGCAGATTGATCAGCAACGCGAGTTGGCTTCGAAATAAGGGGTAAAAATGAACATGACATGAGAGTTTCAATAAATTCTTGGGCTGTGTTATCAGAGTTGCATTTCAACAAATCAATGTTAAAATCACCAGCGAGGAAAGTATTTCTAGTATTAAAGAGAGGGTTACTAGTCAATTCATTAATATAAGTTATAAAATCATTTAAAACTAGATTTCGGGGGTCTATAAAGAACACCAATCAAAATGTTTTTTTTTGTCTTGGGGAATTTTCAATTCAATAAAAAGGGTTTCGGCAGAATCATTCTTGCAACAAAGTTGCTCATGAATAATATAATCAAAAATTTTCGGGATATAAACTCCAACGCCACCCCCAATTTTGTGCTGCCTATTGTTAACAACAAGGTCATAGCCTGGGAGGTTATACAGTTGGGACCTATCATCAGACAACCACGTTTCCGTAAGCCCAGTGACAGGATATTTGTCAAGGGCGCTCTCTAAAAGAAGTTGCAAATTATCAAAATGTTTATTAATACTTCTAATATGCATGTGAATGAATGAGAAACTATCATTAGTCACTGTGCTAATGTGATGACTAAACTGATTCACTGTCACGTACTTACATGACGGGTTTTAATTGGGCTGGGTCATCAGGGTCAAAATTATAATCATATTCAGTGGCAGATAAATTATATTCAACTGAAACACTATCCTAATAAGAGTTTCCATCGCCGTGTGTTTCTCTGGAAGAATGAATATCTATTAATGTGTCAAAAACGTCATCATTATTAATTGTATTAAAAGGTAAATCAATTAAGTTAGACATTTATAAAATATGCATAATTGTACTTACGGATTGAATGGCCCTTGGAACGAACATGATCGTGACCGTAGCAAAGAGAGTGCAGACCCTGAGGATAGAAGTGAACGAAGCGATTAGAGCAGAGAGTAGAGGATAGCACAGGAGGACGAACACAAAAATAGAAACATTAAAGATGATAAACGGCATACAGTATATACAATAATGTTAAAAATTTGTTTCATATGCAAAAGGCAAAATATTACAACATTAAAGGGATACTCAACCGCAGATTGTGGACGTTTTAATGCCGCGAGAGGGCACCGTGATCGTTACCTGATCATGCCGTTGCCCCGCGAGGCGCAAACCTCGGACAGACCGGCCGCTGCACAACATGCACGCTCCGCCTGAGCTCGACCTTTCGTGCGAGATTCGGTCGGCTTCGTGAAGTCGAAATGTAATCCCATTTAGTCCAACGGACGCTTTCGACGCACAAACTTTGTGTACGAGTGAATGGGGCTTACGCAATCCTGACTTTCCCCACGGCCGCCCGGTGGTGTATCCCTTTAAGACGAACAGGCATCCGCAGCGATGCTCCAAGGATATAAACAAAGAAAAAATGGAATGCACCTCGATAAGGAAATTAAATTGATTAAAAAAAAGAAAAAAAATATATATATCTATATTTATACAGTGTATGTGGGTTGAGCCTGATGAGAAGCAACTAATTATTACGTAACAAGACAGAAGGGTAACAACGTTACATAAGTATAGGCCTTTAAAAAAAAATATACCAACAACTGCATTGACAGGCATTGAGGCAAGAAATTAAATCAAAGAAGTTTGCAGATGTCTCGACCATAATCCAACAGGACAAAATGTGAGCAAACAAAAACGCATTTCACGCAAACTTTAGTAAACGTAAACCCGAGTAGTGGGAGTGAGCGTACGTATTATGAATGAGCTTTATAGCTTAATTTGTTGATCAAATACATTAATCTATTTGAAGTCTATTCATGAGAAAACCATTCAATAAAATTATATCGAAAAAAAATGAAATACATAGTAAAAGAATCATACATTATTAAACACGAGTCTCTAGAATTATTTCAGCCAGTTTATCACTTCAGCACGTATTGCAAGATCTTTCAAACAGTATATAATAGGCCTATAAAATGTCTATTTTTCTCATCCCCACCACTCAAGTTCACCTTTAATAAGTTATACTGTGAAAAATAATGCAACTAACAAAATGCATAGTACCAGAGCAACGCGTGACAAATACATTGAGCTTTCTCATAAAAAAAAATTCAAAAAAAAAAATCAGTGAATAATGAGAAACATATTTACTGAAATTAATAACAGAGAAAAATAAAAGTACGGTATGAAATAATACACTAGATCATGATTGTGTTTGAATGTCGCTTTGAAAATCTGGGTCTGGGATGAGATGTCACTGAGAGCAGAAATCATGAATGAATAGTTGACTCAAGTACACTGTTAAAAAATATGTGGGTATTTTTACAGGAAATTTCGAAACGCCAGGAGTGCACGTTATTTTACAGCCTCATGTAAAACTACAGTCTGTAAAAAATATTTCCGTTTTTTTACAGGAAAGAGACTGTAAATTTAAAATATTTTGTAGTCAGTCTCAAGGAAAGCCAGAAAGTCTGTAGTTTTACAGTTATTAGTGTATAGCCATGCCTTATGTTATCCTATTCTCTACCTTAATCTATCCTATTGCCACTGGTAGTTACTAGTACAAGAGTTTCATATCTTGTAGCATACCAAGGTCAAATAGTTAAACTGGTTTTCACTGGTCTAAGTGATTGGACTTGTAGGATTAGAAGCTCGGTGCTCTTCTGGTAGCGGCGAATCTCTCTCAGTGCGACTGTACCGGGCCTGTATCGATCTACAGGGCCTGTATCTATCTAGTTAATTGTGTGTGTGTAATTGGGTTTTTGATACGTGTGTATCAATCAGATATGATTATTTACGTCTGGGACCGACCGACGTACTTTAAACGTCACCATCCGAAAGACGTGACTCAGTCTCGAACCTAAGTCTCGAACCTAGGTCCGCTGAATCAGTTTATAACTTCCACTGGTAGCTGGATTACAGGCGCACGCCACACACAACGCTCAGTTAATCTAGTTAATTCAATTTAATGCACCTTATAGTTTATATGCACCTTATAGTTTTTTATTCCTTTTGTGACAGTTACTAAATCGGGCAACCCCAAACCATATACGCTTACTAAAAATTCATGAATATTCATATAAGTGTTTTCCAACATATTTGGTAATTTCCAACAGGGTAACTTGTTAAAATATGAGAAAATGTTTTTTTAACGGTGTTTTTTATCGGGCGATTGAAAATAAATGCTGATTTCCGGTAAACCAACAAACTTGCTGTTTTACAGGAAAAAGCCTGTAAAATTGAAATGACGGCAATAACTTGTAATTTCAAGGGCCAGGAAACCTGTAGTTTTACAGTTTTTTTTTACAGTGTATAGAGCAATGTGTGGAGACATTTTACGTGGTTTACTCATTATGGTTGCTCATTAAAACAACTGCAACATTCTTTTCCCAAAGGATTTGCAACCTTGTACAAACAAAGTACACTCAGTTAAATAAAAACACTCACAGCATTGCATGAAACTTCCCAAGGCTACCCATTCACTCAAAGCATGACATCCATTAAACTACTAGTACAATATAGACACAAATTGAACGAAACACAAAGGTACTGCACACGAGTGATTTGCATGCATCGCTAAGAAACAAATACCAACAAGTATATTCAGTGTGTTACATTGACAAAACATCAGCTCAATCGGAGAAGACTTTTTCACACAATTTCAACACCTGCAGTTACGGGGTGACAGCAAGAAAAAAAAAACAGGTTCAATGTACTAAGTATTCAAAGTAACAACCGACAGACATGCAAAGGTAACTTAAAGGAGAATTAAGCCCTGATGACAAATTTACTTATATTGGAAGGTGTAATATATTCCTACTTATAGGCCTAAATCATTTTCTAATAAGATATCAGAAAAGGGTATAATAAAGATATTCCAACACCCGGTATCGTCTCCTACTCATTTACATGGGGGCTGCCATTTGCTTGCTGATTTGGAGTTGTACATGAACCATTGAGAAATGTTCCAGTCAGGAAGATATTTTGAATCCAAATCCTAAATTGATTTTCTTCATTACCTAAAATCCCATATGTGACGGAAAATATAAAGTGGGTGTTTATGTATTATAAAAATTAAATCTTTATAATGATACTTTTAAATTGTCTGGTTTTGCTTAACAAAAATTTATTTTCTTGGGTTTGCCAAACAGAGCAGAACATAATATATGCAGCATGCATTCTGACTTTTCAAGTCCATTATCCGAAAGCAGGTGAATGCATAGTTTGCCGCTATAGATGCTCAGGGAAGAAGCATCCATAAAATTTGAATTAATTTGCTCCGTCCCATACGTCCAGTATCGAGAAAATAGATTTCTATTAAGCGAATATCGATTTTCAACAGAAATATATAAGGAAATTTTCAGTTTAAAAATAAATTGACATATCTATTCTATATTTTTAATCTCAAATGGGTTTTTAATTTTGAAAAAGGCAATTGAGCATTTGGATTAAGAAAATCTTCTTGTACACATAAACAAAATGGCAGCCCCCATGTGCTGCTAGCAGACGATACATATTGCTAGCAGATGGTAAATTTTGCTCAGAAAAATTTGATTTGTATCGATCTCGTATATTTTAACGCGAAGCCATATAGTCTAACAAGTAGGAATTAATAACACCTTTGAACACTATCGTTTTTTTTTTGAGCGTAATTCTCCTTTAAAGGTAATCATGCAGAAGGAAGAAAGAAAATAAAGTACAAATGCAAGATATAAATGGTTACTATCACGTCTTTACGTTCGAAAATACCAAAAATGAAAAGTACCTCAAAAGAAAAAAAAACAGTAATGGGTAACATAATGAGAGAAACCAAGGAATATGCTCATAAACAAAGAAATATTGAGCGTCTTGAGTTTCTTACCCCAGGCGCATTTGTAATGGATGCAAAAGTGTAGGCCGAATCTCGCATGGGCTACAAACTTTACAATGGCAAAGAAAATAGGTTCTTGTTATTACAAGTGGAAATTACTAAAATAAGAGAACACTAACCTCATGGTAATGAGCAGTGGCGGCACCAGGATTTTTAAAGTGGGGGGGGGGGCAAATGGGGGGCAAAGGAAAATGTTGGGGGGCAAGGGCGGACGAAAAAAATGTCCACCCTTTTATTTTGTTTCACTCCGAAAATTATTGGGGGGGGGCAACTGGGGGGGGGGGGGGGCAAATGCCCCCCATGCCCCCCCCCCCCCCCTTGGTGCCGCCACTGGTAATGAGCGGCAACAATCATAATTAGTCTTAATCGACATTGTGGATTTCCACAAGGGTGTGACAGAGAGAAAGAGTGATATATGTTACGAATTATAAAGTGCTCAGTACATGTGGCAATCAGTCATAACAATTCAAGGGCCGATTACATGGAACTGCTCTAAAATATTAATTTCGACCGTGTAAGGTATTGTTAGATTGGAATTGCGAACTTTGCAATGATTTCTTCTATAAAAGCATAATTTCTGAATAATTATATAAAATATAAATCTTTCGGGAACGCCCCTGGTAGAATGTGCTCATTGAATGAATGTGCTCATGGTTGTTATTTTGTCCGTGGCAAACGTGACAGACGTTTCAAGATCCGAAATTGTTTTTTTCGTTGTTTCGAGGTCTTTCTTGATGCTGGTGAGTTTGGTCATTACATTGTCTAATTTAAGATTCAGCTCCTTCGACAATTCCACAAACATACCTTTCAGTTCTTGAATGCCTGTTACGACGGGAGACCGGTCAGTGATCATAGACATAGTGGTTGTTTGGCGGTCTTCGGTCACGTGACCTGCATCCCGCGAACTTTTGGCCAATTGAGCGGACCTGGGGAGCGTTTCATCAAGCTTTTTGTCAGTGATTTATACCGACAACTGTTATAAGCTACTGAAATCCTTGCATGTGATTGGTTGAGAGCAAATTAGTCGGTGAAAATCACTGACAAAACGCTTGATGAAACGCTCCCCTGGAAGCAGTCGAAGTTGGCGACGTTGAAGGCATGAAGTTTTTACTCGTTGTTGCCGGTGTTTTGTGGGTTTTCTTACTGGTAGTATCAGTTCTTAAATTATAGTTGCTCTTTGAAGAATTCATGACAGTAATAACCGATGAGAGTTCATACGTGCTTTCCTTGAGTTGAAGTATTGTGGTTGGGAGCTCGCTGAGGAGACGTCTTACTGTTACGAGAGCATGTCGCGGAATTCGTAAGACAAGTAATTTCAGGAGCCTCGCTCGATTTTACATGCGGGGAGGTATACCTGGAGGGATGTGATGGGGCCCGGTTGGGAACACTTTTGCTGGAATCGTTGACATGGTCGATGAGAGCTGGGAATGGGTGGTGCATCCGGGTTACATAAAAAACTCCCCCGTCTGATCGGGCATTCCTGACGGCTAGCAAGGGGGCTCGTGGCAATGCAGAGGGGACATTCATTTACGAGAGGGGGTTTCTAGCCGTGGATTTAACCCTTTTCTGGCTACAAGCTTGGATTTCACATATTTTGATTTTAAGGTTTATGTATAGGGTGCAGATTACATTTATTCACATGATTCCTCATTTTTCAGCATAGATTCCAGCACTAGTTCTGTAATTGGGTTGGATACTCAAACCTGTGTGTAATACAATTACAATATTGGTGTGAATTCATGTACCGCCATGGTAAAATGATACATGTAGAAATGACAGTAACCAATGTTAAATAAAAGCCACGAAAAATGCATAATTCGAACGGTTTGTCGATTCCTTATTCAGCTGTGAATAAGTTGCTATTATTGTGTGCCTGCGCCGTGGAATGATTAACAGTAGGTGGTTTAGATGAAGTACTATTAGTATTACGTACATTAGGTGTGGGTTCATTAGATTCAACATTATTACTATTATTAGCTTTTTCTATAAAGCAGACTAGCAGGGCGAACAGCTTTTGCTGCTTCGGAATACGAAACTTTAAGCGTGACCCTGATTTCCTGAATTTTCTTTTCTTCTTTTACAGTGCTACAGTGTACAACCTGCATAAGCAGCAGAATGATTACCACCACACCGACTACAGTGAACCTGATCTTTCTGAGTACATTCTTCAAAGGAATGTGGACCACTACATCTAACACATCTTACACTACCACGACAAGCAGTAGCAACATGACCAACAGAGACCAACAGAGATACCAGAGATAACTCCCTTACATTGAGTTTCTGATTTAACTCAGAAGTCACCAACCAATCCCCCAGCTGTGAAATGCCTTTCAACCTACAAGCTTGAGAAGAAGTAAAACCATGGACACTAATTCCTCCTTGATTTGTTCTTCCAACACTCTTAATACTCCCTGAACCAACGGCACTATTCAAGGCTTTAGCCACCTTTATCGGGTTAATCTTTGCAAGTTTAAGAAGAATTAATAACAACAATTTTAGGCTTTGGCTTTGGGTGTATAGGTGGAATGTATGAGTCATTAACATTGTTAATCTGTTCATATTCATTATCATAACTGTTTCTCTGTTGTTTAGCCTTACTTTTAAATTTAGTCTTTTGAGTCTTCCATTGATATTCACTACTAGAATCAAGCTCATTACTGCTACTACTCGAGTTAGATTCAAAATTTACTCTTTTACGAGAGACTTGCCGAACAAGAGAAGACTGCGACTGAGAATCTTCTTCTGGTTCCTGTACTTGACTCATAAGTTTTTCCAAAGTTGATCTAGATTTAGACTTATCATTCACCTGCTGCTGTTTTACATTAACTTGTTTCTGCAAGTGATATTGAGAAAGATGTTCCCATGACATGTCCTCTTCAGACTCAGAACTAACATCCCTATCGTCAAAGATGGCCGCGGCCGCAGCCATAATGACAAAAAGTTAATAACTTAAAATAAGCCTACAATTACGAACACAACTTAAGAAGTATTTATCTACTTTATTAGAAAAAACTCTAAATATAAGAATCCAAATGTTAGCAATAAAAGAATGGACCTCACCAAAACCACACCATCAAGTCAAAGTCAAGTCACGCCTATAACCTCAATATACGTCCTCACTCCACCTTTCCAACGAGTACGGTCGGGCGAAAGTTTTATACCAATGGGGGTCACGTGACGCCTTCATGACCTAGTTTGAACTCTTCGTATACTCAATACGACGTCGTGTAGCCATCGCGTTGCCTTTGTGCGTCCTTCGGGTAAACTTCTTCATAAAAATTCACATCTTCGTGTAGCCTTCGTGTGTGGTTCGGGTGCCGTCGTGTGACCTTCTGTAGGCATCGTACTAACTCGCGACAGCGCTGTACGACCCATTCTCTAGCGTTGCGAACCGCGACTACAAAAGTGCGAGTACATGCTTTTCGCTGAAATTACATATATTTTTCATCTAAAAATTAAACTAAATAAAACTTAAACTATTGATTGATTGCATTTAGTTAACCAACTTAAAACTTACCAAAAACGATGATTTATTGTGTCATCTGTCTACAGTCGAATGGCAGAATGTAATCGCCCTGCACTTTTTGAAAGGTCACACCAGTGCGTAACTATACACAGCGCTGTCGCGAAGCGGTACCGCGATGGACAGGTTTTTGCAGTAAAAGTTGAAATTTTATACCCTGTGGACATTGCCTGATGGCTTGCTCGGGATTGAACTTCAACAAACCCATCCAAGCAATCCATTCATGTTAGTATAACGTAAAATTGGAAGTTTAACATACATTTGAAATTAATTTTGTATATTGTTTTTAGTGACATTGAAAGTCTATGTGTACTTGTCAGACGCAGTGCTTCGCACGGCGTCTGGTCGGGCTAGCATCGTACTTGCTTCGTACTTGATCGGGGCCAACTTCGCGCGAAATTGAAAATTCCATATTCGTGTGGCCATCTTGTCTCAAGTTCGGGACAGTGTGATGCCAGCATAAATGATTTGGGTCATTGTCCTGCTGGAAGACAAATAGTTTTATATCTTCAGAAGGCATAGAAAGACATTTTCAGTGACTATCTCCACAACTATACCAGCCGAATGCCTATGGGACATGCAGTGCTGTGATCGCTGCCAGGAGCAGGTTCTTAGATGAGTCTCTATATATGATCCGAAACATGATAAAATAAAACTTTGAAAAATCAATAAATGTGCATCTCATGACATACCATAATTCATTTAGTCATTATTTTCCTTGTAAGGGTATACACAAATGCAAAGAATGTGACTTCCCATGAAAAAAAAGAAAAACAAAAGGCATTGTGGTGTACCTAAAATGTTGATGTGTTTCTTATATGAAAATACTAGTTTTCTGCATGAATATAGGAATGCTTATTGTATCAGTTAACAAATTTCTAATATTCATCAGGACAAACGAGGGTCAGATTTTGCAGAATGCAAAGGGAAAAAATGCTGTCACAACGGACCAAAACCAGTGACCTAATTGCGCAAGAAAGTATATTTTTGGGGGGTAGGTTGCCTTTTTAACGCATGCCTGCCCCCTGAAACGCTTTACATAATTAAATTAAATTAAACCCGGTGTCAACTTGAAGGGTGATGTCTACTCTTCAGTTTGTTACCAAATTGTTGCAGTGCGACATATTTGATGATAAATGAACTGGGGGTGATTGTGAGAAATCGGTTCTTATTACAGGTGTACCAGTTAAATCGACTTACAGCCCTTAATGTTGTTCCTATACAAAACAAATACATCAACTGTCACTTGGATGTCGAGTTTTTCAGGCCCCAAATAAAAAAAAATAAACAATGATCTTTTGAGTGATTTTTTAAATTTCGCATCAACAAAATTATTCAAGTTGGTGACTTTCTTTTTAAAAATAACGGCGATTTAAAGTTGATTTCAATCGTTGATGCCAACCCTGATGCATTGGTTCGCACAATGACCTACAACAGTAAATGTTATCTTTGCAGGCAACGTTGGGTCCAGGGTCTGCACCTCTCCCCCCCCCCCCCCCTACACACATACACACACACACACTCACTACAGTGGACAGGTGCGCACGTGCCCCGGGCGACAAAACGCAAAAGAGTGAAAGAAAAAGAAGAAAAATGAAGAAAATTGCGATCATTCTGGATTGTACGCCCCCAATCCCATTAAAAATACCTTTTTTGAAGGGTTTGAAATTTCTGAAGCTTGGTCGCTTTGCTTCCTCGCATAATGTTGCTCCAGGATCTCGTAATTTCTCTTCCCAGTTTCTGAAGGGCTCAAGACTGATAAATAAACAATATTGATAAATAATAGTTGCTTTGCTCGCCATAATGTAAGTTTCATCATCCTATTGTTAAATAATGCGCCCCAATATATAGGATTAAGTGTATAAAATCGCTTTTGCAAAGGTGCAACATTTCAAAGAAATGATAACTTTCGGTTGTCTAAATTCCTCGACTATTTATTAATGGTTTCCATTAATGTTGCGCCCCATTTGAGAAGGAAGTGAATAGAAAACCGTTTATCAATGTTCCAAATTTGCATCTCTACCCCTCGATGGCAGTGCTGAATTGCAAATTCCCTGGATAAATTGCATAAAAAGCGCAGTTTGGGGGTTAAAAATAAAAATAAAAATGGTTCGCTTTACTCCCTCGCGTGTACAATGATAAGCTGGGGGGGGGGGGGGGGGTTAGGGGCAAAACCTTATTGTTTGCCCTGGGCGCCATAATTCCTAGATAAGCAACTTAATAAAAAATTCTGCTCACAGCACCCCCAGTAAAAAAAAATCGTTCCCAGGGGCCTGTAAACTACATAGTTTTCAAACGACAAAATGCAAAAATTTCTCGCTCGGTCGAAAATCTTTATCGAATATCGCATCCCACCCTCCATCTCCTGTCATGAAAAGGTATCGCCGCCCCTGGATCTATATGATTGTTTAAAATGGTTCGTTAAGGAGTAGATCTAATCCAGAAAAAAAGGTATAAAGCCTACTTACGGGACCCCATGATTCCTAATATTTGGTTAAATGGCTGCGCTTCAGCAAGATAGCGGACTAGCGCACGATTTTCAGTACCGCCCCCTCCCCAACAATACGGTACTATAAAAATTGTGAATCCACCTCTGTGATCCTAAAATGAAGCCTGCTCTATAATAAGCGACAATATAGCAGCTCAGAAGCAGCAGCGTAGCCAGTGTCTCTCAGAGGAACCGGGAGGAGAGCAACGTTATTCTGTAGGGGGTCATTTATATGTGAACTTTTCTCTTTTTGTTTTGTAACTTTTTATTTCTGAAAGAACAATAAAGAACAATAAAGAACTTTATACGTATAGGAGGTGGGTGCTTTGGGTCAGATAAGATACATTTGAAGAGTTTTTTATGATTCTGCGCCCCTGCCTGGCAAAGCACTGCTGACGTGGCTTCAGTGCTGATAAAAAGGAGCTTGTCCTCTTCCTCATATATTACCCGTATGATTACTACATTCCGATATCGAATGTTTTGTGCAATGTAATGTTGAAAAAGAAGGCGTAGCCCAATCATGCAATATTCTGCTCTTTGGATATTTTGGGAGCTTAAAGATCTATTTTTAGTATTATACCTGTATTCCCAAGATATGAAATTACACTCTTTTCCGTTAGTTCCAATAGACCGCTTCTGCAATGTATACAAATTTATGCACATATATTCTCTGAGCACCTAGTGACGAGCTATTCCATGAACCTGCTTTTTATAAATGAGCCTCAATGCTAGGAATCCAGTTTGCATACATTATTTGTTGCTATGTCCGGCAAGCTTTCAGGTTGTCAAGAACGAATTTTTGTTTGAAAGTTATGCATAAAATTTGCATACATTACCGAAGCGGTATATTGCGTAGTCGCTATTCATAATCAGAGAAGAGGATCGCTATTCATAATCGGAGAAGAGGGTCGCTATTCATAATCGGGGAGGAGGGTCGCTATTCATAATCAAAGAAAAGGGGTCGCTATTCATAATCAAAGAAGAGGGTCGCTATTCATAATCAAAGAAGAGGGTCGCTATTCATAATCGGGGAGGAGGGTCGCTGTTCATAATCGGGGAGGAGGGTCGCTATTCATAATCGGAGAAGAGGGTCGCTATTCCTAATCGGGGAGGAGGGTCGGGGTTCATAATAAAAGAAAAAGGGTCGCTATTCATAGTCGGAAAAAGGGTCGCTATTCATAATCGGAGAAGAGGGTCGCTATTCATAATCAGAGAAGAGGGTCGCTATTCATAATCGGAGAAGAGGGTCGCTATTCATAATCGGAGAAGAGGGTTGCTATTCATAATCGGGGAGGAGGGTCGCTTGTCATAATCGAAGAAGAGGTTAGGGTTAGCATTATTTGTAAAATATTGGAATATGATTTTCATTGTTCAATGAAACACTCAAATATGAAAGAATTAAATTAGCAAACAAAATGATAATATTGGATGGGAGACAAGCTAACGGCTGTGTCGAAGCAATATGGGGAGGGGCGATGAAACAAATACACCCCTGGCTTAGCCAGGCGGGCAAATGGGGGCCATGCCCTCCCCCCCCCCCCCCCTATTCAACCCCTTAAAAAAGGCGAGAGCGAAAAACCGGAAAAAGTGACAGAAAAAAACCTAAAAAGGTGCTACGAAATTTGCTATAAATCGTCAGAGGTTTCGCGCTTCGCGTGCATGGGAAGGGGAAAACTTGTAAACCAGCCTGAGCGTCGAACTATGCCTATATTAAACTTTCCGCCTAAAAAGAATTGTTTGCTACGAGCCTTTATCTTTCTCTCAGATTTGCTACAAAACTTAAGAGTTTACGCGCTTTGCGCAGGAAAGGGGACACCCCCCCCCCTGCACCCACCCCTATTACATACAGTGCAGTATTGCGTCCAAATAATTGACAAGTAGTCTCGACGTCCAACTAACTTTCCGTCTACAGTAGGTGCTACGAGCTATTATCTTTATCTCAAATTTGCTATAAAACGTCAGAGCTTTCGCGCTTCGCCTTGGAGGGGGAAAACTCCCCTTCCCCGCACCCACCCCCTGAGGAGCACGCAGAGCAGAGCAGAGCGTGCTCATCACGTCTGCTCCCTCCCCCTATTGAAAAATCCTGGCTACGCCCCTGTGCCCCACCCCACCCAATCAGTCCGACCACGTTGCGCCATTCGACCCACCTTGCCTCGGTACAAGCACATAGTACTGACAATTTTCGTCAAAGTAATTCATAAATGGCATAGCCTGTGTGCGGTTGGGGGTGCTGTAGTAGGTGTTGCCATCAGGTGCTGTTCTATCATGTCCATAATCCTCAGAGAGGGCGAGATAGCTCAGTGGTCGAGCAGTGGCTTTGTAATTGAAGGACCCGGGTTCGAAACCAGGATGCACTCGTGTCCTTTGGTAAGGCATTAACACCAGCAGGGTCCGCTTGAACAAAACATAAAGAAAGCAAAACAAAAAAGGGGTCCAATTATTGTCTTATTTTCTCTTCCTTTTCCTCTCCCCCATCTTTTTCTCTTTTCTCCTCTTTCATTATTTTCTATTCCCCCCCCCATCTGATTTGCGGGGCACGTGCCCCATACCCCTTGTAGTTAGTACTAGTTACACCCCTGTTTTTGTTTTTTTTTTCAATATTTTGCCCCAGTATAATTATGTTAAAGCATATAAAATCGCATTTTCAAATGTTCTATATACATTTGAAAGAAATATCAACTTTCGGTGGCCTTCCTAAATTCTTTGATTATTTCTCACTTGTTCCGTCAATGTTGTACCCCCATTTGAGAAAGAAGTGAGAAAAGGGACTTTTATCAATGTTCAATATTTGGACCTTGGCCTTCGATCGCAGTGGTTATTTGCGAATTTTCCTTAGTACATCGAATAAGAAATAACGTTTTCGCAGCTTAAAAATGGCAAACTAAAAAAAACGCTTTGCTCCCTATTTTTCCGTAGATAACTTGGAGGGGAATATAGGCGTGCAGGCCCTTGAGGATTTTGAGAAGGACAATATTGGCTCGACTATCACCTCATTACGGGCAGCGAGGTGCTCCAATATCCTCATATTTAGATAGTTTAATACTAGAATACATGTAATTTTTGTACATTTTCACTACAAAAATGTCGAAATTTTTCCTCTCTCGCTTCGCTCGCTCATACATAGAAAAGGGAAACTTCGGGCAAAAAACTTCAGCCCCTCCCAAAATTATGCACTGACGCCTATGGGGAGGTCGAAAACGCGTTTTGCACCCACCTTTTTGTTGGGGGCGATCGCCCCCCCCCCCCCACTTCCAGCGCCTATGAACGCATCCTAGATCTCAGTTAGGTTTAAATGACGTCACAGTTTATGGCAGGTTCGTTCGCAAAAATCGCACCCTTTTGGAGAAAACTAGAAGAGAAATATAAAACAAAATCATACAAAATGATAAAGGAAGAAATAAAAGAAAAATACTGAAAACATAAAAGAAGGAAAGAGAAGAAGATGCTAGAATTAGAAAGAAAGAATAGAGAAGATGATAAAAGGAAGAAACAAAGAATGAGAGATAGAGGGAAGATCAAAAGAGAAGATGAAAGGAGAATAATGAAGAAATACAGGGGGTAGGGTAGAACAAAAGATGAAAGAGATGAAAGAAGGAAAAATATAAAGGAAAACATAAGAAGAGAAAAAAGACAAAATGGTGGAAGGATAAAACAAAGAATAACATTTATAAGGGAAAGATGGCAAGAGAAGATAAAGAAAGGGAACAAAGAACAATATAACTAAACTCACTACTCTATCTGATAGAAGAGATTCCCTTTTGCTAAGCTTTGGACAAAAACTCAAAAACTCTGATCACCACAAACACCTTCTTCCCGTCCCTAGATGTAATTCAAATTTAAGACAGCTTCGTACATGACTGGCTTCCCTACAATTAAATGCAATACAGAACGATATCGAAAATCCACCATCCCTCACCTCGCCAGAATCTTGAAATAAACTCCCCCCCCCCCCCCCACGCTTTGCATCCCAAACATTTTCACTTCTCAGATTCCATGCCTAGATGTAATGACTCATTTTGCATGGTTATGGCTTTCTAACTTGGTATATTTATGTATTCCTCCCAAATCTTCTCCTTTCTCTCTATCTCCTTCTTTCTTTCTCTTCCCTTTTCTTTCCTATTCTTTACTTTTTTTTTCTTTCTCTCACTTTTCACACTTGTTATCTTATTATTTGTGTAGCGTAAATCTTAGTATTTTCGTTTTGCTTCCAATTATGTATCTTTTTATATATTTGATGCGATTCTATTGTATATATGCAGATATTGTAAATTGACCCCTTCAGCCCCTGTGCTGCTGGTCAATCATCATATACCATAATAAATAAATAAATAAATAAATATATGGAAAGACAGAAGAAGAAGATCCAAGAAAGATCAAAACGAAAAAGAGCATGAGAGACGACAACAAGAGAAGATGAAGAAAGATCAAAACAAAGAATAACATAAGAAAAGACAGAAAGAGACTGAGATGAAAGAAAGGAAGAAGAAAATAAACAGAGACGAATGGAAGGATAGAAGTAAAGAAGAAGGGGGAAAATATAAAGGAAAAACAAAGATAAAATGATACTAAACAAAGAATAACATAAGAAAGGTTAGGGAAAACAAATGCAGAAAGATAAAGCAATGTTAAGTTTCGGACAGAAGAAAAGATAAAAGGATGAAAATATGAACGAACATAAGGAAGAGATATCCTGGGGGTAGTTGACCTAAGGGGGTAGTTGTTCGGATACGATATATACATGTATACCCTGCAATTTTTTTTCAAGGGGGGAGTTCATAAACGACGGTTCTAGAAGTAGAATTTGTATTTTAATTGTTGTGGAAGCATGGGTATCAATATCCCAGGAGGGGGAGGATGTGTGATATATTCCCCAAATAATTCAGGAGGGGGATGGCCTGTATCATCACCCCCCGCAATAATTCACCTTCAATAAATGACATGATCAAATAATATGATCAGGAGAAGAGGAGGATGACCATGATGATTATTATTCATAGGATCACGATCGATCAACTTGGTCATAATTTTTGTCATGATTTTTGTTAAGATTATGATTAGGAAGACCGAAATAAAGATTTCAAAGTAAATAATGAAATTAAGCAAGTTAGTAATTACCATGAAACCACATGCACTCAAATTTTTTTGATTTGATTTTATTTTATTTCTACATTTTTCCATGTATATAACAAAGACAAGAGGAAACATATAAACAGATACTGCATAATACAAAACAATACATACATATAAGCATATAAGCAAATGAATTACATAATATACATATAGAGCTTTACGTATTATATAAAAATAGAAATATAAGTAATGTATACTAGTAATTGTAAGTATTATGCAATACAACAAGTTGAAAAAATGTAGGAGACTGCCATCATAAGCGAAGCTTGACGAGGATGACAGCCTCAAAGAAATAAACATGGAGGTAACATCTTACTGTAAAAACAAACAAAAAACAAGAGAAGAGAAAAGAGATATGCGCATTACTGCGCAGGAGTGTGTGTGTGTGTGTGAGGGTGCGTGTGTGCATGTTGTATATTACGTAATGAAAATGGTGTGTTGTGGGAGAACCTAAGCCGTTATCTATTGATGTTATGGAATATTGAATTAAAAATGACAAGATACAATGCAAATTATAGTCTTTCTGACACAACTTAACAGACCAAGATTTGAGAAATATCAAGTCTGTTGATATTTTGAATACAACATTTTATTTAGGGATGCTTTAAAAGAAAAGATAGACAAACATTGTCTTATTTGATTTGGTAAGGTATTCCAAACGTCTGGTCCGTGATGTCTTATTGATTTTTGAGCTTTTATTATTTTGGGATTTTCTAAATGATAATCTATAGATCGACGGGTCGGATATGTATGAATGTTAGAGTTTAACTGAAATATATTGTGAAATAAAGAAGGAAGATGATTATAGGAATATTTATACATAAAAATGCCTGTCTGCAAAGTATGAATATCTTGTATTTTCAAAGTTTTTAAACCATGAAATAAAGGTTCCGTGTGTTCCAAATAACTTGAGTTTGTAATAATGCGAATCGCTCGCTTCTGAAGCAAAAACAACGAATTAATTCTTATATTACTACAATTGCCCCATACAATATTACAATATAACACATGTGATAAAACCAACGAATTATATAGTATAACCATGGACCTCTCTGTAAGAAAATCATTTAACTTATATAGTATTCCAATATTCCTAGACATTGATGTATGTATATTAAGTATATGATCATTAAAAGTTAAATGAGAATCAATTGTGCCCCCTTAAAATGTTGTAGATTGTTTCTCAATGAGCGGCAAACCGTCAATCTCAACATTACGATTTATATGTCCATGCGCATTACTATTTGTAAAATAAATAAAGTTCGTTTTCTCTATATTTAATGACAATTTATTGAATTTAAACCACTGAGAAATCTTCGATAGTTCACTGTTTAACTGCGTTATCAGAGTATCAATGTTCTTATGGGAGCAACAAATGCTGGTATCATCTGCAAATATAATAAAGTTTAAAAGTGGAGAAGATCTAATAATGTCATTTATATAAATAATAAATAATAAAGGACCTAATATCGATCCTTGAGGTATCCCACATTTAATATTTAGTTTGTTTGATTCACGACTTTCGAAAGATACATATTGTTGCCGGTCTTCCAAATAATTATTAAACCATGAAAGAGCTTGACCTCTGACTCCGTAATTTTGTAATTTGTGAATTAATATCTTATGATCTATTGTGTCGAAGGCTTTTGACAGGTCCATAAATACTCATATAACATGTTCATTATTTGAAAAGGCTTCAATTATTTTATCATACATGTATAAAATAGCATAATCAGTAGAATGACCATGTCTAAAGCCAAATTGGTTTGGAATTAATAAATCATTTTTTGCAGAAATGTATAAAGTCGTTTATAAATAATCTTTTCGAGAATTTTAGAAATACTTGGTAATAATGATATGGGCCTGTAGTTAGAAATTAAGGAAGAGTAATCTTTTTTTATAAATGGGAACTACTTTAGCGATTTTGAGGGAGTTCGGACATTTGCCCGTTAACAATGACTGGTTAAAGATATACGTCAAGGGGATTACAATATAAAAAATAATTTGTTTTAATAAGCAAACACTTATACCATCATGGCCACTAGAATTTGTAGAATTAAGTTGTCGAACTATATTTATAATTTCATTTTCATTGGTTGGAATAAAATATAAAGAATTATCACAAGGGGGTGATAAGAATTTCGTGTAGTTTGCTTCACCAGCATTAATATTTGCTGCTAAATTAGGACCAACATTAATGTAATACTCATTAAAAGCATTTTAATAAAAATGAAATTATCATATGCTATATTAATGTCCGATTCATTTAATACATCATCCCATTTTTCTTGTGCTAACTGAGATTGAGAAATAGTAAATATTGGTAAATGATCAGAAACATCATAATAAAGTAAACCATTAAAATTTATTTTATGAATTACATTAGAAAATATGTTATCAATAAGAGTCTTTGAATTACCTGAAATTCTAGTAGCTTTATCAATATGAGAATTAAAAGCATAAGAATGTAAAGTGCTAACAAATTTCACTGTGCATGTGATTATCATCAATATCAAGTAAATTAATATTAAAATCGCCCATTATGCTCTGAAAGGTGAAATTTGAAAGTCCCAACCGTGGGAGGGTATACTTCATTCCCACGTCCATGGCCATAAACGAACATATGTAAGAACCGTAGATGCCAATAAATTGTACGTTACTAAATCATGTATTATGATAATATTGCTACGAGGGCTTGATATCCCACCCCAAAATAAAAACAAAAACAAATTTCTCGTGACAACTACCCACCCCACCCCTACCACTAATCTCCAGGACAACTACCCCATACGACAATCCCACTTGAGAATTGGAACTTGAGATAAAGGCTAAGGATTAGGGTCTCCACAGGAGTTGAGAAACGGGAGTGTGTGGGCGTGTTTAGCCGTATGTCCGAGGACATTTTCGGACAGAGAACAAAAAAAAAATCATGAGAACAATGGTCCTCGGAAGCCGGACAATAGTCCTCGAACGTCGAACAATGAATTTGTGCCTTATTCCGTCGACTGTCCGAGGACGGAGGAACAATAGAGGAACAATACTTGTCCTCGGAAGTAAAGCCATGTAAAGCTGTGTGTGTGTGTGTAATTGGGTTTTTACAGACGTGTATCAATCAGATATGATTATTTACGTCTGGGGACCGACCTTTAAACGTCACCATCCGAAAGACGTGACTCAGTCTCGAACCTGGGTCCGCTGAATCAGTTTATAACTTCCACTGTTAGCTGGATTACAGGCGCACGCCACAACGCCCAGAAATGCATTCTAAGGCTTTCTTAAATACAGTACCGTTGGGTTGTCCTTCATCAATTTCCCTTATTTGATTTAAATGACGACCCTCTTCTTTGATTATGAATGGCGACCCTCTTCTTCGATTATGAATAGCGACCCTCTTCTCCGATTATGAATAGCGACCCTCTTCTCCGATTATCAATTGCGACCCTCTTCTTCGATTATCAATAGCGACCCTCTTCTTCGATTATCAATAGCGACCCTCTTCTCCGATTATCAATAGCGACCCTCTTCTCCGATTATCAATAGCGACCCTCTTCTCCGATTATCAATAGCGACCCTCTTCTCCGATTATCAATAGCGACCCTCTTCTCCGATTATCAATAGCGACCCTCTTCTCCGATTATCAATAGGGACCCTCTTCTCCAATTATCAATAGCGACCCGCTTCTCCGATTACTATAGCGACCCTCTTCTCCGATTATCAATAGCGACCATCTTCTCCGATTATCAATAGCGACCCTCTTCTCCGATTATGAATAGCGACCCTTATGAATATTGACCTTTATGAATAGCGACCCTTATGAATATCGACCTTTATGAATAGCGACCCTCTTTCTGTATTATGAATAGCGATCCTTATGTCTTATTATGAATGGCGGTCCTTATGAATAAATTCCCTTATGAATAGCGAACCTTATGTCTTATTATGAATAGCAGTCCTTATGAATTATTTTTTATGAATAGCGGTCCTTATGACTAGCGAGCGAGCGGACCCCAATAAATGAACTTTTAGTGGACCACATTACCTGCGTGAAGAAGTATTGTACAATTAATCAATTAATTAGTTGGTTGACCATTTAAAAATCAGATCGGAAGTTCTCAAATGTATTGCACTCCAAATGAATTTGCTTTTGAGAAAGTTTCAGATGACATAACGGAAATAGAATAGGCCTATCCCCTATTTGTTTATATAAATAAGCTTTTTATTACTAATTGAGAATGAATATTGCGCTATATGTCGTGCCTTTATTGCCCATCGAAAGGCTGTACGCACAGTTATTAGAACATAAACAGTTTTATGAAAAACCAATTATTGTTAGAATTTGGTGAGAGATATCATTCCTCATATCAGTTCTTTTCTGGTGCAGACGTTTGATGAAAGATATCCTTCATCATATCATTTTTTATTGTGGTGCAGATGAAGTGACCACAATGGCAAGTAAACACCGTCAATTTCTTCTCCCATTGGTGGTAGCTTGTTGTATTCTACCCTTTACAATTCATATTGTACTCGGAAAAGCGATGTTGTCTAATCCCATCAAACCACATCTTAAAAGCTATCTTGGGAAGTGTCATCAGGACGTTGAGTTAAAGAAAGCTGATTGCAAGAACAGAGGATTCAATTCGGTTCTTCAAAATCTTTCTGACGATGTTGAGGTGCTTGACTTGTCTCATAACGATATTAGTTCTCTCTTGAACTCTTCGTTTAAAAGATACCCTCTGATCACCTACTTGGACCTTTCTGTCAATGACATAAGAGTGATAGAATGCACTGCTCTTTACCCACTCAAAGAATTAATCTACTTATCTTTAAGCGAAAACCCACATATTGTGCTTCCAGAAACAGGCATATTTAGGTGGAACAGAAAGTTAGCTAATCTGGATATGGCTTCAACAAACTTGAAATGGCTTCCTAATGACTTACTGGAAGGGATCTCACATTCAGCTATGATATCATTCTACGACAACAAACTACCCTTCGTTAATATAAGCTCTTGTGGCACAGTGCGGAGAATTGACTTTAGTCTTAATCCATTTGAACACCTCACAACGGAAACTTTCAACTTTGTATGTCACACTGATACCCTGGTTCTAAGAGCTAATCTCCTAAAATCTGTTGATCCTAATGTGATTGCATCGCTACATGTCCGTTCATTGGAGCTAGGCATGCTAACTGAGCCTTTGGGATCCAAAGTGTTACGAAATTTATTCATCGGCATTTCGCGCTCCAAGATAGAACAGCTGGAAATTGTTCTTGCCTATTTGAATACTAGTATATTTTCAAAAGGGTTCTTTGATCCACTCCGCAATCATTATCTTTCTGTTCTTGACTTAACCTTCAACGAACTAAGTGGACTCCATCCTTTCATTTTCTCAAACTTAACACAAGTCAATAAACTTATTATGGATCGAAACTATCTTGTGACGATCGAACCAGATTTCTTTGATGGTATGCAGAAGTTAAGAGTATTGCAAGTGGACCATAACGAGTTAGAATATATCAATCCTTTTAATGATACTTGGACAGTAGACCTAGTCGAGTTGCACTTATCTCAAAATAAATTTAAAGCAATTTCACAATTTGCATTTTCGGGTTTAGAAAATTTAACGCTTTTAGACTTGAGCTCAAACGAACGCCTTGTTGTTATTGAACTTACGTCTTTTTCGGGCCTTGATAATATCAAAATCATTGATTTGTCGGAGTGCAGAATTAGACACTGGCAAATGGACACCCCAACATTGCAATCTCTTTCCCTGAATGACATGGTATATATAAATCCTTTTGAACCGGGAGAAGCCTTTAAACGGTCACAATTCCTTGTATATTTGGGCATGAGAGATGTTTTGCTCCGAATCCCGGATTTGTGGGATGCGGCTTTGAACATTTCTGTTTTTGATGGACTGTTCCTCCTTAAGACTTTGGATATGAGTAGGAATCGTGGGTTAGGCATGATAACTGAATTGCCACATGAGATCTTCCGGCATCTATCCGCTTTACAAGAGCTAAATTTAGATTACTGCAAAATATCAACCTTACATCCACTGTTGTTTGAAAGATTGTATTCGCTTCAGAAGCTGACTTTAAAAGGAAACACGATTAAGCAACTTCATTCTGATTTACTGACGGGGTCGAAGTATTTAAACAGCATTGATTTTGAAGGAAACTTGTTAACGTACCTTCATGAAGCGATATTTTTAAACAATAAAATGCTGAAAAATATTTCATTAGCAAACAATAAACTGACGCTTTTCAACAAAAGCACATTTGTCCCCATTTTTTCTTCTCTTTCATATCTTGATCTTTCAATTAACCAAATTGTCTGTAACTGTGACCTAAAGTGGCTTCTTCATTGGCTAAACGGGCAAGTACAACTCGTCAATGAAAAATCAACTATGTGTTCATTCGCATCTTTGCTTCCTCTTCGTGAGAAACCTTTGCTTGACTTTGATGTTAATGTACTATGTAGACCCAATATTCTCCTGGTCTGTTTGATTCCTCTTGCTGTTGTTTGTCTGGTTGTCATCATCATACTCGTTTATCACAATCGATGGCCATTGAGATACAAACTTTTTCTCTTGAAATTAGCGGCCGTTGGGTATAAAGAGATCCGAGATGCTCGCGACCACAATGACTACGAGTACGAATTGAACACCATCTTCTACGACGATGACGAAGAATGGATTGGCGAACATCTCCGACCAGCTCTCGAAAAATGTCTTCCGCAGTTTCGGAGGAACGTCTTTGGTGACCAAGATCTCGTGCTGGGTATGCATTACTTGGAGTCCGTTGACTACGTGGTAAGCCATAGTTACAAGACCATCATAGTGCTTAGCAGAGCCGCCGTGCGTGATCGCTGGTTTATGCTCAAGTTCCGTACGGCTATGGACCATGTGAGTGACACTCGAACTGAATTCGTTGTCGTGGTGTTCCTCGAAGACATCCCCGAAGATGAGATACCTTTTTTGGCAAGGTTGTATCTCAGAGACGGTAGGCCCTACCTTCACTGGACTGAAGACGTAAGAGGACACGAGTATTTCTGGAACGAATTGGTAAAAAATCTGACCATCAATCTAAGGACCAATGACTTAATCCCGAACGAGTAGGTTTAGAATCGATTTGATTATTCCAGTAAAACGATTGATTAGTTACACAAAATGATCCCTTTTTCCCATTTTGCTTATTGGCATAAATGCATATTGATATCTTGATGTAATGCTGCGTATACAGAATAATTTTGGTATCGTCTATTTAAACTATCTTTTGCAATATAGCCCTAAAACATTGTATAAATCCTTGAAAAATTATTAATCTCTACCTTATTTTCTTCCTGAGCATTTTTTTTACTCGGAATATAAATGTACTATAACTAATATACCTGTATTGAATTGTTTGAATGAATCCATAGAAACACATTTTGTAGAAATTAATTTTGTTAATAGAAAAAATATCGTGTTTGTAATCATATATAGGGTGGCCCAGAAAAAATGCACATGTGATTTGCTATTTCAACGACATCATTGACACAATGTCATTAGTTTTTGTTTTTACTGGGTTGAAAATTCTTTTTTGAGTAAATTGACAACAACATTATTTTTTGCTAAGGCGTTTTGATTTCTACGGCTATTTTTGTGAGGCATTCTCATTTTCAAAATTTGTATATATAGATCATCAAAATTATTAACATTTATCATGTATGCAGATAACACTAACCTAGTTTTTACGCATAAGAGCTTAGAAACTTTACGTAAATGTGATTATTCTAAACTGGAATCAGTTGCAATATGGATTAAGGCTAACACATATCATTAAATATAGAAAAAACAAAGTACATGTTATTCTAATAGTAACAATTTTAAAGAACTACCTCATCCGATTTTAATAGATAATGTACAAATAAAAGTAATTAAAACAAAATGTTTAGGTACTATAATAGGGGGTACTCGTTTTTCCGAAGCTTCATAATTCCGAAACACAAAATTCCCATAGCAGGGGGTTCATAATTCCGAACATTTGATGCATTACTCCGAAGGTTCGTTATTCCGAAAATGAAATGGGGTTCATATTATACAATAGAGCCCTACATAACTTTTTTTTTGTAATTACGAACCTTCGGAAAAAGACATGTAAAACTATAATAAATCATGGAAGCATCATATCGATAATGTGTAAACAGATATCCAGAAACATGGTATGATTAACAAACAGAAATGTTTTCTCCGTCAAACATTCTTTTATCCTTAGACTCCACATTAGTTTTGCCATATTTAAATTATGGAATACTGGCCCGGGGAAACAGTGTTTAATGCCTTTTAGACAAAGTTTTCTTGTTACAGTAAAAGGCTATGCAAATTATTAGTAATGTTAATTATCGCCACCACACTGATTGTTTGTTTTACTCTAATAATGTAATACAAATTTATGATATTTATCGACTTAGTCTTGCCGATCTTATGTTCCAATCTCATGATATCATTATAAAATAGAATGGTGATTATTACATTTTTACAAAATATCCGTATATACATACTGTACGAAGCGACTTATACGCTCACTATCTTCTTTTTGTCCGCCTTTTCATTGGTCTTTATTCTTCCATTCTCCTGTCTATTATCCATTGCCTATTTCATCCGACTCCTTGACCTCCTTTTTTATCCTTTCTCCTTCTTCTTCTTCTTCTTCTTCCTCCTCCTCTTCTTCTTCCTCTTCTTCTCCTCCTCCTCCTCTTCCTCCTCCTCCTCCTTCTTCTTCCTCTTCTTCTTCTTCTTCTTCTTCTTCTTCTTTGGACGAACTTGAGATAAGCAGAGGTGACATATACCGTCACTTAACTGTAGTTACAATCACCTTTACCATTGTCAATTTGCTTTATTATTTTGATGCATATATATTCTCATGATTATGTTGTTGTAATTTATGTTTGTTTTTCTTGAATGTATTTCCTTTTTATTTGTAAAAATTTGTACAATTCAGCCTACTGGCTGCCATACACATTTTCAATAAATATACCATTCAATAAAATAAATATCTTGAATGCACCATCTTTGATAATACACTGTTGGTCATAAAGGTGGAAGTTTTTTTCAAAAAATTTTCATAGCATGATTATTTCAATCTAAATTAACAATGGCATCTATGATGCATATAACCACTTCACTTTATTATTCTGTCTCTTACGCACATTTGACTGTTGTTCAGTCCTAATAGGTTGGTGTCTTGAGCGTAAAAAGACAATGTCGACAACAAACAATAAATTAAGGATCATGACAGATTTCTTTTTAATCTCTGTCAGTTCTCCAGATAATATATTTTGGGGGTTAATATGCATTACAGTCCTTGTTGTTACTCAGTCACTAACAGCGGGTATGTCCACCCCTGGCACGAATCAGTGCATGTGGTCAAGACACGGCAGCTGTGGTCAAGACGCGGCAGCTGCATTGGCTTCCGGTATCTGAACGCATCATTTTAAAGTTCTGGTTTTTTGTTATAATGCCCGTATAGGAGATGCTCCAGTATATTTATCAAACTTACTTCACTTGAACGTTACTCACTCTGAGAATACTAGATTTCTCCGTTCACATGCTGACCCAAATCTTCTTTCATGTAACAGAACACAACCACTTATGGTGATAAAGCTTTTGTAAATTCAACCCCAGTGCTATGGAATAAATTACCTTCGACACTTAGGGCAGTTGATAGTAAGACTAAATTTAAGGCCATGCTCATTTGTTTCCCTAGTAATTAATTGTTCACGGTAATAGGGAGAGTAGTACTTGTAGTTTCATTAATTATACTTTGCATTTAATTTAATTCTTGGTTTTGTTTTGTTTTGTTTCGTTTTGGGTTTTTTTGTAAAGTGCTTTGATCAATTTTTGGAAAAGCGCTATATAAATACCTGTTATGTATGTAACAGGGCAAGCTCACGTGATCTCTCTCAGCTTGGATTTGCCCTCTCGCGGCATAAAAACGTCCACAATCTGCGGTTGATTATCCATTTAAGATACAATATATGATTACATGAAGTTCATACATTCATGCTCACATCATTCGGGTGAGCAGCCTAGCAAAGCTACGAGTCATACCAAAGAATGTATTGTGGTACATGTCGATCGGCCCAGAGGGAAAGGTTATAGTCTTTATCAAGATGTTTGTATTTTCTATTTTCTTTATATTTTCTATTTTTGCTGTACATCGCTTAATTGGTAAAGCCGTAAAAGGCATACTCTTGATATTGTCCCTTCGTATACAAACTTATGTCCCAAAACAGATAGGAATCAACGCTAACTGCACCAGGGAGGAGAGGGAGCCAAGAGAGATGTTTGTATTCGCTGTTATTCGCTGTGAAATATTTATGTGATGGGGGGGGGGGGGGTGGTCAAACATGTTCCCTGATGTTAAGCTCTATATGACCAAACACTTCGCTATCTGACGGTAATGCCAAGAAAAACAAAATATAATAAAATAAAATGCTATCTTTATTTTTCGAAATCAGAATAGTTCATTTAATATCATGATTATAGACCTATAATGTAAATCTGTTGGCCTTATTCCGTTAAAAGCTATTTGCTTATGATAGACGGTCTCCTGCATGTAAAAAAATCCTAGTTTCTATTGGAACATTTTACACTTGAATCAATGAATTCACTTTGATTTTCAACTTGTTTTTGTTTTTTTGCATAATGTATCGTATGTATTTTTTGTACATTTCCTATGTTTATTGTATATAATTGTAATCTTCATTGATCATTCAATAAATGCAGAAGTTATCTGCCAAAAAAAAAAGTCAAAACAGACAAGGCTTTATTAAAATGAGATTGCGTGTGAGGAATTCCTCATATAAATATACTGATTAATTAAGAGTGGCGTATCCAAGATTCTGGTAGTTTTTATTGGTGGTGTATCCCTGAATGCACGTGCCCCTACTACGTGCCAGCCAAAAGCAAATCTGACATTATTTTCTTAGTTACACATCGAATGAAAGGAAATGTGTGCCCCCAAGCACCCCCGGCACAGAAGAACATGAAAAATGTGACAACTTTTTTTCCCCTTGCTTGCCCGAAATCTCAGAATAGAAGGCATCTGATGATTTTTTGTTCGTCAGGCGTGAGCCCCCTCCCCTCCCCCTGCTTTCCTGGATACGCCATCAATATAAATAACTGACGGTGAGTTATTTGTAATATTCTGCTGTAGCAGTTTGAGACGGCAGGCAAAGAAAACAGTGTATGGCCTTGCTCCGAAGCCCTAACCAGCACAATATGGACTAATGGCTACCAATAATGATGAAAAGGGAAAAAACGACCTCCGTACTTTGAATTGAATTAACTAGTAACCAACAATAGCAGCTGATGATATAATTCATTTATTACCAGTCCTATTCTGTATTGCCCGCCCAGCTCTCCATGTCTCTCTCTCTCTCTCTCTCCCTTCCCTCCCCTTTCACAGGCTTTCATTTTCTTATACTCTCTTATTCTCTTATTCTCTCTTAAAACCGATCTGTAAAAATGACTCCAGTAGAAACTAGAAAGGCCGTCAAAGGCGGCAGACCCACGCCTTAGCGGCGCTACAGATCGAGTAGTTGCATTCTTTCCCTAGTCGGTTCTCTCCTGTCACTATATTTTATATGTTATGTTTTTCTCTTTTTTTATCGCAATAAAAACTTCCAGATTTGGCATAATCTACTATTTAATACATGCATGTAAAATATTATGGTTACTTATTGTTATTATTATGTAATTTGGCACAATGATACTGCATGTGAATATATTTGTTTGCGTATTTTAACTTGATTATTGTGAAAAATATTATTTTGAAAAAGGAAGTAATAAAATATTCTTTAAAAAAAAAAAAAAACTATCCGAAATGAAGTTCCTATAACCGATCATCACCAAAAATCTAATCGATTCTTTTCCTAATCGATTCTTTCCTGTCACTATCCGAACTGAAGTTTGGGTCAAAACTTCAAGGTCACACAGAATTTGCAGGGTTCAACCAATCATCACCAAAATCTAATCGATTCTTTCCTGTCACTATCCGAACATTCCCTGAAAATTTGGTGCAAATCCGTTCACCCGTTCTCTAGTTATCTTGTACACAAACAAACAAACAAATATACGGAGCCCTTTACATAACCCTGCCGATTTTATTGAGGATTCACTTGTAAGGGAGGAATATAAATAAAGATGTACGCCAATTTTTCCTTACCTTCAATCCGATTCCATCTTACTGTTAATGAGGTTACTGATACCCACCTTAAATCTCTGGATGCCCTAACTAATCGGTATCTTAAGAAATGGTCAGGTCTCGCTAGATCTGCTACCCTTGCTTTCTTACACATGCCGGAATGTCTTGATATAATGTCGATTTCAGACTTGTATTACCAATCGCATGCCATGAACTATGTAAGAATGAGGTCTATATCTGATTGTGGAGTCACACACTGTCTTGACTCTACATTAGACAGGCGCGTAGCCAGGGGGCAATGGGGGCGGTCGCCCCCCAAAAAAAAAACAAAAAAAAACGGCAAAGTTTTGCCGGGAAGGGGGAAACTCCCCCCCCCCCCCCCTCCCTGCGCGCCCACCGCTGTTTAATACAGTGCTGTATTGCGTCCACTATTGAAAAGCAGTCAGGGCATCGAACTAACTTTTCGCCTGAAAAAGGTGCAACACGAGCCGTCATCTTTCTTTAATATTTGCCAGAACGTCAAAACTTTCGCGCTGATCGCGCGGAAGGAAGAAACTCCCTCCTCGATCCCTGTGCCCCCCCCCCCCCCCCCACCCCCTGTTGTTACATATAGTGCAGTATTGCACCCAAATAATTGAAAAGCAGTCAGAGTGTTGAACTAACTTTCCGCCTAAAAAAAGGTGCTACCAGCCGTTATCTTTCTCTCGAATTTGCTCAAATGTCAAAGCTTTCGCGCTTCGCGCGGGAAGGGGGAAACTCCCCCCCCCCCTTCCTGCACCAACCCCCCTGGGGAGCACGCTTCGCGTGCTCATCAGCAATTTCAGTGCTCAACCGAATAAAAAAATCAATAAAAAGTGTCCAGAACTAGACTACCCCTAAAATGAAATCCTGGCTACGCGGCTGACATTAGAAAGAGGATCGGCTTGGAGTAGGAAGAAATCTGTGACTGTAAAAAGCCATACTGTTTTTGAAAATGTCAACTCGGAGCATGTCACTTTGCCAAAGTTGAAAAACAAAACCAAAGAATACTTCGTAAACGAAAGATCACAAGAATGGCAAAATCATATCCAAAATTTAGCAGTACAGGGAAAATTTTTCAAACTGACAGCTCTTGAATCAAAGTCAGTGGACCGGAAAAGCATCATGCATGCGCTTTCGGAAACGCTGAACACAAACGCTAACTTAGTCAGATGGGGCAAAATGATATCTGATAAATGCAAGAAATGCAATAATAGGGAAACTCTTCAACATGTGTTAAATGCTTGTTCAGTCGCACCTGAAGAAGGAAGATATACATGGCGTCACGATAACATTCTATTGTATATTGTGGAGACAATTCAAGAGGGAGTTAAGCAAATTAATGAAACGATACAAATTAATACTGATCTAAAAGTAGGGCAGTGGAAAAAAGGTGGAATTTCAACAATACCTATTCAATGCACAACGACCCCACTTATACCCGATATTTGTGAGTTTTGGGAACACCGTAAAAAATTAATTATCATTGAACTATCTGTACCTGTATCTGTATCTGAAAGTAATGTTGAAATAATACACGAATATAAAGAATCTAAATAAGCACACATAATCACTGACCTTTGAGTCAAATGGATTCTCAGTAAAGTTCTTTGCAATTGAGATTGGTTCTCGTGGACATATCACCCCCAAAACAAAATTAGACTAAAATCAATACTTACCGAATTTGGGAAACCCACATCACAAAGAATTTTTCGAAATACCATCTCTAAACTAGCCATTATTTCCTCTTTCACGGTATACTACGCCAAAATAATCCAAAGTGGGAAACCCCTCTCCAGATACCGACAACATAGGTAGATGTGGAGGTGGGAGGGGGGTGGTTAACTACTTCACGGCATGTTAAATATTATATATTTTTGCTATATTTCATTCATTGATAAGAAATGTCCCTATCAATTTGTTAATTAATGTAAGGCTAAAATAACAAAAGTAAGATTAAAAATGCGTTAATTGGAGGTAGGTGTAATTTGATTAGAATTAAATTTTATTTTTACCATATTCTGTGAAAAGGACATGATATACAGTATTAGAAACTTACCCAAATTTATCTTCATTTTCACCTTATTAGTCATGATGTACAACACATTAAGCTTTTGCAGTCGATGTAATTTCCCTTTTTAATGTACTGCCCTGCTTAGAACCATAATAGGTTCTTGTCCTGGGCTTTTTATATTTCTCTCTATTTCTTTGTTTTTGTAAAGTTATGTATTTGTCATCTATGTACATTCATGTACCTTCTATTTTCCTTTATTGAGAATTTCTCCAATAAAGTGATTTAAAAAAAAAATTTAAGTGTATATTTCTTACATTTACATTGTACCAAGGTGTAGCTTAGTTACATGTATGAAAGAAAGCACACTGATTAATCTTGATATTTCTTGACAAGTTTATTACACATCCAATGGAACATACACTAACATTATCAATTGGATTTTTAATATCAAATTCTACATAGAAGGTTCATGTCTAAAACTTCTCATCATTACATCTGGTATCAAAAGTGTTATATCTTGTTTGCTTTACTCAAAGATTTTATACTGTGATAGGATCGTACTACTTTTTGACCACAATTTACACAAAATTTTTCCTTTGACAAAGTAAGCATTATTAAAAAGTCTCTTCCAACGCATGACGACAGATCTTGCTCTGATAATACATTACATGATACAGGCATTCGATATCACAGTCACTAAAGCTTTGTCTCATATATACCTACGCGAATTTGATTCAGTTATGTTGAAGGCAAAACCCATTTAATAGACCTATCAGCAACCTGTGTAAAATAAAACTCAAATAATAATAACTGGTCATAGTTCTTTTCTTTATAAATTGAGAATAGATGTATCAGCATCGACTAAGAATGCTTAAAATCCTTTATAATTCTTCACAACACTTTTACAGCAAAACAGATAAAAATTAACGGTATGCATCAGAAATTCTTGAACTAATTGTGGTCTCATCACTTCGCAGAACTGTCCGATAAATGTGTGCAAAGTGCAATACAAGCATGTATGCATGTAACAATATTCATTAAGTACGGTACAACATGTAATTCATTCAATAGATTCAAGAGGATGAACTTAACAATTTAACAATAAACAAGCTATAAAGTAAGACAACTGGGAGAAAATCAGAAAGCTTGGCATTTAAAATGATGTTGTATATACTCACACAATTATTTCGATTTTTACATACAACACACATACAGACGTAGTAACAGCTATCAATCATCTATGCATGAGCATACTGTACACTGTGGAAAAAAATATACACATTTTTTTACAAATGCACTTAATCCAATACTCTCATTCATTCATTTGCATAAATATGATTTGCATTAATTACTGTAAGCACTAGCTCCAAACAGAAACAGGAAATCCATCAAATTTCTGCAGTCTATCTTTCAAACTTTATTCCAATTTTCACTTTACCTTTAAAATGACATTTTCTCGGTATGTTCAGCCCTTTGTAAATAGAGTATAATTACCAAATACCAACTACAATATATGTGTATTCATCATGAAATGAGAACTAAATTCTTACTCATATGAGGGAATCAAGCAGACAGAAGATATCCTGTTAGAAACACAATTAATACATTTCAACATTAATAAAATCTGCAAATATATCTTGGGTTTGTGTTTTTGTTTTCTTTTTTAGTGATTCACTAAGTTTACTGGCATCTAGGATAAGTTGGCACTTACTAAGTCAGGTAGCTTAGAGAAATGTGATGGTGCATAAGAACATGGGAAAGACGCATATGACAAAATTATTTAAAATCATAATTTTATTTTATAGATGCAGAACCAAAATATTAGGATGTAGAATTAGTATTGAACTCTATGAACAATTTTAAGCAAAATAATATGAAAACTTTTATTCAGATAAGTCTGATTGTGATTTTAGATGCACAGACAAAACTAGTAATTTCGCTCTTTGCGTCCTTCCTGCGTCTTTACGGGCCATTGCATTTTGCAAAGCTACCTTAGCCATGTGTACTAAAAGATCAATTGTCAAGTTCATTTGACAGGAATGTGTAAAATTACTAAGTACTGTAAGTACTTTTGACAAATTAAAGAAGAAAGAAAATTTAGGGGTATTTAGTGATGTAGCTTTAAAGGTGTGTAGCTACCACTTGAACTCTTGAAACCTAATCACTCTGGGTTACATGTATCCCAATGCCTTTTACTGACAGTCATTGTTAAAATACTTGATTTCGAAAAATTGGTGACCAAACTATCACACTGCATTTGTCTACACTCACTCTGACAGTGTATAAGGTGAAAATATATTGTTTACTTTGCCCATTCCTCAACATTGTAATGAAAGGCACATCAAGAATTTCTATTTTTATACTAAACCTTGCTACTAGAAATGTAAAGCACTACAACATTTAATAACTCTTAACACATCAATACACCGTTTCTCATTCTTCATATTTATGCAAAAGTAATATCTACAATTTCAAAATTCTTATTGATCTGACATTTTACCTGTCGTACTCCTCTTACCACAAATCACTTTTCATTCTGTTTTGTCAAAATTTTTAACTACATGTAAAAATAATAGACCCATACTTAAAAAGGTGATATCAAGTTATATAAAGCACCTATTATAGGTCAATTTTTTTTTCTTCAATAACTGTACTGTTCCTACCCATCCCTTACCCTAAGACTTTATCTATATACTCAGTGCTGCTTGCTGCTTGCACAATGGCTTTCTAGTGACAAACTGTCTGTTCAGAAAGTATAAAAATCACAAATCTTTTTTTTTTTTAAATTTATCAATCCTCTCGTTTGTAAATGATATGAATTCTTTAAATTTGATTTTAATTCTGTTTCCTATTTCTTTGAGTAATAAGCTGATGAAAATGATAACAATTATAATGATGATAGCGTACAGAATACTTAATTGAATTGCTGACAGCTAACAAAGGAATTACACTATAAAGCCATTGTGAAAACAGCACTCTATCAAAACTGTGTGTACCTCTTATAGTTTAGTTTACTCTCAACCAAAATTCCAATGCTCGAATTTTCTCATGGGTATATTCCAGAGATAGCCATTGCATCCTTGATCATCTTCATGATGAAACGAGTACGTAGATCATACTGTGAGATAAAAAAATGAAATCAACATGTATATATAGTCGGCGTTATTTATTGATCATAACTTTCAAAGGCAATTTTAAGTTCCAGTAGTGATAGAAAATGAATTCTCTTGCTCTCTTAGAATCAAATGAACTTACACATGTACACTTAATGTTCAATACTACAAATTATACATGTATCTGCCATACAATTTGGATAGAAAATTTATAATAGCCATGTAAAGAGCAAAGAAGAAAATATAAAAAAATTGAGGTAATAGTCCTGATGCTCATGGGCCATCTTCTATACAGGCATCTGGAAACATCATTTCTGATGTAAAAAAAAATAAAATAAAAATTATGGATTCCTTGAGTAAAGTGGTCATAATCACTATCAACCCGGGTGAAGTACAAGAGGACCTGATAGGAAGATATTCCTGGAGCCTGTTTCATAAAACTTGTTATCAATGACAAGTTGCAATAACTGTTATAAGCTACTGAAATCCTTGCGTCTGATTGGTGAGAGCAAATTTGTCAGTAAAAATCACTGACAAGAAACTTGATGAAACACCCCCCCTGGGATACTTGGGCGTCTTACCCCGGAAGCATGGTTAAAGCCAGGATAATTGGAGTATTCAGCATCAGCACTTTATACATTCAGGAAAATTCATTAAAAAATTATAAACTCTATATTAAAGCTAGAAATTAAATGACTATTTTTTTTGGTTGGTTTTGAAATTCTATTTATTTGGTCTCTTTAAAAATACAAAATAGTTACAAATTCAGAATGAGAAATTGTGTTCAGAATAATAAGATAACACTAGTTATCCATCGGGCCATGCCCTGCCACCTGTTGTCATGGATGGCTTCAAATGACTAATAATTTTAATCTTGCAGTAGTTTTCCAGCTTTTCATCAATATGGGAGGGTAGATGGATGTCCAAGAGGGAGGACAAATTGTAGACCACCTTCATATTTTTTTTGCCCCTTGTTTCCCCAATTATGTTGTATGCAAACGTGATCTCTGTCTTATTCTATACATGTCAATAGTGACATCTGTTCAAGCCAGCTGTGTTTGAATTGCTGCACAAAAAAAATAGACTTACCTGTATAAATAGTAGAAGAATGATAGAAGATAAAAGGCAAGCTTTATCCATCCCTCCCTCATACATCTAGCTAGGATGTCTGCATTCATGATGGTTGTAGCATCGTACAGACCAGGTCCACTCATCACAGGCCTGTTTGCATATCTGCCAGTCATTAAAAAGAGAAATGTTGCGATTAGAAATTGATATATTGATCTTGTTCCTTCTAATTTATCTCCGTTAAAAATTGTTCTTTATTCCATTAATATTTGTATTGTGTAGCCAGGATATTCCTACTTATGTAAGATCACAGCATGTACTGGTATAGTAAAATAGTCTTGAAGCTACTGGTATTTCTCTACATATTTTACCCTCTTTCCATTGGCCGATATGAATACTTTTGTTTTTAATAATATAATCCTGCATCATTAACTGTCAAAGGCAAAGCTAGTTTTGTTAGTTTTGAAAATTAGCTAAAAATGGTAAGTAAAGACATTAAAAATGCAGTCTAGCCATGCAGATGGGAAAATATATTTTAAATCTACAAATCCACATGATATCACTAAAGTTAGCTTTACAATTCCATACAAGTCAAAATATACTGATGTAGTAGACACTTTTGATGTGACATTGTTATTAATATACACATTTATATGAACACTAGGTGGCAGTATTGCACAAGCTGCCATGATCTGTATATCCACAACTTTTGCAGGCAAATAATCAGCATCTAAAATACAACTACCTCTTGTCAGCACTTACAATAACTGTTAAGCTCACCTCCCAGTTTTTAAAAATAAGAAAATTGAGACACAACTTGGTTAAACAGTGCATAAGGTAGCTTAGTGAAATGCAATGGAAAATAAAGAAGCAGGAAATACTCTGAGGGGAAAATTGCTAGTTTTGTCTGTGCTTCTAAAATTAGAATCGGGCATATCAGAATAAAAGCTTTCATATTAATTTGCTAAAAATTGTTCAATGAGGTAAATACTAATTCTACATCCTAATATTTTGGTTCTGCATCTATAAAATAAAATTTTGATTTTGAATAATTTTGTCATGCGTCTTTCCCGCGTTTTTGCGCACAATGTTTCGCTAAGCTACACAATTCCTTTTCCATTATGAATAAGGTACTAAGTTCAGATAAGTACATGGTTTTCAAGATGTGTTAAAGGTTGCATTTCTTTCTCAGATTCATCAGTACTTCTACTTTCTTCTTTTTCAGTGAAAGGTCCTAGGATCCGGAAGGTATTGGGGGTGGAATCTATGCCAAATTTTTCTGTAAACATGTCATACCTGTAAATGTGATATCCCATAAGAGGGAGATTGAGTGCTACAGTGAAGATCTGTCCAGCAATCAGGAACAGGACATTGTAGAAGATGTGGATGATGTACTCAGGAAGTACAAGCTGTTGAAAGACAATGATACAATAAGAAATCAAAAAATTTTAAGTTGTAATCAATCAAACACATATTGGCAATTTTGTGAAGTAACTTGCGAGCTCCTCTCGCATTTGCCCTGCACCAAAAAAAAAATCATTCATTTCCATTTTCTCTAAAGGAAATATTAAATCATACATGCACCTGAGATATAATCGTTGTTCATGTTTTTACACAAAACCATGTGAAATAAATCTATTCCTTCATCAAAAACTAACAAAATGACAATTTATGAAATTTTCTGTACTGAACAAATAGAAGAGGAGCTCGCAAGATTCGTCACGGAGTTGCCAATTGGTGTTTGATTGCTTACAACTTCAAAAATTCATTTTTTAAAATTTCTTTTTCCGATTTCACTCAAACTTTCACTATCTGTTTCTCTTATTTTGCTGCTTTTATTCAACTCAACTTAATACCAGCGAGGACATTCACTTTAATAAGGAGGTAAAGCTGAAATATTAGGACTTAGGTGTATCCTGTAACTGAATCAAATAATCAAAGAATTAATTCATCAGTAGTCAATAAAAGCCAGGCTTAAACTTTGAATCTTAATAAATCAGAAATCCAACCTGATACTGAATCAAATAATCAAAGAATTAATTTATCAGAAGTCAATAAAAGCCAGGCATAAACTTTGACTCTTAATAAATCAGAAATCCAACCTGATAAAAACAAAAAAATGGGAAAAAGAAAAGGAATGTATTAGTGAAAGTCAAGAAAAATCTGATAAAAGATAAAAAGCTTATGATTTCTTAAGTTTTCAAGATTAGAAAACTGGAACTCCATAGTTTCTTTTTCTTTCCATTATTATTGAAACTCCATAATTTCAATTGTGAGCTACTCAACATTTGGGTTGACAGATTTCATAAACGTCCAATCTTTGCCAAAGGAATGTTTTTTATGAAATCTGTGCCAAAAAATAAAGCACTGAAAACCAGATTCTCCTGTATCTGTATGACATAAGATAAACAAACGGAAAAGTTGATCACAAAGGAAGTCAAAGAATTGTCAATTTGAGAAAGGATCTTCAAAACTTTCTATTCAGTCAGCTTAATCAAGATAAACTTTATCTCTTCAAGTTTGGATGGTTAAAAATGCAGATGACAGCATTCTAGATTTGTACTCACCGGGTTGAGACTGTTACACTGATCTATAGGATTCTTGTAGTCAGTTTTCAGCTCATCAAAAGCAATTATCTGAAACAGGAAGAAAAACAAAATAGACTCGAGAGAGGATTTGCTAAATGATTCAAGAATGAATCTGACGGGAGGCTTTGCTGGTGTTAAATATGAAATGTCTGTTGCATAATTATAGCTGTTGTTATATACAGTTAACAACAAAATTATTCATACCCCTTGGAAAATTCTAGTTTTTTGCATTTTTCCTAAAAATGAATGGTTAACTGAATTTAATTGCACATCACTTGAATACATTTAGTTATCATCTGCGAATGAATGCTGTTTCTGGTTTCACCTCATTTGCATAACAATAGAAAAGGTGAATCCAAACTGGGTGATGTTGAAAATTATTCATACCCTTGGTGATCTATTGACTTTGTCAATCAGTATGAATCCAGTCCTTGTGATTAATGCTCGTAACACTTTCTTCACACTGTCACAATGCTTCTGGAGGTCTCTACTGAGATATCAGGCCAATACCTGGTCTCCAACGGCCCAATCTCCTTGAGGATGTTGTCCACACATGCCATCACCTGGTCTTCAGGGGATTCGATGGATTTAAAGAAGATTTTGTGTTTGCAGGTGGTGTAGTTTTAGACGTCATGAGGACTATGATATTGATATTTTCGTTAATATTCCTTACATTTTAATGACAATTCTGTATCTAAGTTGAAACAAAGCACTCTTCCTGAAGAGACTTCCCTAGAGGCATTCACTGTTGCACTGTCAAGGGAAGGTTTTTCCTGATACTTTTGTTCCATTATTATTAAGAATGTTTAGGGAGGCCATGGTAGTTGTCTAAAGGTTGGATGGTGCCAATTTTATCAGTTTATTCAGTTACACTGATTGACACATTTTTGATATGGACACCTGCAAGTGGGTACTCTAGTGAAGCTTAAAATACTGATCTTTATGTTCCAGTGCACTGTCAAAGTGGTAGCATTTTGTGCACTGCAGGTGGTAACATGGAGGGCATATGGTATAAATTTGGTTTACATTCATTTTGATATCAAGGATTGTAGCTTTCATACCAAAGATACAAAGAATATACCATATGAAGATTGATATACAGTAACAGTCAATGTGGGATGTGTATGGTACTCAAAGGTCATGGTGACCTGACGTTAGAGTCATGCAATGACTTTAATATCACCAACATGGCCTTCCTGAGCACTCTGATTAAGAATGGGGCCAATGAATAAAGGTGAATCCTCCCACAGGCAGTGCAAAAGGGAAGGGCTCTTCAGGAATGGTGCTTTGCTTCATAAGTAGATACAGAATTTTCATTAAAATGCATGGAATAAATGACCGAAAATTTCAATATCATAGTCCTGTCATCATGAAGTCGATAACTGCATCACCTGTAGGACACGAAATCTAATGAACTCCCTGAAGGTCAGGTGAAGGCATGTGTGGACACATCCTCAAGGAGATTGAGCCATTGGAGAACAGGTACTGGCCTGATATCCCAGCAGAGAACCCTCCGGAAGCCTTGTGACAGTGTATTAAAATAAAGTGAATTACAAGCATTAATCACAAGGATCGGATTCATACTGATTGACAAAGTCAATAAATCACCAAGGGTATGAATAATTTTGAACATCGCCCAGTTTGGATAACTCACCTTTTCTATTGTTATGCAAATGAGGTGAAACCGGAAACGGCATTCATTTGCAGATGATAACTAAATGTATTCAAGTGATGTGCAAGTAACTTCATTTAACCATTCATTTTTAAGAAAAATGCAAAAAATTAGAATTTTCCAAGGGGTATGAATAATTTTGTTGTTAACTGTAGTTGTTGTTATATTTGCTGGAAATTCTATTGAAATAGGCCTATGTGAAGTCATCCATGATCCATTGTAATAATGATCAAAACATGGATCAGTGGACTTTAAATGATAAGAAAGAAAATAATGGAACAAATTTGGTATTCATAAACATGGTTGTAGGTCTTGGTCTCGAGATCGTCTCAATACCTATTTCTATACCCTCTCGGTCTGAGACCTAGAAGTCTTGGTCTCAAGAAAACTGCTCTCAAGTCTCTGCGCACGCTTCGCACCGATCTCGCGTGTGACAACCCTGGAACTATACCTTGCGAGAATGTTGTAATACATTATTGTTAACTTTTAGAAAACATATAGAGTCTTCTTGGCTAGTTTTATCCACAATCACATCTTCCGGATGGTGACATTTTATCTTTATTTTTTAACTATTGAAGGTCAGGCTCAAGTTATATAATCCGATTTGATGAAAACAAGTCAGCACCCCCCCCCCCCAACAAACACACACACACTCATCATAGGTGGTCTATAACACAGCACACAACTGTGTTTCCAAATTAAGCCTGAGTCATATCGAATATTTCATAATCCGGGATTCGACGGCTTTGATTCGATCGAATACCGGTGCATCGATAAATGATGGGCGGTGAAAACAGAGTTGCACACAGTTGCACGCACCATGCACCGGTGACCGGTCCGCTGGCATCGCGGGCATATGTATGGGCTCTCGCTGCTCGACATTAACGATAGCCCGCTAGCCAATGGCTAGTAAAAATCACAGCGGTATGGCTAGTCAAAATATCACTCTAGTGTCGCACGAAGCGATGCTCATTGTCGACACACCCGACAATGATTCAAATTCAAAGAATTAATAATCTTACTTTGTCTTTGGAGAGCTGAATGGAACACGTTTGTTCGATGCAAAAAAAAAAACAATACGAAATAAACTTTTCGTCGCTCAATATAGACTCGACTTCATTCAGCTTCTTCAGAGATCATTCAGAAGTAATTGCCAATTTGATGAGAGTGTGATATTAGTTATTGCGAATTAAGTAGGAACACTCGTACTCATGCCCGTATTTATCATGTTCAATTATACAATTGTCAAATTGACAATGCAGAGAGAGTGCAAGAATATTATCGTAAACTTCAGTTCGTAACGACAAAACGATTTTTCCATAGAGAAAGCACAGGTAAAGCGCGACGTCCTCCGCGAGCGAATTAGCGAAAGTTAGCCAACAGTTTGAAGTCGCCTTCACGTTCTCTGCTAGTATATGCTGTACGTTACGGAGTTTCTTTTTTTATTTGCTCTTTTCATGGTGGCTACGGTAGTCAAAAATCTGGCGGACTACAAATCGATGCACCGGATTTGCAAAAAACGAATTCGGGATTCGATGTCTTCGATCGAACATCGGCAAACCAATCGATTCGACTCAGGCTTATTCCAAATCATTCCAACCAGTGGCGCAGCGCAATACTACAAGTACAACAGTGACCACAGAGAAATTATCTTTTCCCCATTCTCTAACGTTGCGAACCGCGACTACAAAAGTGTAACTACATGCTTTTCGCTAAATTACATATATTTTTCATCTAAAACTTAAACTAAAACTTCAACTATTGATGTTGATTGATTGCATTCATTAAATTAAATTTAGTTAACCAACTTAATACAACTTATCAAAAATGATGATTTATTGCGTCATCTGCCCACACCACGAATAGTGGTCATATTGACCACTACGAATACAAAATGCAAAAATAGTTCGTATTTTCTGTCGCGTGTAGTAAAGATATGGGGGGAAAAATAAGATAAATATTTTAAATACTTGCTTTCAAATTCAGCCCTTAAAAATCTCACTCCTACCTCAAATGGCCGTTAGGAAGAACTTTTGATATTTTCAGCAAAATCCAAAGTCAAAATCTTGTCCAAAACCGGAGAAATCCCCGCCGATTTGTTTCGCGATCGCGTGTTGTTTACATACTGCCGATGTCTTAGACTAAAATCGGCCAATAAAATTTTTGTCCACGAAGAAACTCGGGATCGCAAGCGCACATCGATCTTTACGATCGCGCACACAGAAAATCGGGACTTTCCGTGTATGCCACATAGGGACCGAATTTTTAAGGACAAAACTCTTTTGGGGAGATGTCAGCGCCCGCGGCGACAAGGAAATGTACACAATGACTCCGATAGCTCGTTTCGCGAGAATCAACAGTAAATTACGGATTTGATTTTTGGAAATATCTTTTCCAACATCGGTGAGTTGAATTTATTGTATTTCTTGGATATTTAGTGGCAGGTTTTTGTAAATTAAATGCCGATTTTGAGTGAATGTTTGTGAATTTTGTGCAGTGGTGTTTTAAAAAGTTGAGGTGTATGACTGCCTACATTATACACACGAAGTATAGGAATGTAGCTATGAGTGAATATGACCACTCATAGGTACACGCCATTGCCGACTGTGTAGTAACGCAGCCAACACACATCCCATACCTAAACTGCATCACTGTGCATTTTTGGCTATATTTAATTGAATATCATATATTGCAGTTTACTTACATCCAAATAATTATATTGAATAATAGATGATTAAAACTTACCAGGTTGTTTTGTGACCTTTGAAGAGGGTTTCCTGAAATTTTGGGTCCTTTTTGTCGATAACTGCTATTTTCCACGATTATGATGAAGGGAGCCCTCAGCGCTCGTAGTAGTACCGGCGCGATGGGTTCGTCGATCTCCTACGAAAACCTGAAAGGGCCAAACTGACGACGTAAAAAAATTAAAAATATTACGTACGTACGTAATAATTACTACGTACGTACGAAATATTTTTTATTTTTTTACGTCGTCAGTTTGGCCCTTCCAGGTCTTCGTAGAATAGCTTGTGTGCGTAACATTCTGCGTACGTATCTACGGTGCGTAACCATGTAGAGCGGCCTCACTAGTGCGCAACATTATTGAGAGCAGTCGTCATCCGTATGGAGGTGTTGGTAACAAGTTCCAAAAAGAGGGCTGTAAATGTAAGTTTTTATAACTTTCTACATTTTGTATCTTAACGAACTGATAACTTAAAATCTAAAGAATGATACTTAAGTATTAGTTTGCCCACAAAAACATCAATTTCAAACAAAATTACATCTGTATCCCCAATACCCAGTATACACACATGTATATGATTCTAATGGTCAATATGACCATTGCTTGCTGATGTGAATATGGCCACTCACGGGTACATTACTGTAAAATAGTTGGTATTTTCTGTCGCATGTACTAAAGGTATGGGGGGGGAAATAAGATAAATATTTTAAATACTTGCTTTCAAATTCAGCCCTTAAAAATCTCACTCCTACCTCAAATGGCCGTTAGGAAGAACTTTTGATATTTTCAGCAAAATCCAAAGTCAAAATCTTGTCCAAAACCGGAGAAATCCCCGCCGATTTGTTTCGCGATCGCGTGTTGTTTACAAACTGCCGATGTCTTAGACTAAAATCGGCCAATATAATTTTTGTCCACGAAGAAACTCGGGATCGCAAGCGCACATCGATCTTTACGATCGCGCACACAGAAAATCAGAACTTTTCCGTGTACGTCGTAGGGACCAAATTTTTGAGGACAAAACTCTTTTGGGGAGATGTCAGCGCCCGCGGCGACCAAGAAATGTACACAATGACTCCGATAGCTCGTTTCGCGAGAATCAACAGTAAATTACGGATTTCATTTTTGGAAATATCTTTTCCAACATTGGTGAGTTGAATTTATTGTATTTCTTGGATATTTTGTAGGGGTGGGAGTTTCGGGTATTTTTTCAATTCGGGAACCCGACGACTTTTCGGGCGGGTTCCCGGTTACCCGAAAATCATATAACACAAATTACAAGCTTATATTTACCCTAAGAAGCTATTAACACTGGGAAAAACTCTAAAGCGCATCACTGCAGTGGGGCGCTACATGGATTTTTACATGTAGATATTGAATGGCTGGTCGACGTTATCTACCGCCTTGTCATGTTACATACATGAGTAATCATTAAATACTTATTTTCGGGAAACGGGCATGTAATATTTTGACCCGGGACCCGATGCTCTCGGGCGGGACTCGGGTACCCGGTTTTTAGTCCCAGCACTAATATTTTGGGGTCGGTTTTTGAAAATTAAATGCCGATTTTGAGTGAATATTGGTGACTTTTGTGCAGTGGTGTTTTAAAAAGATCAGGTGTATGACTGCCTACATTATACACACGAAGTATAGGAATGTAGCTATGAGTGCCTACATTATACACACGAAGTATAGGAATGTAGCTATGAGTGAATATGACCACTCATAGCTACATTCCTATACTTTGTGTGTATAATGTAGGCAGTCATACACCTCATCTTTTTAAAACACCACTGCACAAAAGTCACCAATATTCACTCAAAATCGGCATTTAATTTTCAAAAACCGACCCCAAAATATCCAAGAAATACAATAAATTCAACTCACCAATGTTGGAAAAGATATTTACAAAAATGAAATCGGTAATTTACTGTTGATTCTCGCGAAACGAGCTATCAGAGTCATTGTGTACATTTCCTGGTCGCCGCGAGCGCTGACATCTCCCCAAAAGAGTTTTGTCCTCAAAAATTCGGTCCCTATGGCGTACACGGAAAAGTTCCGATTTTCTGTGTGCGCGATCGTAAAGATCGATGTGCCCTTGCGATCCCGAGTTTCTTCGTGGACAAAAATTATATTGGCCGATTTTAGTCTAAGACATCTGCAGTTTGTAAACAACACGCGATCGCGAAACAAATCGGCGGGGATTTCTCCGGTTTTGGACAAGATTTTGACTTTGGATTTTGCTGTAAATATCAAAAGTTCTTCCTAACGGCCATTTGAGGTAGGAGTGAGATTTTTAAGGGCTGAATTTGAAAGCAAGTATTTAAAATATTTATCTTATTTTCCCCCCCATACCTTTAGTACATGCGACAGAAAATACCAACTATTTTACAGTAATGTACCCGTGAGTGAATATGACCACTCACGGGTACATTTCTGTAAAATAGTAGGCCGCTCTACATGGTTACGCACCGTAGATACGTACGCAGAATGTTACGCACACAAGCTATTCTACGAAGACCTGAAAGGGCCAAACTGACGACGTAAAAAAATAAAAAATATTACGTACGTACGTAGTAATTATTACGTACGTACGTAATATTTTTTATTTTTTTACGTCGTCAGTTTGGCCCTTTCAGGTCTTCGTAGGAGATCGACGAACCCATCGCGCCGGTACTACTACGATCGCTGAGGGCTCCCTTCATCATAATCGTGAAAAATACAAACTGGATGCTGACGGGACAGTCTCGATAGCAGTTATCGACAAAAAGGACCCAAAATTTCAGGAAACCCTCTTCAAAGGTCACAAAACAACCTGGTAAGTTTTAATCATCTATTATTCAATATAATTCTTTGGATGTAAGTAAACTGCAATATATGATATTCAATTAAATATAGCCAAAAATGCACAGTGATGCAGTTTAGGTATGGGATGTGTGTTGGCTGCGTTACTACACAGTCGGCAATGGCGTGTACCTATGACTGGTTATGACCACTCATAGCTACATTCCTATACTTCGTGTGTATAATGTAGGCAGTCATACACCTCAACTTTTTAAAACACCACTGCACAAAAGTCACAAACATTCACTCAAAATCGGCATTTAATTTACAAAAACCGACCACTAAATATCCAAGAAATACAATAAATTCAACTCACCGATGTTGGAAAAGATATTTCCAAAAATCAAATCCGTAATTTACTGTTGATTCTCGCGAAACGAGCTATCGGAGTCATTGTGTACATTTCCTGGTCGCCGCGGGCGCTGACATCTCCCCAAAAGAGTTTTGTCCTTAAAAATTCGGTCCCTATGTAGCATACACGGAAAGTCCCGATTTTCTGTGTGCGCGATCGTAAAGATCGATGTGCGCTTGCGATCCCGAGTTTCTTCGTGGACAAAAATTTTATTGGCCGATTTTAGTCTAAGACATCGGCAGTATGTAAACAACACGCGATCGCGAAACAAATCGGCAGGGATTTCTCCGGTTTTGGACAAGATTTTGACTTTGGATTTTGCTGAAAATATCAAAAGTTCTTCCTAACGGACATTTGATGTAGGAGTGAGATTTTTAAGGGCTGAATTTGAAAGCAAGTATTTAAAATATTTATCTTATTTTTCCCCCATACCTTTAGTACATGCGACAGAAAATACCAACTATTTTACAGTAATGTACCCGTGAGTGGTCATAACCACTCACGGGTACATTACTGTAAAATAGCAACTATTTTACAGAAATGTACCCGGGAGTGATTATACACACGAAGTATAGGAATGTAGCTATGAGTGGTTATGACCACTCTCGGGTACATTACTGTAAAATAGTTGGTATTTTCTGTCGCATGTACTAAAGGTATGGGGGGGAAAATAAGATAAATATTTTAAATACTTGCTTTCAAATTCAGCCCTTAAAAATCTCACTCCTACCTCAAATGGCCGTTAGGAAGAACTTTTTATATTTTCAGCAAAATCCAAAGTCAAAATCTTGTCCAAAACCGGAGAAATCCCCGCCGATTTGTTTCGCGATCGCGTGTTGTTTACAAACTGCCGATGTCTTAGACTAAAATCGGCCAATACAATTTTTGTCCACGAAGAAACTCGGGATCGCAAGCGCACATCGATCTTTACGATCGCGCACACAGAAAATCGGAACTTTTCCGTGTACGCCATAGGGACCGAATTTTTGAGGACAAAACTCTTTTGGGGAGATGTCAGCGCCCGCGGCGACCAGGAAATGTACACAATGACTCCGATAGCTCGTTTCGCGAGAATCAACAGTAAATTGCGGATTTCATTTTTGTAAATATCTTTTCCAACATTGGTGAGTTGAATTTATTGTATTTCTTGGATATTTTGGGGTCGGTTTTTGAAAATTAAATGCCGATTTTGAGTGAATATTGGTGACTTTTGTGCAGTGGTGTTTTAAAAAGATGAGGTGTATGACTGCCTACATTATACACACGAAGTATAGGAATGTAGCTATGAGTGGTTATGACCACTCCCGGGTACATTACTGTAAAATAGTTGGTATTCATACACCTCAACTTTTTAAAACACCACTGCACAAAAGTCACAAACATTCACTCAAAATCGGCATTTAGTTAACAAAAACCGACATCAAAATATCCAAGAAATACAATAAATTCAACTCACCGATGTTGGAAAAGATATTTCCGAAAATCAAATCCGTAATTTACTGTTGATTCTCGCGAAACGAGCTATCGGAGTCAATGTGTACATTTCCTGGTCGCCGCGGGCGCTGACATCTCCCCAAAAGATTTTTGTCCTTAAAAATTCGGTCCCTGTGGCATACACGGAAAAGTCCCGATTTTCTGTGTGCGCGATCGTAAAGATCGATGTGCGCTTGCGATCCCGAGTTTTTCGTGGACAAAAATTTTATTGGCCGATTTTAGTCCAAGACATCGGCAGTATGTAAACAACGCGCGATCGCGAAACAAATCGGCGGGGATTTCTCCGGTTTTGGACAAGATTTTGACTTTGGATTTTGCTGAAAATATCAAAAGTTTTTCCTCACGGCCATTTGAGGTAGGAGTGAGATTTTTAAGGCCTGAATTTGAAAGCAAGTATTTAAAATATTTATCTTATTTTTCCCCCCATACCTTTACTACACGCGACAGAAAATAGCAACTATTTTTGCATATTGTATTCGTAGTGGTCAATATGACCACTATTCGTGGTGTGGCTATGAGCACATCAGCAAGCAATGGTCATATTGACCATTAGAATCATATACATGTGTGTATACTGGGTATTGGGGATACAGATGTAATTTTGTTTGAAATTGATGTTTTTGTGGGCAAACTGATACTTAAGTATCATTCTTTAGATTTTAAGTTATCAGTTCGTTAAGATACAAAATGTAGAAAGTTATAAAAACTTACATTTACAGCCCTCTTTTTGGTACTTGTTACCCACATCTCCATACGGATCACGACTGCTCTCAATAATGTTGCGCACTAGTGAGGCCGCTCTACATGGTTACGCACCGTAGATACGTACGCAGAATGTTACGCACACAAGCTATTCTACGAAGACCTGAAAGGGCCAAACTGACGACGTAAAAAAATAAAAAATATTACGACTTACGTACGTAGTAATTATTACGTACGTACGTAATATTTTTTCTTTTTTTACGTCGTCAGTTTGGCCCTTTCAGGTCTTCGTAGGAGATCGACGAACCCATCGCGCCGGTACTACTACGAGCGCTGAGGGCTCCCTTCATCATAATCGCGAAAAATACAAACTGGATGCTGACGGGACAGTCTCGATAGCAGTTATCGACAAAAAGGACCCAAAATTTCAGGAAACCCTCTTCAAAGGTCACAAAACAACCTGGTAAGTTTTAATCATCTATTATTCAATATAATTCTTTGGATGTAAGTAAACTGTAATATATTATATTCAATTAAATATAGCCAAAAATGCACAGTGATGCAGTTTAGGTATGGGATGTGTGTTGGCTGCGTTACTACACAGTCGGCAATGGCGTGTACCTATGAGTGGCTATGAGCACGACGAACCCACGACGTAAAAAAAGAAAAAATATTACGTACGTACGTAATAATTACTACGTACGTAAGTCGTAATATTTTTTATTTTTTTACGTCGTCAGTTTGGCCCTTCCAGGTCTTCGTAGAATAGCTTGTGTGCGTAACATTCTGCGTACGTATCTACGGTGCGTAACCATGTAGAGCGGCCTCACTAGTGCGCAGCATTATTGAGAGCAGTCGTGATCCGTATGGAGATGTGGGTAACAAGTACCAAAAAGAGGGCTGTAAATGTAAGTTTTTATAACTTTCTACATTTTGTATCTTAACGAACTGATAACTTAAAATCTAAAGAATGATACTTAAGTATCAGTTTGCCCACAAAAACATCAATTTCAAACAAAATTACATCTGTATCCCCAATACCCAGTATACACACATGTATATGATTCTAATGGTCAATATGACCACACCACGAATAGTGGTCATATTGACCACTACGAATACAAAATGCAAAAATAGTTCGTATTTTCTGTCGCGTGTAGTAAAGGTATGGGGGGAAAATAAGATAAATATTTTAAATACCTTACTTTCAAATTCCGCCCTTAAATATCTCACTCCTACCTCAAATGGCCGTTAGGAAGAACTTTTGATATTTTCAGCAAAATCCAAAGTCAAAATCTTGTCCAAAACCGGAGAAATCCCCGCCGATTTGTTTCGCGATCGCGTGTTGTTTACATACTGCCGATGTCTTAGACTAAAATCGGCCAATAAAATTTTTGTCCACGAAGAAACTCGGGATCGCAAGCGCACATCGATCTTTACGATCGCGCACACAGAAAATCGGGACTTTCCGTGTATGCTACATAGGGACCGAATTTTTAAGGACAAAACTCTTTTGGGGAGATGTCAGCGCCCGCGGCGACCAGGAAATGTACACAATGACTCCGATAGCTCGTTTCGCGAGAATCAACAGTAAATTACGGATTTGATTTTTGGAAATATCTTTTCCAACATCGGTGAGTTGAATTTATTGTATTTCTTGGATATTTAGTGGTCGGTTTTTGTAAATTAAATGCCGATTTTGAGTGAATGTTTGTGACTTTTGTGCAGTGGTGTTTTAAAAAGTTGAGGTGTATGACTGCCTAAATTATACACACGAAGTATAGGAATGTAGCTATGAGTGAATATGACCATTGCTTGCTGATGTGGCTATGAGTGCCTATGAGTGGTGTGATGGTGGACATTGCCTGGCTCATGCTTGCTGGGGATTGAACCTCAACTTCAAGAAGTTCAAAAATCCATCAAAGCAATCGATTTCATGTGAGCATAACGTAAAATTGGGTGTCGCAATGTCAGACGCCGTGCAAAAGTAGCAATCAACTTGCTTTGTTCATACGACAAATTTTGACACACATGAAAAACAGTTAGCGGGACCGAATCAAGGAGTGCCGCCCAATTTTTGAAAAATAACAAAACTACGGACTGAACTTATATTTATAATGATTTTCGTACATGTTATTCAATAGCTTCAATATACTCACATGGAAAATAGCAAAGAAAATTAGAACCGCAGCCAATATCATGGCTAGCAAGTAGCAGAACGCAACAAATGTAAACGCCATGTTGGAACCTCTGTTTTCTGTCTCGCTCTCTCTCCTTTTTTTTTCCTTTTCTAGAGCTCTCTAGATCTCTAGCTTTCTTTCTTTTTGCTTTTTTATATCTATTTGTCGCCCTCTGGGTTTATATACAGTACAACTGTAACAGAAATTAATTTTATTGAAGAATCGCGAGGCACGGAACAATAAAAATAATTTAAACAAAACAATAAAGGAGGATATATAACATTGAAGGAGGCCTATATTTTTTATGTTGATATTCAAAGTCTATCAACAGGCGCCCTGCTTCTTTATCAAACTAACCGTGAAATAATCACTGAGAAGACAGAGGAGTGGGCTAAATTGTATTGGCGTTATGCTCAACGACAAACGAGATTGTAATTAATTCTAACCTGTTTGCCTCTTCCCCATATTGCTTGCGTTATAGCCCCTCCCCCTCCAAACAAAGAAAAAATAGTAATAATAAATAGAGGCTCTGACTCTCTGTTCCCCTTTTCTAGCTGTCAGATTATTTATATAGATGTACTGTCGTCACGTGGATTGACTCAAGATACGAACATATTATTGGAAAGTTGGGGATTTCTTAGTTCTAGTCCCAACGAAATGCAAACTTGCTCGCTTATTCATCGTGGGACCTGGCCATTCATTTATTGGTAATTATGAATACGTTAATGAGTAAAAACCTTTGGGCAAGTGCTCTTTTTGGGTGCATGTATACGTGGTCTATCTATACATGTTGACTTATTGAATGATCCATTCATTCTACATTATTACGTACATTTTGTCTTAAATAGAAACACAAACATAAAACGTCTGTAATGGCTGTTTTATGTAAAAGTTACCGGGTTATTGATGAAACCAATTTCTATTTAAACTTTCCCGTAAAGTCGACCGATATCTGCTGGAAAATCAGACAAAGGTATTTCTCCCATATATGATCTGCTGGAGAATTTTTTTTTTTTAATGTAGATGTATTTCTCCCATCTAGACTTGGCCTGAATTGCAAAGGCACTTCGTGAGATGTAGAAACAACAGAGGGAGCTATTATATCTTATCCAAGAGATCCTATGTTCTAATATCCGTCTTCTCATCACATACATGACATAACTCGATAGATCGCTCACTCTTACATGAGGGAGGCTGGGGTTTACATTGGATTAAGAGTTGGGGCAATATACAGGACACAGGATCTGACGTGGTATCTTCATGCATGGCTTGATGTTAACATAATCGTTACATGTAAAGAAACATGAACTGTGATTTAAACAAATGTAACTCAAGTCTGTAACAAATTATTCAATATTATAAGGACAAACCATTCATTTGAGATATGTATAGATGACAATCATGTTCAAAGTTACAGTTTGGGTGCTCATATCCTCTGATCTACTCTTTCAACCTATCCTTTGACATTATTTTCCCCATCCCGCCGCTCAAAAAAAATATCAATCTATAAGTTAGAGTATACATCAAATACACTCTTCTCCAATTATGATGATGTGAATAGCAAAGTATCTCATGCTATTTTGAAAGCGTATAAATTCGGCAAAAATAAAATGGGAAAGTGCTCTTCATCTTTCATAGGAAATAACGCGAAGAATCTACTTCTAAAAAATATTTTTAAAAAATGAAAGCACTTATTACAGGTGTCAGTATTGCTCAAAGGGGATATACTCATTTGCATCATTTATGATTATCGATTCACCCAGTTTCCGTCCAGTTGATATCGCTCTGTCTACATTCTCCTCGAATCTCAAATCGCGCGTTAAAAAGGGGAGAATCTCTGTTTGGTTTGTAGAAGCTAGACGACTGCATTTGAGCACAAACTACACAGGCGCCAGCCTCCTTGTCGATTTTTAATTTGGAGAGTTTAAAGCAATCATGGAAATGGCTTGAAATGATGCTCTCACTCTCCCCTCCCTTTTATTTCTTATTCTCAGTATAAACGGAGGAATATATACCAAAGTAGAGACATGAGCTACTTGACGAGAGTCACGTACCAGTCCTTTGGTTTGCTTGGTAGAAGCGAGTCAACTATTGTAACTTGATCGTCCCATGGGTGTTTCGCTTTTGTTGGGGGTCTGCACGCGATGGGGAAAAGGGGAAAAATCCATGATTGAGATGGTCAAGAGGAGACGGATTTCGATATTGTACAAGTCATGAAGAAAAAAAAATAATAAAGAAAGGAAGAACGGGAGATTTGCTTTGTAATAATGAGGGAAATATAATGCAAACAGAGTTTCAAACAGTTTCATTGGAAGAATAAAATTAATAAAACATCCTTCAGCAGGGGCGGCGATACCATAGGGCGGAGATACTTCCCCCGGAAGGTCGGGAATTACTTTTTCAGGAGGAAATACCTCTTATAGCTTAAGAAACCCATCTTGGATTTGTCTTGTGATGTCAAAAGTACTCTAACATGCCAAAGATTCAAACTACAACATCTAAAATATCCTCACTCCGAAAATAATACAATTTACGAGAGGGCGTCGCTAGAAAGTTCTTTTACCGGTTTACACTGCAAAATGCAATTTTTTGGTTGTTTGTTCAGGGAGGGGGTTTACCACCCTCACAGACCCTTTACCGATCTGTCGATTAACCTCTTATAACGTCGCCCCCCCCCCCCCCCCCCCCCCGTGATGACATAAATTGCCGCCCCTGGACTTGATGATTTTCAGTGCACTATTCTATGAAATGTTGACATAGTCATTCCAAGAAATTCCTATTACCCGCCGATTACATCGTGCTATCTATAGATCTCGATCTCAATCTCGGCATTCATCTTCCTTATACAATGATGACTATTTCGTAATTTACAACAACAACAATAACAAATCCCATACTTTCGCTTTTCATGTAATGACACATACAGCAATCTCCCGATATCTCTCTCTCTCTCTCTCTCTCTCTCTCTCTCTCTGTCTCTCTGTCTGTCTGTCTCTCTCTCGCACACTCTCTCTCTCTCCATAAACTCTGCACCCTTTTTTATTCCTTTCTTCTCTCTATCTCTCTCTCTCTCTTACACTCTCTCCATTTCTATCTTCGTTTAACTCTGCACTTTTTTTATTCCTTTCTTTTATCTCCATTTCTTTCTTTTCTCTCCATTTCTTTCTCTCTCTCTCTCTCTCCCTCTCTCTAACATTTTCTCTATCTCTTTATCTATGCACCCTTTTTTATTCCTTTCTTCTTCCTTTTTTCTCTCTCTCTCTTCCGTATTTACATAAAGCACCGTGCGTCACTCTGCATTATAAGTTATATAATGATATATTTATTCTTTAAAGCAAACGCGGCTATCAAAGTTATCAATAAATATACAGATTTAGGTTACTTTAATGGTGAAGGAGGCAGGTCTCCCACTCTGTCGTGTTTTTTTTCTTCTTCTTCTTCTTTTCTTTTTTTTTTCATCTATCATACATGAATCTTCATAAAATAATTATTATTTACTCTTTATTCTACATGTCAAAATTATTCCAAGGACGTAATCTCTCCTACTAGCATAATAATAGGTTTCTTTTAATCTCCAAAATGTCATTCGAACCAAAGCCATTTCCAACAAAACTGCCATTTAAGCCGCCATATCAGCCTATAAGAGTTTTCTTAGAAATGGAGACGGAAAGTAAACTACACTCTGCGGTTGAAGTGGTTGTTACAACGCACTGGCGACATGATATTCTACGAGTCTAACAAAACCGTGACGCTCTCCATAGAGATGGTCCGATGAAATTATCTCAAACTTTCTCCTCTCTCTCTCTCTCTCTCCCTCTTTAAATATCTGACTACTCTTTGTCCATCTTCTTGTTTAAAAGGAAGACTCGATGAATTTGTTCTGTAGAAGAGGCAATAGAACCCATGTCATTTGGGAGGAAAATGGCGACATTGGGTTTCCTGTTCGATAAATTTCGTGACTTTCAGGACTGGGTTTTTGTTTTTCTTCCATGAGGATCTTTCATTTGGATGCTTGAATATTACTTTTATAGAGTAAACACCGATGCCCTAGAAAGTGAACAAACGTTTATTTTGTAAAGCAACCTCGATGTCTCCAAAAGTTAGTAAAAACTGTAAAATAATAATTCAATAATAAGGGGTAGATACTCCTCCCTTTCTTTCTTATTTCCATTGCTTTCTCCTTTCTTCTTTTCAGATTCTTACCCCCCCCCCCCCCGCCGTCAACCTTTCACTTCCTTTACATTGCTCATAGGCCGTTTTCGCATAAAAAGTTGCGATTAAAACTAATTTAAATTTTATTGCTTTTTTTTATATTTTAAAATCACTGGGGGAAATGCAACATTGCGATGACACTTTTGGTAAATTTTTGGTGCAATTATTCATCTTTCTTTGTTGAAATGTTTGGAAAATACATAGAAAATTAAAATGCCTTAAAACTATGAGGCACCTACATGCAAGCTAGTATTTTAAGAGCTGATGTTATGTTAACATAATCCATATTTGTGTATGACATTTAAATTTACATAAATACACCTGATGTATAGCCTTGTTTTCTTAGCAAATCATTATTTTGGTCAAAAAGTGAACTGCATTATCGTTACTGATAATTATTATTTTTCTTTGTGGTTGGTAAATATAAAATATATAACTTTATCCCCGAATAGTCGATAAGGACTGCGGATGCGGACAGTCGGTCGTGTGGCTATGGAAATGCCCCATCAAATGGTGAAATAAGAAGAAATTAGAAAAAGGAATAGAAAAGGAGAGAGGTGGAAAGGGGGCGTGAAAAGAAGACGTCACGACCCCGCCCATACCCTCCCCTAACCAATTAGCTAATTGTTTATATGCATTTCATTCATCGAGTAATACAACAGCCCCCCCCCCCCCACCCCGCCCATAATGCTGTTGCCCCTCAATTCCTCTACCCTGCCTACGCCACTGGACGAAAGGAGACCTGAAGCTCGTTCTATACAATCGTATTAAGAGAGGAAGTATGATAACAACCCTATTTTATTCTCAGTGGCGTCACTCTACTGTAGTTTCTATCAAAATAAAGAGTGAAATTAAAAACTGATAAGAATCTGACATTTTGACTTTTTTCATAATACCACACGCTGTTTTCTTGTATAAATACTGCAGTCACGCAAGTGCTTAGCGTTTATTGATACAATGTACTCAGGTTTGTAGACAAGTTAGTACAAAATACCAAGTTTACGTTGAATTGGCAACGTTTATGCAAACAGCAAAATTTCTTGTTTGCTTGTTAGGCATGAGTTGGCGTCAATTACTATCGATCGCAGTATACTGTTATCGGGAAATTATCGCGTTAAGAGAAGAATCATGATAACAAAATTTAAAAAAAGTTACACACCAGTATTCTCATGCATTCGTGTATACAAGGTCAAAGTCATGACAGTGACAGATAAAGACGTCTCACTTTCTCATATATAGATGCGATTTATGTTTGAATGTGCCTGGAAAATAATAGCAATGGATTAGGTGGCAACAGTAGTGCATACTTATACTTTCATCTTATGTGAACCCAGTTGTTGTTTTTTAATTGTTTTTTTTCTCCAGATGAACTCATTTTCGGTATCATAAAAAAACAATTCAGAATGAAATTCAGCCAGTTTCTCGACAAATTACATTTTGTTAAATATTTCCTATGTTTTGCTGATAATGTAGATGATAGCATTTAGTTGGAAGACAACATGATGAAAAAAAATATCCCCAAATCCTATTTTCCCAAATTGAGAAAAATATATCAGTATGTTTTGTTTTGACTTTGGACTTTTGTTATTGCTGTTTGCAAGGTTCGGCCCCAAAATACAAGATACATGTATAATAGGCTTCATAACAAAACCCAATCCACTCCTTTGGTAGTCATGTGATCTGTGATAACTGGTTTTCTACAACAGGTGCAAAGTATTGGCACAATATAGTCCTTTTATATTTGCCCCATATAATCGCGTGACACTTCACGACTTTTGAATTGTCATTGATGTCAATAATTGATATTTTTTCTCTACATCAGACACGTGAAACGCTCGATAATTTGCCACAACCAGAGCATAATTTCAATTTGATAACAGCGAGGCACTCATGTACCAACTATTTGTTCGTGGTAAGACAAGTACTTTGTTTTTAAATTGGGAGACATTAATGCATTTCCATTAAGACGATGCTTGTGGTTTCGGTTCAGAGTTTTCTGTTTGTCAAATAGAAATCATCAAAAAATAAGTTATTTTTGGATAACACGGGTTTGAGTCGGCTTTGTAGCTGTGAAATATCGCCCCCATGCGGTTCGTTGACATAAACTTTTACTTTTGATATTGTTCAGACTGTACTTTATGGCAGTGGGTCTGATTTACTTTGATACAGCCAGTTAGTCAAAAGAATTAACATTCATGATTGATAGAATGAATGCACGAGACGATTGAAGGAATTATGAAGACGAAACTCAATTTCAAAATTTGTATACGCATTGCCATAATTCAGTTCGGTGATTCTGCAACAACTGGTCATTTACAAGAGAAAAACTATCGATGTAATAAGACTTTGAAGTTCGTTACAGAAGTGTTTTCAACAAAAGCAAAATATTATCTGGTGAACCGAGATTCTCATCTGCTTGCAGTCTCTCTCAATATTAATAATGGATCAGAGAGGTGGGAGAATTGCACCAAAGATTACAAAATAGAAGTAGGTTTAAACATTATCTTATTGGGTTCGAATTTGTCTCAAATTCGTCTATACTTGTTCACAATTTGTAGAGCTACTTTGTAAGTCAGTATGACTTATAAAATCATTGATGTTTCAGCCCTTATTGAGGGATCGATTGAGCGGGAAATCTCAAACATGCATTGAAAAGGCGAAGGGCAGAAATGTCACAGCAGAATGAATCTAGCGTTGAATTGTCAAGCATAGATGGAATGTATTCCCTTTAAGATTACTTCTCATCATCCTCACGGTGGAGAAGTTTCTGGAACATCTATTTTAAGCTATCAGAAGATTTTATTTTCGACTCTAACGAACTTACGTTCTATGATGTATAATTATAGACATTGTAAATTTGACCAATAAACACACTTTCCATCGCAACGACCGCGTAAAATCAATATTTTTGCTTCCTATATAGGCGGTCGTGTAATATAAGTTACGTTTACACGAGGGAGCTAAACTTTAAGTTTCGCTTGTAGTTTCAAAACTTGAAGTTAACTTGTAGTTATCTTGTAGTTTCCGACCGTATGAACGGACTCGTAGTTTCGAAACTTTAAGTTTACTTGTAGTTCTAGAACCACAAGCGAACTTGTTGTTAAGGCCGAAACCACGAACAGCGGGGTCCTCCGTCGCAGTCTCGGCCCATGTGAACGGAATACATTTGTTAAAATTCCGGGTCATACCCTGCGGGCGAATTATGAACACAGGATCTCTATTTGTACTGTACACACAATCGGTAGTATATACTTCCGAGGTTAACCACGACGATCGCTCTGCTTGTAGTTTCAGCTCGTTGTTTAGGACTCGTGTGAACCCTCGTTGCGGTTAGGGAGTCGTGGTTTGGTTAACTTAAAGGGAGCGACAAGTCGCAATCTATGGGCGGTTTTACAGTTGGCTGCTCCTTTCTCTGGATCAAAGTCCAAAGCGGCTTCAATTTATCGCGCGCAGCTAATAAAAGTTCGCACATTGACCCAAATTTGAGTAAACAAGATCGCCCGTTCTTTATTCCAGTATTTGAATCTCATTGGTCGGTTACGTATACAGGGATTCGAGTTAACGATCAGGCGAGGAATTCGGCAATAACATTCCTTCGGTAGCGCACGATTGGACCTGATTGTATCCGAATTTCCCCGAGTCAGGCCAACTGGTCAGGCCCATGGATTACGACTTGCCACTCCCTTTAAAGTTTCAACACCACAAGTCCCGTATGAACGTAGCTATTGGCAGAAAGTGATCGGATCAGCAATAAATATTGACAAATAGCAAGCTTTTGCGGTTATTTTTCTTTCTCTCCCAGGCCCTCTCTCCCTCTCTCTCTCCCTCTCTCTCTCTGTCTATCTCTATATATCCCTTCTCTCCTTCTCTCTCTGTATTCTCTCTGTGTTCATTCTCTCTCTTGACCCCCCCCCCCTCTCTCTCTCTTGACCCCCCCCCCCTCTCTCTCTCTGTACCCCTCTCTGCTATAATTCCCCATCTCTCTCTCTTTTCTGACTTTTCTTCTACTTTCTGATGGTCTAATAACGAAATAAAGAAGCCATGCAACTGATATATCGCCTCTAAATTCCACTTTCACCAGCATCATGGGGACGGTAGATTTATTGATATTTGAGACATAGCTGTCTCATAACTCTTATTACATCAATCATTCATCATGCCCAGTACCCATGAGCAAGATGAGAGAACTCATAAATTACTGTCGCGCCATCTGACTTTGGACATCACTTCAAGGTAAAACGCCTTGAAACATGCGATTAATCGATTGTTTCCCGATCCCACACCTGCCGATATCCTATCATCGCAGTCTGTCATTATCAAACGATCAAGGACATAGAATGAGTTATCGATTCGCTTGTATTGGTAGTGACCTAGGCGACGAAATCAACAAAGCATGAAACCTGATCAGTGAAGGGTTTGAAAGGTATGCTCAAGTAACGATGTAAAGATGAAAAAAAAATAATTAGAAAATACCTTTGAAGACAATAATCATAATTCATATCAAGATCATACTACATATACATTAGAAAGGACATTGTTTCGTTGATGTTGTGCCTTTTGTTGTTGTTTGTTTTCTAGAAGCCGAGTATGAAAAGACAGTAAGACTTAACGATTGTATAATAGCTAAACTTTTACATCTGTGGTAGATGGGAACACACTTCCTACAAAGTTTGTATTTGCTTGATGAAAAAAACCCAGTGCAGATGACGTTGTTAAAAAGTTATTTTTGCTGGAAACAGAGAGAAAATGAATATAATGTCGTTATTTTTATGTAGAGGGGAAAACATTTCCTTTGTATTTGGCTTTTTAAAATTGTACAGTTTTTTTTAAATGAAAGACGTTTTCTTTCAATCGCTGTTTTTCGTTTTACACGTTAGTTCATTTGGCGGCATTGATTAAACTGAGTAGTATATTTTCGTTTTTTTTTAGCCTGTTCTGCTGAAGGTGACTTCAGTCATCACTTTCTTGTACTCCCTCTTATAGGCAAATCTGCGTTATACCATTTTGATCGATAATTGAACACCTGATTACGAAGAAGATGGCGGGTAATCATTCTGAGTGTTTGATACCCCACTTTGATTTACCACTTGTTATATCAAGGTTGAACGCCTGCTGACCCGATACGAATCAATTTCTTCCCGCGCTTTCATAGAACAAAATCACATCTGCGGATCTTCTATCTCAATCGGCAATTATTGTCAATCGGTTCCCCCCGTTTCAATCCATCAAGGTCGGGAATCAATTTCAGACCATTGAGGAGTGAGAGACGAGGATTTCCATGATATCGGTGGCGTTTTCGCTACAAACATTTGGAGCGATCGATGCTGATGCTAACGAAATGTAGTTAAATCTGACACCTTTAAAGAGGGTGACGAGATCGTACGAGATCGTACCCGCGCAGCTGAAAGTTTACGTGTTTGTCAATCAACCTAGTTTAATGATGGACGTTCACAGGTTTCTATTTTTGATATTTTTAGCAAAGCTGTACAATGGAAGATTTGATAGTTGAATCAGTCTCATGGCTGAATTAAAAGAAAACCAGGTGCTTCTGTCTATCAAAACTATGCCAATTATATTCGAGGCCTTCGAAAACATCATAGAAATATACAAACATTATCTAACAAAACCACAACAAACTAACACGTTGTTTCTCATTATAAAGGTTCTCTTTAAAAATTAAGCGCTGTTAGATATTTCACGCTGTCATGATGTCTTTTTGAATGACGCTTACATATCGTTTTTATCATGAAAGATTTTGATATAATTCACATGTACTAAATAATACTGTATGGAATAATTTTCATTTTTTGGATTGATTGATTGATCATTAGCAGTATCATTGACCATAAACAACAAGTTTCAAGTTAAGCTTTTTGAGTCCGCATTATTAAACCAGATTGTATGCATTTCATACAGTTTGTACATGTATACCTTTATCTCTTTGAGATAATGAATAGAGTATCCAGATACACAAGGTGAACAAAATTTAAAATGCACCCTCTTAAAAAAATATACACTCCTGAAGATGCTGCTGTAAGAATATTTCAAGGGTTCAAATAAAGTTGAACCTTTATTCGTAGAATGTTGAATGAACTAACATAATAATATGTTCGCAATTGCATTGTTTTCAGTAAACCGTGTCCTGCGTGAGTTTAATAAATATAACTATAATAATAATTATGAACTCCAAATCACACTCTGTCCGACATAATTCATCGAAAGACTCTCGAACTTCCGAGAATGACTGTCGATATTGCTAATAAAAATTGCAATCTAGGTCGAGCAAGGCTACATGATAGCTGGAGGCACGCAATCGAAACGGATTGCCCAATACATCTTGTTTGTGTACAGCATCACTTGTTGCTAGGTAACACATCCTTGTTTCCGAGCAGTGTTAACCTCATTTCAGAATATCAATACAAATTGTCATGCTTTACCTGGGAGGATATTGGATGTTTTTTTATATGTAATGTGTATTTGTTTTAATTTCTTCTTTTTACAATATTCCATTTAAGATAGATCAAATTCAATTTGCAAAATATATAAAACTCATGCACTGGGCGTTTTGTTTAGTGTACAAAATGTGTCCAAGTCCAGGGTAATCAATATGCTAACAAGAGACGCTATTAAAAGAGTAAAAATAGACGGCGCCTGTTCTCGGTAGTGTACTTGTTAGCGGAGCATAATCAGTGGCGCAGTTCCGGGGGCTCTGAAGCACGTGCCGCCCCCAATAAAGGGCGAAGAAAAATAGGGGGAGAAAGAAATAGAGAAAGAGAGAGGGGTTGCAACATGAGAGGAAACAACCCCTCCCACTTCTTCCCCTTACTCGTTGCCTTGTTACCTCGCATTTCATGCACAATATTGAGAGGACCGATGCCCCCATGACCCTAGTGATCCAGTGCCCCTCATTGGTTGAACCCACGTTACGTCACTGGCTATAACAATGGACATTTAAATTAGGCATGGCATTATCTCTAGTAGCCGTTGTTTGTACGTGGATATGTGGATTCGGGGGTGTAAGGAAGAGGGGGATGTCTGTTCATATAAGTAAAAGTTTATCATTATGATGAAATTTGAAAACCCTATTATTTTTACATAGAGAGTCATTTGACAACGAATACGCCGTAGTCAAAGCAAAATTAATATTAAAGGGCAAGTAGGAAAAAAACAAGAAGGAAAGCTTAATTCAACTTTCAAGAAGTAGACCTATTCTATGTAAAGGAAGAGATTTAAAGCATATCGCTATGTTTTCACCACTAAAAACAAAACAAAGGCGAGAATCTTGATCACTGAGGTGTAGAAATTTCTGTCAGCTAAAATGAGGCCAAGAATGCTTCAATACTCCCGTATCGGGGAGGCGTCTGTTGGCCTTGTAACTATTGCTACTGGTCAGCTAACTGTCTCCATCGTTGATCTGTGCATGTTTGATAAGGCGTGATGTGGGTAATCTAGAGAAGATGTAGACAGAGTGGAGGATGGAAGGGGATGAGAGATTAGGAGAGGTAAAGAGAGTGAGATTAGGAAGAGATATAGAGAGAGGGGTATATAATTGGGGGAAATGTCGTGAGGAGATTATATTCGTTAGGTACTGGAAAAAATCATAAATGGACAAAAAAGACAAGAGAATGATGATGTTGAAATATAAACAAGAGTATAAGGGAGTAAAGAGTGAGAGAGACAGAGTAAGACAGAGATGAAGTCTGAAAGAAACTAGAAATACAGGAATTAATTTGTAGGGAGATGGAATTCAAAAGAGAAAGAAAGAAAGCAGACGATATTGACGTCTTCCATAAGACATTATGATAAGATAGAACTGTGAGTAATAAAATAATTTATTTTAAATTAAAACCTCTTTAAGCATGGTGGATATTTATTTAGTGATGACACGTGAGTTAAATGATCAAAAGGATTAATAATGACCAAGTAAACTATTTCGATGCTTGGCCTCTCGTCAAAGATAGATATGAGACTTCAATCTTTTAATTTATTGTTTACGTTTAAATCTTCTTTGGTGTATAGGTAAACATCTAAAACAACAACCAAACAATGATGATTCAGCCGAAACTGATGCATCATTTCTGTAAACAATCTAGCGGACATAAACCACTTACTGAAACAAAAGCAATATAACTATTTCTGCAATACCTTAATGCCTGGAACGATTATAATTCCAGCCCAACGGTGGAAAAGTTCTTGCACTCATTAAGCACGCTAGTAAAAGATACAGAAGAAAAATTACATCTAATTGGGACGGCATGTGAGGGTTATCGATTACACTGGACAGTGGTATCACTGCCTCGAGATATATTTTCAAAGCGAGTATGATCGCGATCACCTCAGGGTCTGCGAATATGATTATGAGTAATCGCAGTGGTTAGAGTATCGAAAAAGTCGACGTCTGGTTCGTTCATCGTTCTCCCCCCTTTTTTTCTTCTTTATTTTTTCTTTCTTTTTTTTTTGGAATCATTAACTTTTCTTTATAGATATAACAAAACAAGAAATGCAAAAGTTAACATATTCATTGTATTTCCCCCCGAATACTGTATTCTGAATCATTTAATTATGGCAGGGTATGAATTGTGAAAATTCATTTGTAGTTCTGCTTATTGCAATTTTGTATGAAATGTTAAACTTCATTTGCAATTTTGTTTATGAGAAGAACGAATAAAGACTTGTAAAAGCAAAAGAAAAGTCTGTTTTTTTATTGTCCTCATTAATACTGGAGCGCCTTAAGCACCTTATACGTAGTAGGTATGAGCGCTATAAAAATACCCAATATTATTGATATTATTATTAAAATGCAATCTACTCCTGTGTCTAAATTACCGTATTGTATAAAGTGGCGGATCCAGGATTTTGTAAGGGGGCGAAATTCTGAAGATAAAACAATTGACAAACTAATAAATAAAACCAATATATATTTGAGATGTATTTGAGTCGAAAAATCTAAACAGGAATGACACATTATTTGGGGTTATAATTATATAAGGCATGAGAGTTTGGTTTCAAAATGGGGCTCAGGGGATGTGCCCCACCCTATACAAATGGTGTTGGGGAAAATGAAATTTGTTCTTCCTTACAAATATTAGTCTACTCTGCATCAATAACTAACCCTAATGAACTTAATTATCTTTGTTAATGATTACAAGATAAATAAAATTAATAACATGAACCATTTACCAAACAAAGCCATTTCTAACAAGTCATGACATAATGTTGCCTTAAGCCCAGCCTTATCAGGACCAAGAATTGCAGTATCAGTTTCTTATTCATCGTAAGAAAACAGTCCTCTGAACTAAAGCCAGTATACTTCAACATCTCCCTCCCTCCCCCTATACCTTTCTCTCTTTCTCTTTCTCTCTCTCCCACTCTCTACTATTCTTTTTCTTGTAAACCACGTTCATTGACGGAGTTCTAGTTTAAGGCCTGCGTGTTGCATCTGTGCACCCTAGGGCTATTTCGATTTCTCCGCCTCGAATTATGCTTTTGATTTTGAATGGTAACCTCTCTGAAATCTGATCGCCGAGAACGTGACAAATTAACCTTGTTAATGAAAGTCTTCCCGAAACAAAAGAGATAATGACGTCACCTTTCACATGACTAATTTTGTAAGGTAATTTGAACTACTAGTACTGTTTTTGTCAGTTTCTTTTGAGTTCGTGCCTATAAGAAATTTGAATCGAGATTGCGTTGATTTTGTCCCTGATTTTCATTTACTTTCTATGAATCCTAACCCATGCAAATTTTAGGCAACGGAGATTATTGATCAAGTTAGGCTTGATCACAGACCTGTCTATTTCGTTTCGTCGCCTCCCAATACAGTCTGTTATGCAATTGTAACGTATAATTCTCATTTACTGTTATAGGTATTTATAATGATCTATGTTATTTAAATTTTTAACATACATATTTTGGGGGATATATTATGACTTATATTTTTCGTTAAATAGGTCTACTCTCTATACTATACCTACTTAATATAATTATGATTTCTTGTAGATAAAACAAAAATAATCAATTTCAAAGCTCTGCATGTACATTTTCCGTAGATATACATGTATAACATAATATAATATCTTTTAGGATACTATCCTAAACTATTATCAATTCACTGTTCATACTTTCCATTGCAGTCTTACCTTCCATTTGACGTATGTTATACTTGTATTACATAGGCCTACTCTGAATATTTGTATCTATATTTTTGTTGTATGATAATACAGAATATTGATGTAAATCAGTGATGTTTAATAAAATTCATTTCAATTCAATTCATAAGAAAGACGTAACTGTTTAAATGAATCATAATGAATGGCAATACTATTTCACCGCTTTTCAGGTAATTAATATGTCTGTAATCAAATAACCTCTTTGTCCACCAAACCTTCAGCCCCATGGATGTGTGATTCACCCCAACCCTTCCTAAAAATGATTCAAATATTCGACAATGAATGAAAAAAAAAATGAATGAAAAAAAAAAAACTTTCAAACAAAGGACTGCTTTTTTCCAGGTCAGTGAATCACCCGGTGGAAGTGCATATATTGACCCATTTTTCAGTTCCAAATGACGAGATGGCATTAAGCGTGATATTTATTGTTCGATTTTCTATGTTCATTTTTATCACCCAAATTACGTCATTTTTAGTATTATTATTATCTTGAAATGTATTCGATCTATGCAATTACTAATGAAAAGTTATGTACGTATCATTATCTTCATCTTATCCACTTCAATTGACACCATACCTGCAAGAACATGATTAATCAAGTCTTACATTTTTTGAAAATTAAAAAATATATATTTCAAGCTCCTATAGATAAACTTAAGGACCTCGGATCAGAATATGACGATCGCGATGAATACTATTTTCTAAATAATTTTTTTTTTCAACATAATATTATTATGTTGAAAAAAAGCAACTTCCCAGTGTTTATAGACAATTCAATCAGAACAATAGAAGAGTAAGAAAATGTTTTCCTCCCTCGTAGATGAATCATCAATTCATTGCACTCCATTGTGCTCTTTTTATTCTTTATGCCTCTTTGGTTCTGCCCCATTCCCACAACAGCACTAACAAAATAATATGAGTCTTTCTGGACCCCTGCTAAACAATGTTTGATCTAAATTTCTGTTGTTTTTCTTTCTGGAAACTAATGGGGGATGTGGTAGGATGATGAGGGAGCTCATGTGAAGTGAATGAAATCAAGAGTTTGTCGATACTCTACCAATTAATGTGCACTCATGGGAAATAATGACTCCTTGGAAGTAGAGCTATGGCGCGCAAGGCGTGTATGAGCTAGACATAAATCCGACGGTGATTTGACAAACGTTGTGATTTTGTGACCGCCATCAGTATCAACCGGTATAGACATCGCCAAAGACAGATAATTACGATCTTATCGTTTGAAAATTTTCCCCTTTTGTCCCCCGACTTTTCCATCTATAACATTTTCATCTAGGTTATGTATTCCTCTGACACTTTCAACACTCCTCATGGTTAATAATGGCTGACTGCTTTCCTAGTCTTATCGGCGTCTGTCTGGTGGTGTCCGGCTAGACATCACCATCATCGAGACCTCCAGGTGAACCGTGAATTTGCTTCTTTCAAATCTGAATTAAAGATGTATGCAATGATTTCATTCAACATCAGTCAAGTGATGCCGTTGTTGTTATAGTGTTACTGCTGAGGTAGGTGAATGTATATGCTAACGTTACACCTGAATAATCTCTATCCGACATGAAGTTTGAAAAATGGTACATGTATTTGATACCAAGTACGCTTGATTGGTAGGCTATTCATTAAGTACAAGATGCTAACATCGCACTTTAGGTGTAACTAATTTATTTCCTTATTATGTATAGGTACATTTTTCCTTTAACGGGTTTTGCTTCATTGCTCCCAATATAACTGGCAAACAACAAATCAAGTTTGAACATAATCACCTTGGATTTTTGTGATATAGATTTCACTGCTCTATACTTTTACACCAAAGTTAGTATAATAAGATAATATTCAAGACGGTTCGTTGAGAAAGGAAAAAAAACTACCAAAAGTACTTTACGTCAAAGTCGATATCAAGAGGGCCGTATTGGCGACAGCTACAGCGACAGCGACCCAAAGTCCGACGCCCATTTCATGCTTAAGAAACTAAGAGCGAACGCACGACGAGATAGCTTTGGTCATCAGGCACCTCTGGGAGGTGAAGAAAAAAAAATCTTCTTTGTATTTCTACACTCTACCCTCTCACTCTAGGCTTTGACCGACAAAACTTTACAGCTAAATTCGCCAAATTGTCGCCCAATTCTTCCGATCAATTTACCTCATCTGCCTTCTTGAGCTTTGCAGAGGTCGATTTTGGCGGGAAAATTTTCATGAAACAAAATTCTTTTACCCTAATAGGTGCATTCCCTTTATTTTCTTTTGAAGTCGATCGTTCTCGCTGGTCGCCAAGACGCACTCTCAAGGAGACCAGAGTTGGAAAGAGACGTAAAGAGGACAGGGGTGTAGGGCGGTAAAAGGTCGAGGTCTTTCTTAGAATTACTAAAATAAGTTTACGAGGTCTACCCTCTGCCACGGCCTCGGATTCGTGGGGCATAGATAACTTCAAAACATCTTCGACGCCATGGCTTTGATTTTTTTTTAATCCGTATTTCGAAACCGCGTTTCATTCTGATAACCTTTCTATACCATTTCTTCTTATCAATGTCCTGTAAATAGTCGATTTTGAAAGCACCCCAAGTGTAGACTGATGACTATACCCTTGTGCACGAATAAATTCAGCGGCGTAGCAAAGGAGGCACAGAGAGCACTTCCATCAACAAATTTCTATTACCCCCCCCCCCCCCCCACCCTAGGTGTATTATATAAGGGCATGATGATCTTGAAAATCTTAATCATCCCAGGAATTTTCTTGCAACATGAGGCATACTGGGTCATTATTTTGTTTTATATATCATTTTCAAGTTTCACCTCCTTTTTCACCAAAAAAGGAGGAGGCGTACGCCGTATCTGCCTGGCTACGCCACTGGGCTCGGTGCAGCTCCATCCATGCATGCAGGGAACCAAACGAAACCGTGGCGTCACAACTCCCGCGCAGATCATTACCTCACGAACTAACATAAAATAAGAAAGAAAACCAAGATTTTATCGTCTGCCCAGGCTACTGACGTCGTCCCGAATAAGGTCAATGCAAGAACGTCGTAATCGTATAAACTCACGCCTCATTGGACAAGCCCTGATGTCCGTATATTTTCCCGGGGCAGCACGTCTTGCGTCATGGAGAGAATCCTGTCTAGATAAAATTATAGTAGACTATTTGGTAAGAACATTAATTTTGAAGGTAATTTGATAAAAGGCACTCTTCATGGTTCTCAAATTAAGTTTCGAAACGACCTGATAAAGCGTGTTTCTATATCTATTCATATCAATTTACCATGTTGACAGTAATTCCTATTTATTTTGTGAGAATAAACATGGTTTAAAAGGAACCTTTCTCCTTATAGGTATCTATATATTATTCAAATATATAAATGTGGTAATTTGCATCTGTTTGGACGTAATTTTGACTTCTTTTTAGCAGAAAAGAAATACTCTATAATTTGATTTAGAAATGCATACAATTGAATATCAAACAGAGAGATTCTGACCATAAATGAGAGCTGGAATATTGCATATAAGCTAAACGAGGTGTGAGGGAGTGGCAAAGGGCCGGGGTGTCGTGTTATCTGCTTCTCAATTTATCTATTTTTCACTCCCTTACCTTCCTTTAAATTTTTTTTTTCTTTTTTTTGGGGGGGGGGGGTGGGGGGTGAGGTTTGGGGTTTGTTTTTGCTCTTTTTCTTTCTCTCTATCTCTCTTCTTTTCACTTTAAAAACGATATACAATTCCATCGAGGGCAAGTGCCACTTCCCGTGGCTACACTCTGTGTGTGTGTGTGTGTGTGTGTGTGAGGGTGTATGTGTGTGTGTGTCCAAAGTAGTTACATGTACGTTTTCCCAATTCGTTAGCATACATGGTAGCCTACAGTAAGTGCAAATTCATGTTTTATGCTACACACAAAGGGGATCAACTTAACACCTAAGATTTTCCCAAAACATCAACTTTTTAAGCGCGCAGTATTTAACCCAAAGGGTGCTTAGTTTTTGCACCCTTGGCGTTGCGCTATTGCTTTACCTTTCTCCATTATTTTGAGAAGGTTCATAGCGCACTTTTTAAGATACAAAGTCAGCTAAACGTGATAAAATGCACTATAATGGGTCACTCCTAAAGGTGGTGCAATCCAATTTGGATATTTTCAGGGTACCTTTTGCAAACACCTTTAACTTTACCTTTAACAAACCCATCTCCGAATTTCAACAGCTTCCTTATTTTAGCAATCCTTTAATGTCTTGATCGTTTATAGAGAATAGAGCACACTAATCGGTTGATGGTGCTAAGACTCGCGGAATAAACCGCTTTGATCATGAGTCATTTCAGTGTTTAATGGCGGTGATGGAGACCGAGAACGATTAAGATAAAAAGGCTCGTAGTAATATCAATAAAGTCAGTTGATATCAGGTGAAGCATTTGTAAAAAGGTTATGAAAATGTTAACTTTATTCCATTTTGGTGCTTTAAAATGACAAAATCCAGTAGCCGTACGATTAGAATCAAAGAGAGATAGGACATGAGGACAAAGTTTGAATAGGTCTGCACGCGCCGGTGGTTTTACAATACCTAAAGCGTATTGACATGGATGCCATATTTTTTTCTCTTTCAGGTATATGATTCTCCTCCCCAAATTAATTTTGCGATCTAAATTAAACTAAAATTCCAGGGATGTTTTGATTGCATCGCCCCTCCCTTCTCTTTCCCTTCCCATGCAGGCCATCCCCAGGGTTGCATAAACCCTCACCCTTCCTAATAATATCTATCCCGAAGATAAATAAAAAAGAAGAAAGAAAGATGGGGGAATCCTTTAAGATTATTTTACCAGGGACCCAATTATCTATCCAAACAAAATCAGTATCGAGCGAACGAAGGTACCAAGAACCACTCCAAGGTCTAGAGGGAATAAAAGAAGCGTAATTAAAAGGTTAGCGTTGACGAACTACGTGTTTCCATGACGTCATTGGACGATGGCGTCTTTACGTGCGAGGCGCGCTTTGGCGCTTTCTTGCAATCGATTCTTAACAGGTCTTTGCACATCGTGCCATTGGCCCCTAGTCTTCGAGGTCCAGGGGCACGACCCCTGTTTGTTGATTTTCAGCTATTTCTTTATCCATTTTCTACGGGAAATTGATTGCCCTTTTTTATTCTTAAATCCTAGGCCAGAAAAGCTCTGGAAGTGAATGTGTCAACAACAATAACAACAACAAAAATGGGAAAGAGGTTGCTAAATTGCCAACAGCTAGAAATCATTAATGTACACTTGCACTCTGAAAATTATAAAATTGATTATTTTTTTAGCTAAATATGATTATTTCATAAATGTGTAAATCTGTTTTTATTACTTGTTTGATTTTCAAGATCCTTGCAGAAGATAATCCCAATACTTGCTCTCAGCTGGCACTGCATGGATCGCTCTAATGAAAACAAAATAGAAGACATTTAGATTATTTTCTCAACTGTGATACTTTTGTTTGAGTATGCCTCTGTGTTAAAGCATTTTCTCTATGACCTAATCATTCCTTGGATTATGACAGAAAAACTAAAAATTAGATTTAGGGCTAATTTTGATATCTTTTCATGAAGTGGGGCCCTGCATAATCTATTGATTGAATTAATGAGTGTAAGAATATACACTGCGAGACCCGTGATACCATGTAAATGTTTTAGGTTATACATGCAGAGGAGAAATAATAAAAGAAAGAAAGCGAAATGGAAAATGCCTCGCTGAAGAAAAAATTAAGATGGGAAAAAGCAGGTGAGCCGGCATTTATGTAGATGATGTGAAGGGCGCTGTGGTCGGCTTTGCATGTGGAAAGTGGGGAATAACCTGCTATTTTATTTAACAAAGCATTTTGGCAGATAATTTCTCGCAGTTCATGAAAATCTCCTCACTATGCAATCTTGCAGGAATTACGTAAATATAAAAGTTATACTTGCCAAAGTCATCTCCAGCTTACGTTGATAATCTCGCCATATTGCATCTGCCCTAAAACAATTACATTCAATATAACTATTAATGAATTGAAGTTCAGGCAAACCACATCAAATATTACATCGGGTCTGAAAGTGAAGACAAACGGTTGACCGCCAGGGGTTTTTAACGCCCCGCTCATCACTAAATTAAATGCAGCAATAATTTTCAGATGAGACGTCCTACTTTTTTTTCTTCTCCCGTTGGCCGTGATTAACGTACCTGGTGAATTTATTGATTGCGTTCTGACCCCTTGGAATCCAGGGGTAGGCCTATGTTTTGATTTCTGCTTCTACCACTTATTATGGTGGAGATGTACACGTGGGTCATGTGGTCAAAACACCGGTATCCAAACTGAAACCCCACATTTATCTGAGAGTCGAAATGGGAGAGGGACTCTTTCTTACGTAAACTGTTTTTTTTTTTACACATCACCTTGAACTTCCATGGAATAATGTGATTGCAAACATATAAATTATAAACGTCACACGTCAATGTTAAAGCTCTTCCGTAACACATTTCAAGAATCGTAATGTTGTAAACAAATTTTTAGGCATTTTACTCCCAGTGTTAAAGATCGTATGCTCGATCTGTATTATAAAACACAAATTCCTGCCGTCAAGCTTCTTCGTTTACTAACCATTGTCTACGGCGGACCGTTGAATATTAATGAGTCAGAAGGAAGAGGATCTTAGGTATTTGATTCCAGTTCATCGTGACTTGGCCGTGAACCAGAATAGCCTGGTGGTTAAGTCGCTGCCCGGCAAGCAGTAGATGACAGGTTCGAATCCCGCTGGTTCCAATTTTTTCTGACTTGTGTTTTTCATTACAGATCGAGCATACGATCTTTAACACTGTAAGTAAAATGCCTAAAAATTTGTTTACAAATTAAAATTCCTCCCATCAAGCTTCTTCGTTTACTAATCGTAATGTTCTTTGTAATTCTTATATAGTAGGTCACCTCTAAGGTATTATAGAATTATATAATGGAGTTGTATATTTAAAGTCACATAAAAATACCAATTTATTTGATATTTTGTTGGATCCAAGATCTAGCAGGGCTATCAGCTTGATACAGTCATCCGATATCCTAAAATCTTAGATGTGGTCGGAAACGTATGGGACGAAATAGCTTTGGACTTGCCCATTAACAAACAACTATACAGTGCGTCCCAGAAAAAACCGAAACCCTAAAACAAAGGGTTATTGTGACCACACTATTACCCCCAAACATCGACAATACATTGACCCAGGATTGAGTAAAAGAGGGGGCACAAAAATGAAAGTTTGTCAAAATGTAGACCCGTATTTTTTGGTCTCGCCAGCTTCTCGAAAAGTCGCTCAGTGGGGGGGGGGGGGGGGGGGGGGGGGGGGGGCACGGGCCGGAAGTGCCCCCCCCCCTGGATCCGCCAATGCATTGACCATCCTTTATTTCATGATGAGGGTATTATCCCTACCCTCATTATTGAAAGAAACATATTAAAACAGTCTTCTCATAGGGTTTTAAAGTCATGTTGCAGTTGGGTTATGTTCGCATGTGATTCCTAACATTTTCAAAATGCTACTGCTCGGTAAAACATGTACGGGTCAATGCCATCAAGGTATAATTTAAAAGCATAATACTTCCAGTTTATGGAAAATTGATAATTATTGTCATAGAGCACATTGTGTGGTCACAATAACCATTTGTTTTAGATTTTCGTTTTTTCTGGGACGCACTGTACAGCAAACTGACGTATTCCAGAGACGTCAATCCTTAAGAAGGGGATGAGGTTGCAGTTTCCCTCCAATAATTACGCGATTTGATAACTGCGTATCTTGAACCATGAAGTGTAAAGCACTTCTCCTTGCCTATATGAATTCCATAAAGCCCCTTTCACAATTGGTCTGCGACCGTTTGCGACCATTTGGTCGCACGACAGGCTGCAACAGGCTTCAATCACCATCGATCTCATCAGGTCGCAGAAAGTTATTCATAAATGCAACAGCTGTCGTACAACAAAAGCGATTAGAAGAAACCGTTGCACGAGTAAGTCGCATTTGCTCGCATATGCTCGTGTGAGTGGTCGTGCGTTCACATGCGAGAGTTGCACGAGTGATTGCGAGTGGCTTGACGCCAATCACAGTAGCCGCACGACCGATTGCATGGTTGTGCGAGTGGACGTGAGACCATGCAATCGCTCGTGCGATTGAATGAGACCGGTGCGAGTGGCCGTGCGAGTATTCCTGCGAGTGTCGTGGGGTATAAAAAAACCCTCAACAATAATTTACCAGTATAGTCACTTTCACGGTTTACTTCATAATAGTCAAGATGCCAAAGAAGAAAGTTACAAAGAAGAGGAAGTTGTTAGAGGAGGGCCCTGCTGCAGATGATCATCTCCATAGTCCCCCTATATATACCCCGGAGGAATAGTCGCATACAGCCTCATACAGTCGTGCAACGGTAATACAACGTTGTATGATGTGCTTTGATCGGTCGTACAGTCTCATGGTCTTAGCACAATCGCACCCACTCGCAGGACTGGTCTCTATAGGTCGCTAGCGCACCTTTGAGTGTTGCACGACCTCCAGTCGACCCAATGCGACTATCGAGTCGTGCAAACTCTCACATCAAATCGTGCAACGTTGTGCAACACTCGTACGACAATCACACGAGTGGTCGTACGACCTAATGCGAGTGAATCGATCGCATCTGGTCGCGTGTGGATTTTGTGCAATAATTACTTTCAAATAATTACACGTGCAAATAATTACTTTCGAGAAAATGGCATTCGATACATACTGTATGATTGCATTATCTTTATTTTCTGCCGTTCTGCTCGTCATATTAGTTTAACATCTTAGGTAGATTAGTGATTTAGAAACCATGAATGTTATTAGCATGATCCATTTTAAGTTGAACCTGTGAATCTATACCTGAAACGACAAATAGGTAGTAATCCTTCGAAGATTTACCAGCACATGCATGCATTTCATGTAATCAAACGTTTTCTATATATTTTTTAGATATATCCTTCATATCAACGAGCGATTTCTCGGAAAATATATTTTACAAGTCATTTATTCCCCTCTTACCCGAGCTGTTTTAATCAGTGTGATGCGCTGTGACAAGCATTTTAGTTCGCTTGACGAACATAATCTATTTGCATGGGCGACTTTACGGGGTGCAGCTATGATAGGGCGCCAAGATGTGTGCAGTGGTAATCGTCTGTATTTCTCCCCCAACTACTCCTCCTTCTCAACTCCGTATAAAGGTCGCATGCTTCATGCAGAAAAGCCTGTGATACGTAATTGAAAATCACGAGTTCGAGCCCCATGAAGGAAACAGAATAATATATAATTGGAATTTTGTGAGTGCATTATGCTCATAGCTTACCCTGCTATTCAATGTCAAGAAATTAATGTACAGATATATTTTGAATTTGTCTCTCGGACCTTGATGCATCTTTAGCACTTGAGGAGGTAGACGTATTGGCATTTATAAGCTCCATAAGATCATTTTTGATAGGTCATCTTTTTTTTTTGGGGGGGGGGGGTGTTCTTTTACTCCAAATATTTCTGACTAGAAAATTAAATTGAGGTGCCTTTTGAGGTATTTGAGGTCCACATTTTTATGCCGGGGATGAAATATTAGGAGGCACATTTTGAACTATAGCTATAGTATGCAAGATTGGGGTTTTCTGGAATTCCAAATGGTGCACCCCCCCCCCCCCCCCTACTATCCGCCACCGAAAGTTATATCGACTAATACAGTAATCTATGTCGTTCTATACATTTTGCATCATCGGCCTTGAAATTCCACTATTTCCGCAGAAAATGAAAAGTTCATTTCACTTCTTCCGTAGACAGACGGAAATCTTTTTCTAGGGTTCTTTTAAAAACTTCTTGTTTTCCTTCTTTCCTCGAGCCATGAATCTACCTCCCCCTCAAATTTCAATCTCGATGATAGGGAATGGCAGACGTTTAACTCGCCTGACCAGGCCGTCTGCGTGACTGAAGCTCGATTTTTCTTTTTCCTTCTACATTTGCGCTGCATGCAGAAAGGGCGCCAACGAACTTACTTATGCATTGAGACTTTACAGAGACGTCGTCTGCTGCGCGAACTTCATGAAATTAGACAATTTGGTGTTTCCCGCTCTCTCTTTTAATTTTCCGTTTTGAAAATTGTGGTCTTGCTGTCGATACAGAAGTCGTTCCACTAGATTCTGCCTAAAGTGGAGTTTTCCTCTTGGTCAAGTGAAGTAGTTATACGTTTTAGGAGTATCATATGGCGTCGTACCTTGTTTGTTATAATATGGGGAAATTGTAAAGTATATTATGATTTCGATTCTGCTTGAAGTGAGAATGAAATAAGTTCAAACGTTTCAACAATGCAGGCAGCAGCTTGAAGCCAAGAAATGATCGGTTTGAATAATGTACATGACATGCATTGACTTTAATATTGTTAAGCCACTTTGTTATAACCTGTCGATATTACAGGCCTGTTACAGGTCGTCTCTGGAGAACATTTTCACTACTGACAGACCTACCCTGATTAAATAACACACACAAATAAAGAAGGGAATAAATAATTATAAACTCAAAACATTTGTCCGGCTCAAACAATAACGATGTGAAAGAGGGCAAAAATTGTAATCATCTTACAATTTTGCTTAAAATCTTATTTTTATTATTATTATTTTATTTTTTATTTTTCATTTTTTTTTTTTTTTTTTTTTTGTGGGGGGCATTCAAGTATCAACTTCACTCCCCCCCCCCGGATATTGCCGAGTTCTAAAAATAATTTTACGATAAAACAGGGGAGCTTACAATTATGATTTTTTTCCTGATTATCTAAATGAATGAGAGGGGGAAATAATGTAATAGAAATCCAATGACTTTGCCCTTTAAGCCGTAGGATATTATTTTTCATTCCAAGGCACTCCGTGATTTCCTTATTGACTTGCATGGAGTTTACGCGAGGCGAATTCAAATAATAATAGGGGGAATCTCTTAAAGATCTCGGATCACAGTACCGTCGCGCCAGTGGGCACTTGTGCCTGGCCCCGATACCCACTCTGATTCTTTACTATCTAAGAGGGATCACAAACATGACCTTTTTGTAGTGGATAGGAGATGAAGGGCTTTTGAGACAAGTTACACCATTTCCTGAGCTTCTAGCTACTTCCTTGGCAGCTATCATCTGGAGGAGGGAGAAAGGACGAGTGGCGCTTCTAAATAAATTGAATGAATGTCACGAAAAGGCTGCAGATGCATGTAAATTCACTCTGTGTGCTGATTCTCCTTAACCTGCCGTCTGTAACTCTTCTTTATCTTTTTCTTTTATCTCTCTCTCTCTCTCGCTCTCTCTCTCTCTCTCTCACACATTCTCTGGCCCACTTCCCCTCTTTCTCTATCTCCCTCTCTCACACACACGCTCACGTTCTTACACACTCTCATGTCTCTTTAATGCTCTCTCTCTCTCTCTCCTCACTGTTTTCATTCTTTCCTGCTTTCCGTCTGTCTCCCTCTCTCTTGCCCTGCAGTAAACTATTTATTTTTCTCTTTTTGTACATGATTCCCCCATCAAGCACAGCCTTTTCTTCAATAACGTTTATAAATTCGATTATCACGTTTTCACATATAAAAGAACAGTGATCTACATTTTTTGTAAAGTATATCTTTTGTGTTTGTTTTGGGAAAGAGGAGAAGTTTGAGATCGATGCAGTCTGCATCCTGTACCCGACGGCTGTTGTCCGATCTGAACCTTCCAGCATCTATTTTATTGTGTAATTACATCCTTGCACTCTACAGCGAGATCAATCTTGTTTTCATCGAGCAAGTTATGGCGCGTCCCAGGTCACGTGATGCCGATAAACGACCAATGAGTGTGTTTGTTCTGTACTGAGAGGCGCCATGAGTTCTCATTGCTATTGAAAGCGCGCATAGAGAGCAGGTGAACTTTATTTTCTTCGCAAACTGTCATCGATTTCCATGTTTAGAAATTCGAATCTGGACATGCGATCCTCGACGGTACAATCATTCTTAATTTCTTTCATCCTCTGGGTCGTTGTTTTCTGTCGCTAACGTAGCCATAATTCCCCATCACAGACTCCGATCCCCTCTTCGAAGACGTCAATGAAACGGAGAGAGAGGTCGAGAGGGTGGCAGAGAAGAAGAAAGCAGCGAGGAGGTTAGACATTGATGAGAAAAATCGAAGTCAATCAGGCGATTTGAGCGGTTATTTGATTTAGAGACGACCAGTCGTACTAGTTGGCTAGAGCGTGGAGGGGCAGGCCTAGAGGTTAGGGGGTTCCATGACGAGAATTTGTCTCCGTTCAGAGGGTACTGAAAAACAAATAGTCTACAATCTTAGAAGACGTCGTCTCCTAAATAAAAAGAGTTCAGTTTGCAAATAGGACAGAATGTGTGTCCTTTTCAACAACAATCACAGTTGGGTTAAAGTATAGAGTGAGATGTATAGGAATACGTTTGACTTGAAAGTATTGTAGAGATGTCTTAGTCTAGTGGTTTAAACAACTGAATGGAGATGGGTTCGATCCCCAACATGGCATTTATTTAAAAGAAACAGTCATTGTTATTATTAAGCAGAACTTTGAGAGTTTATGATTGCAAACAGAAAACAATTTTCATAGATTTCACAGGAATGGGTCTATATTTAAACAGCCCTGCAAAATATTATTAGACCAAGCTTCTGCAATAACGGTACTATAATATGCATTCAAACTAATGAAAATGATTTGTCTTTGTATTTCATTAAATGAATAACAAATTCCAGCAATTGTACCTTGCTTTTACGATATTTTATTTCCTTCTTACCACAAATATAACACTTTCAGTAACCATTCTTGGTTCTAATAATTTTTCCATGGCTGTATGTAGTCAAAGCTATACAACTCACTCCGAAATTATATGACTGCAAATGAATTGAGAGATGATTATATCACCATAAATACTGACACATTATGAATGAAGAAATAACTTGCAAACTAGTTTACAAATGGGGACATGAGGTGAACAATGATTCAGATTTTTACAGAAGAGGTACATTCGTGTTGTTGCTCGCTCTGTATTTTTTAAGCAGTTGCTTTTATGTTTAAAATTGAGGGGAATTTGTCTTTCTTTGAAAGGTGAAGGCAATTAAATAACATTATCTTCATGTTTATGTTGTCACTTGCAATAATTTCAGTATAGGTGTGATTTTTTTTCTCACTTTCCTTTTTGTATTTCTAAGAACAATAATAAAAAACTGATATTTTGAGTGAACGTGACATTGCATGAGAGATCAAGGATAATAGTTATTGAGTCATCCACAGAGAGAACATTTGGAGGTGAATTGTTTTAATCGGTGACATTGCCTTAGATCAATCCTTTTACAAGTGATCCCCGTGAGAACAGTTTTCAGTCGGTTGTATTTGGAAGGTTACATATCCACGTGTTACACTGTAAAAAAAAATGTGCGTAGTTTATCTTTTTTGCAATCGTGTGTAATTTTTTTATTATTAGTAATCGATAGTCAGTCGTCGTTTTGTTTATGTATGTTAAACATTTTGTACATCTTTTAAATTTTATTACAGGATCCATCATATTTTTGATGCTACGTTATGTTTCATTTGAAATGCGGAGGATCAATTAAAGCACGAAATACAAAAAAAATAAGGTTGACTTTAAAAAAATCGCTCAACATGAGGGTATGATTGGGCAAAAACAATGTTCAAATTTGGCATGAATTGAATTCAATTGAAATGCAAATAATGGCAGCCCAAAGGCTGAATTAGATGGAATGTACAATGTTTCAGTATGAAATGATCTGGTGTTGGAGCTTGAATAGAAATACTTTATATGCGATGAGGCTAATATTTCAATATGTTTACAAAGTATTATCGTTGAGCGACACAAAAAACAAGATCGACGTATTTCCATTATGGTCACATTTATTTTTAGTTGTAACGAAAATATTTCCATAAGTAATCGTTTTGTACCATTAGGTTGTATCTCCTTTTATATCTACGCCTGCCCCCCCCCCCCACCCCCCATCCCCCATCCCCCTCTCCTATCCATGTCTCAGTTCTCTACATCTGTGTCATTTTCTTATCCGTTTTTTATGCACTGTAATCTCTTTCGCTCTCTCTCTCCCTCTCTCTCCCTCTCTCTCTTATCCTCTATATTTTGATTACTATATTAACTTTTACGCTAACTTCATTGTTGTATCTCTCCCTCCCCCATTTATTCTCCATTACACGGTGCATCTATTTATCCACAAGGTATAATTAAACAGTCAATTTCAACTTAAACAGGCGACCAGGGTTTGACGATTTATTAACAGCACTAATGAAAGGTAAATGAATCCTGCTACATTTCACCCGTCCCCGGATTGTCCAATAATCCTCGTGAGAAAACGTCTTCTAAAAAGCGCAGACGGCGTCACTTTACCGTCGACACATATTGGAGACTTTAATCACTTGCAAAATAATTGTGTGTTGGCATTGAGAAATGTAATATAGATGCTTAATTGATACAGATGAAATGGTCTTCATTAGGGAACTTTTATAATGATTACGTAAAACCTGATCAAGGTATACCTAAAAGTAGATAAATAAATTAATGATGCTCGAATTTCTTGTGCGGCACTGAGCTGAGCTATAAAAATACCCGGGGTTCTTGTTTCTCTATTCGTTTGTTTGTTTGTTTGTTTCTAATTTGTTTTTATAATTGTCGGCAGCAGACCTGCTCTTCTTGAAAATATTTATTTAGCTTACCATGTCAAACTGAATATCAATTTTCTGTATCTTATTACAAAAATGCATGAATTCAACTTTATTGCAAGTAGTGGGAACAAAATTAATGTTTAACTAGAAGCTGATGATTGATTCAGTAATAATCTCCCTACAATAACAAGTATTTATATCAGTTTTATAAAGGGACATGTATTTTTGTTGGGGTTGCATTTTATAGGGGTAGATATTGACCATTTGATCCAATGGCGTATCATCCACAATTCTACATAAATTCAAAATCTTTTTCCACACTTGCACTTTTTGGTCATGAACAAAATAATAAAAATATGGAACAAAATCGAAATCTTTCTTGTCATACTGGCAATTTTTTTTTTTCACTTTTACGACCTTAACCCTATAAATGTCCAGTCCAAGTCTATTGAACAATAATAATCTATCTAAACAGACTGTATGCATGGTTTACACGTGATTACAAACGAGGCGCCAAGAAGAAGCAGGGGGATTGGAGCGAGAAATATTGTCTGTCGGCTGATTCTACCATGTAATCTCAGTAATTTTTCGCGCCAAACCGGTTGTGATTTCCATGCTTGCGGCAACAAGTGTTCGCTCATTACTTCCACTACATTTCACAACTTTATATGAATATTTAGATGAAGTCAAGTCAAATGTACAACATTATTATGTAGGAAATATATTTAAAAGGTGATTGGTGACTAATCTATCTACTTGGACTAAAACATTGGCCTCCCCCCTAAAATAATAAAAATAAATCATAATTTCATAAATTATACATGTATGTTGTTCCCTACACAGTTACTTGTCGAAGATTCATTGCCTTGGCTTGAAGAGTTTAAATGCCTAATATTTTATCACATTAGACTCGGGAATGCAACCCTCACATCAATATCAAAACAATTGTTGTTGTTATTCCTTTCATGAAATATGAGAGTTAATTAAACAACATTCCCCCGTTACAATTTCAAGTTAAAAACGCGATTGCATTTCACTGCCATGTACTGATTGTCATCTTGCTATAGCGCCCTCATTTATGAGCTCTACACTTGTCATCGTAATTTCTAATTTTAGATTATGTTGATGTGGATTTTAAAAGTTTCTTCTTAATTCATCTCTTGTTTCTTCTCTTGTTTCCCCCTTTTCTGACTGTTATATTGTTATATCCCCACCTCTCCCCTCTATTTCCCTTCCCCGATTACCCGTACACCTCTACTATGCCCCCCCCCCCTCCCTTACTGTTATGTTCCTGTGATATTAACTGAATTGATAGTTACATTTCCATACATTAAACGTAGTATATAGATGGATAAGGTGGTGTTATCTTCTCCCCAAGTAATTATGCTCTTTCGGATTAACATCGTAAGAACAATAAAGAGATAGTATTAACAGCCATGTCCTTACTTCGTATATGATTATGGTATCGCTAAAGATATTAGCGCACAATCAACATAAATTTACCTTTAGCACACATTCAAGCTGTGCACCAGCAAAAGCAACAAAATCCAAATTAATATCAATTCGTAATTGTGTTAATAATTCATGGAATGAAGTATGATATGGCCGTCATCATCTGGCGATGATTAGTGAGATGACGCCCAGTCACGGTGGATGACAAGGAGAATGACTGACCTTGTACTGTCACGATTACAGACTATAGACACGAAGTACACTGTTTGTCGTGTCATCATCTCTTTCATCACAGCTGACTTGTTATAATGTCTCTTTGCATTTCTCATCATGACTCCCCCTCCCCCCTTATTTTTTTTTTCTCTCTCTCTCTCTCATTCACTTTTTCCTTATTGTATCCTTCCCATCTCTCTCTCTCTCTCATTCTCTTTCTTTCTTTCTTTCGCTCTCTTTCATTTTATCATCTTTCTGATCGCCTTTCTCCCCCTCTCTATTTTTAAATATCTTATTTAAATCTGTTTCATTGTCCCTCCGTCCCTCTTTAATAGCCACAATTTTTGTTATCATCCACCTTTCTCTTTCTTTGTCTGACTTTCTTCTCCACCCCCTCTCTCTCTCTCCCTCCCTCTCGCTCAATCTTTCTCTTTTTTTTCCTCCCTGCCTCCTATTCGTCTTCCGCCTTCTCTATTTCTATAACTTATATATATGTATTACATGTATTCCTACTTCTAAGTTTCTCCATATTAAGTTCTCTTTTAAAAAATACTTTCTTACCAACACCATCTCCATGATCTCTATCCTTCTCACTCTCCTTCAGAACCATCTTTCGGCATTATACATTCTCTCGCTCTGTTATAATATGAGATCCTTCTCCTTGATAACCATCACCTCCCTGGTGCAACCATGATAATTATAATGTTATATCAGTCAGCGTTACCATGTTACCTTGATAAAGTTCCTTTTAATATTTCTGCGGGATCATGACACTCTCCTTGACTCATAGAATAAACTTGCAACCCTTCGAACAAAGGGTAAAATGACTGTATTAAAAGTTCAAAGGTGAATAATGATGAAGGAAAAACCAGGGGAGCGTTTCGTGAAAGGAAGTTGTCGGATATTTTATCCGACAACTGTTATAAGCTACTGAAATCCTTGCAACTGATTGGCTGAGAGCAAATTTGTCGGATAAAATATCTGACAAGTCCTTTCATGAAACGCCCTCCAGATGGTATACTATCACCGTGTAACCAAAAATTTGCTTGTCTAGATACATTCCCTCTCAATATCATTAAAAACCATGAGTTGATAAGTCGATAAAGTGCACTGTATTCTAGAAAATCATGAAAGGTACGTTTCCCATCCTTTTTCCGATAATTCCCAAAGGGGCAAATGTACCAAGTAAAAATCATATAGGCACCAATATCTAACCCTCATCTCTCATCATATCTGTCCCATTCGGCCCCTTCTCTCACTCTCCTACCTTTCCTCTCTCTCTCTCTCTCTCTCTCTCTCTCTCTCCTTCCCTCCCTCTCTCCGTTCTCTCCCTTTTATGTAATGAATTGTATTTAGTCACGTTTTTCTACTCGCTTATTTGAACAGATTATTAAAAAAAAACATGTAATCAGAAACCGTCAAGGTCTCATCGATTTATTTTAGTTTCTTTTTTTTCTCTTCATTTTTTGCATGTGCATGTCGGGGCATATTTCACTGAGCTGCATCGGGTGATTTATTTTGATATATATCAGGGTATTCTGAATTGCCTTTACTTAGATCAGTTACAAATGTAAATATTACATGTATGTTAATAATTAGTGAGTCTTCAAACTTTGAATTAGGATGCATTCGAAATAGCCTTATATACTGGCAGAAGGACAAAATGGCTCATGGTTATTGTGTATCAGGCACCTCCAAAGAACTTTTTTTTTTAAATTTACATCGGTGACTAAGAAGTATATCTGATTAATGGAAAGTAGAGTATAGAGAATGGGAAGGGAAACATGGAGAGGAAGAAGTAGAATAATAGACGACAGAACAAAAAAAGAAATATCATAACATGACTATGAAGTTATTATTGATGATTGAAGTATAGGCTTATAAAAAGATTTGTTTGATATGAGGTCGTTATAAATTACGACATAATCTGACAATGAAGACAGATATATACAATAACGAGCTGCCTCGCATCATTAAAACTTCAAGTAGATTTGGCTTTAATGTTGATCAAAAGTACATGACAGGGTTCATTAAACACAGAGTGCAAAGCACTTTGCTATTACTTACATACCCTTGTTTCAACATTGACATTAATGATCAATCTTTCTCAAGAAATTAAGGCTGTCAGTCATGATAATAGATTGCTTTGAGATGATTTCCGAGGATTTCCGACACATTTCAGTTCTTGGAGAGTTGACAAACTATTTCTCGGTTTTCCGTGAGATTCTTGTCGACACGCAATAATGGTCTCGACATCGTGTTGACATTTCTATGACCTTACGTTCCTCTCGCGTGCTTGTCACGAGGTCATTGCACTATGGGTGATGCTGAGATTGTGAGTCGCTCGCGTCATAACAAACGATAGTCTTGGTTCAAGGATGTATAGCTCACGTTTCTCCCTCTTTTCAGCGATGAATCATCGATCTTGATTCATGATTGAATGCAAGAACATTGTGTATATTAATCATATCATAGTATATATGTCATATGAGCTGCGGTGCGGACATGATTATGAATAGGGATGAAAATTACTGTCACGGTTCAACAAATTCAGCTCACCATCTTTATTTTCTGCCTATACCATTCCCCTGTCTGCCGTCTGTCTGTTTTCATCTTTTCTCTTCTCATTATCTCAAATCCCTTTTTCTTCTCCCCCCCCCCCCTCTCTCCTTCTACCCCTCTCTTTCCATCTGTCCCCTAGTTCTCCCCCCCCCTCTCTCCCTCCTCCCCATCTCTCCCCCCTCTCTCTCTCTCTCAGTCCCAAAGTTATTCTCCTGTTAAACATGAAAACGTAATTATGATGCAGTATAAGGATAAACTATTTCAGCATTTTAGACTGCGTCGTCGATATCACTGCGCTTGTCCTTCAGATCGAACGCTTTTCTTTTCTATATCGTGTGTTGAGAGCCAGAAGGGCGTTAACTCGTATGTTTTAACACAGAGTTAACGCCCTTCTGGCTCTGAACACACGATATTCTTCTTTCAGTAAATCATACTCTTTCCTCTTTCTGTTATGACACTTCCTTTGTCTTGCAATGTGTTCTGCTCTTTTCAGTTTCTCACGGGCCTTTCCTGTTTTGGTGGGAAGGTACTTCCGTCTCAGATCCGTTATACTGTTCTTTGTTTACTACTCATCTGAACCGAAGCCATATTACATACCACTTAGTTTGTGGTAAGACTTTGTGGTGTGCTTTTTTTGTCTAACTGCTCCTCAAATGTCGTGCATTATTGATTGGCAAACTTGATCATGTTGATGGAAATTGTCAAGGTTGAACATTAATTCCTTCCTCAGACATCAAGAAAGTTTCTCCCTTGATTTCTTTTTCTTCGTATGACAAATTATTACTTTCTTCACCCCTCTCTCTCCTCCCCTCTTTCTCTTTCTCTCTCTCTCTCTCTATCTATCTCTACCTCCCTCTCCCCTCACCCCCTCTCTCTCTCCTTTTCTTTCTCCCCTCTCCTTCTACCCCTTTCTCTTCCTTTATCTTTTTTTAGTCTCCCTTTCCTCCCGCTTATTTGATACATTCTGTGTTGCTGTCTTTTTTTTTCTCTCTCTCTCTCTTTTCTTGTTTCATTCTTCCGCTCTTTATCTATTGCTTCACCTTTCTTCTGCTCAGTTTTAATCCCTTCTTTCTCTCATCCTTCAATGTTTCGGTTTGCGAGCCACATTTGTTTCTCTTTCCCGCCCTCATCATTGTTATTCCCTATTCCAATGTGCTCAGTGGCGAAAAATGCCCCCCCCCCCCCCTGTAGGAGGAGGCACTGATGTCACGAGGGAGGGGGGTGCCTCGATCTTTCTTTCTCTTCTTCTATCTTTTCCCCTTTTTTTCCATTTGATGCGGGAGGCACCAGCAGACGCTACGCCACTGCACCCGCCCATATATCTTCTTCACCATTCTTAATTATAAAGCTCTCTTTTCCCATATTCTCAGTCATCACAAACCCCTCCCTTTTCACTCCATTTCACTCCCTTTCAGATGTTGTTCTTCTTTATCATGTTCTTCCACCTCTCCTCCGATTTAGTAAAAGCTTCATTTTATTTTGTTCCGAACCCCCGATTTCATCTTGCGCAATAATACCTTTTGTTAGACTGGGAATAACATAATTTCGTAATGTCTCAAAATCTGAATATGCATCTGTTTGTGTTTAAATATAGGGCGAAGGTGACATCATTATCTTTATTAGGCCTTTGAATCCTCTTCCAATTTTGTGTTTACGATTCACACTACAACTTAATAAAAAAGACTGCAGGATAGATATTATGCTTCTTTTGATAATGGGACGGAAATTGTGTACGCACGGAGGGCTACTACCATCTCGTCTAGATCCAGGTACCTCGTAACATTAACTTCCTGCCAATCAATGATCACGTGACATGCTACGTGTTTCCTTTCAGAGTTTAGATGGTTAGATGATGATATCATTATGATGTCATCTTTCATATATAGATCTGTGGTATCCATCCGAGATTGGCATATCAACATTGCATGGATTGCAGAGTTGTGTGCTCATGAGGAACAGTTTGTGTCTTCCGTGCCCCCCCCCCCCCTTTCCCGTTCTCTCTCTCTCTCTCTCTCTCTTTCCCTCGTTTTCTCCCTATTTCTCATCCCCTCTCTCTTTCTCTCTTTCTTTCCATAAAGTGCATGCAGAAGGACTGTCCTACATCCCATAGAACGGAAATGAGTCAATGTTGTCTTTAGGAAGTGCATTGTATTTTTAAAGAATATACTTAATTGTTCCACTTGTACCGTTCTAAGGAAGTAAAAATATAATAATTGACATAAACAAACACTTACTTGTACATTACTCCGCGACAAAATAGCAACTCAATAGCAATGGCAACTCATTTAAATGACAGCTCTTCCGAAATACATTAAGATGAGTGGTGGAGATGATAATGATGATGCGAAGGTGATCATCATAATGAGGATAATGACGTTTTGCATGAAAGATTACTATAGCAACGACAGCATGGACAGTGAAAGTTGTGACTTTGAGGTCGTACGACACATGCTCCGGCGAAAATTTCTCCGCGGTGATTCATAACACTAACCAAATTCCAAAATTGATTCCTCGATCTACCACTACACCTACATCTGACCCTAACCCTAACTTAAAAACCCAATCGTAACCCCAACCTGTAGCCCTATATATCTGACGAAATAAAGCCCGGAACAATTATGTATATGTACCATCTTTGGTTATCTTTATTAATATGTTCAATGATTACTCCTCCATTGCCTATTACATTAGATAATCTGAAATAAAAGTATATATCCAATGTGAATAACATGTACGGGTCAAACATTTGATTTCGGAGGATATACCAGGTCTGTGTACCGAATTATGAAAAGCTTTATATAGATTTGAAAGAAGAAAACCTATATCTGTATATTGTAGGACAGCATATTAATTTATAAAACGTTCAATAGATGCTGTTTATTGTTTGTATTACAGATCTGTTTAAAATGATTTTTTTTTCTTTTGTATGTACAAACTGGCCTTGTTATGCAGTGCGCATAAAAAGAAGTACACACTTTGAAAATATCCTCCAAAACCATAATTTCACAATATCGATACGATTTTTTCTTATACAGTTATGGGTTTCTGTTTCATGGGATGACACTATGAAAATAGACAATATTTACGCTTGAGTGAGTACAGCATGGCTACTTTTGTAAAACTCGCAAAATTTGGTTTGCTGGATACGCCACTGCCCCAATCCACAACCACCACCACCATTGCAGGCGGTGTCTTTCCAGCAAAAATCATCTACATCAATACCCATTTTTGCCTGAAAAGTGTTGGAAAGACTGAATGCAGTTACGAGAGGAGAGCCTAACAACATTTACATTATTTTCTTCTAATTCATTATTTCCTCTTAAGTTACTGATGAAATAATGTTTTAACATTATTTTCTTAAATTAAGCATGTGAAATATATCACTATGGATACAGTGCTCCTTTACCACATGCCCAGACAATAACGCATCCTCAACTGGTTTGAAGAAATGGGGAAAGAAAGAAATAACATTAAATGGCCCAAACCGAATTTTTTTTTCAATCTCTCTTCTTGAAAATGGAACATTTTAGGTCCATCTTCCTGTAATGCGCTGCAATTTTCATCCTTTACAACAGTCAAACCTGAAAATATGTGCAGAAATAATCCCCAACGTCATGTGTGGGCATCTTTGTGTGTGTGGGTGTGGGCTGGTATAGCCGTATGTCCGAGGACATTTTCGGACAGAGAACAAAAAAAAAAAATCATGACAACAATGGTCCTCGGAAGCCAGACAATAGTCCTCGAACGTCGAACAATGAATTTGTGCCTTATTCCGTCGACTGTCGGAGGACGGAGGAACAATAGAGGAACAATACTTGTCATCGGAAGTAAAGCCATGTAAAGCTGTGTGGATGGGTGTGTGTGTGTGTTAAGTGGAATAAGGAGTCTATAGTAAAAATGTATTATGTTATAAAGTTTGATTTTTATTGTTTGAGGTAAGGAGGGGGCATTTTTTTTTGTCTTTTCTTTTAATGATTACATTTCATTCAATGATATATTTGTTGTAAATGCCTTGTTTCAATGATTTTATTGATTGTAATTTGTTGTATTAATTCAAGACGAATGTTCCGTTATATATATAAATGAATAAAAACTACTGAAAAACAAAAAGTGTGTGTGGGTGTGGGGGATGGTGGGGATGTGCTGGGGAGGTATAGGATTAAGGATTAAATGACTGTTCACATCAATTATTGATAGAGGACAGAGAACATGCTGTTCCTGCCTGATAGGCACTTTGATCAAATTCAAGACTGAGGCAATTTTGCGAGTTTCACAAAAGTAGCCAGTATATTCACCCACGTATATGGACAACTACCCCCTGGACAGCTATCCCTTTATAGGACAATTACCCCTAGGACAATTACCCCCAGGACAACTACCCCCTGGACAACTATCCCTTTATAGGACAATTACCCCTAGGACAATTACCCCCAGGACAACTACCCCCTGGACAACTATCCCTTAGGACAATTACCCCTAGGACAATTACCCCCAGGACAACTACCCCCAGGACAATTACCCCCAGGGCAACTACCCCCCGGATTTTGGGGATTGTTGTCCGGGGGGGGAGTATCAGGGTAATCGTTATTTGATGGGGGATTTTCCTGGGGGTGAATTGTCGGGGGGGGGGGGTAATTGTCCTGGGGGTAGTTGTCCTGGGGTCCGCTCGCTATTCATAAGGACCGATATTCATTTAACACGCGTTATGAATAGTGGTCCTTATAAATGGAGGTCCTTGAATAGCGAAGTAATTTGTCTATAAATAATTTCCTGGTACTATAAAATTTTAATATGGCACGAAAAAGAGACATGATAACGAAGCTTTTCGACCTGCACTCATCATTATACTTCATCGAGTATAATATAGTTGATTTCGAGTAATTTGTTACATACCTGCGTGATAACCTGATGAGTGCAGGTCGAAAAGCTTCGTTATCATGTCTCTTTTTGGTGCCATATTATAATTTGTCTATGGTTTGCTCGCTATTTAGAAGGACCGCTATTCATACAAAACCGCTATTCATTTAGTCACGCGTTATGACTGTCGAGGTTACTCCGCTGTCCTGGGAGGGGGGGGGGGGGTAATTGTCCTAGGGCGGTAGTTGTCCAGGGGGTAGTTTTCCGGGGGTAGTTGTCCGGGGTGGTTTTCCAGGGGGTAGTTGTCCTAGAATGCTCACCCGAGCCTAGAATATTGTCAATATTCATAGTGTCATCCGATGAAACAGACATTCACACATAATTGTATAAGAAAAAAATCGTATTAATATTGTAAAATCATGATTTTTCAGAATATTTTCTAAGTGTGTACTTTTGATACGCACTGTAGATGACATCATAAAAGAAGATGTTAAACACTTCAATTCAAAGAAATATTAGAATCGTGTATTGTAGCTATAAATGGTATATGATGATATATAGTAATGTTGATACAAAATCATCACGTTTTATTTATGAACACTTCAGGAGTGTGTCGACCTACTTTTCCAAGATGTTATCTAGATTTTAAACAAAGGAAAAAGGAGATATCTTGCATGAACACGATGAATATGAATAAGAACTTGTTTATCGAAACTCGAATACATCGCAGAAGAATCTAAAAATAATCTCGAAACAAATGCCAAGTTTTTCAATAACATTATATCTTTTAAGCTATATAGCTCACGAGTATGCGAATTAATTTGATTACCCATTTGTTTTCATAGCTCGTGCCAAACACATCAGTAATAATAATAGCATGATTAGTAGCATGTCATTTATACGCCCAGTAAACAATTGAGAATGCCATCGTATTAGCTCAGTAATTTTGACGACCGAGATCAATTTAAGTTTTTAATCTTCATTAAAGGTAGGATTCACAATTCTGAAAGGCATTATCTAACGTCAGTCCAGGCAAAATACTGCTTTGTAGTGGCTATCCAGACATCTATAAGAGGGGGGGGGGGGGGGCAAATATACGCACGATCATAATATGCCGGAGCACACCAGCTCCAGGGTGTCTAGGGGAGCGGCTCCGGCAAAGAGGTTTCAATCCTCCTGCAGTCTCAAGACCAACTACTTAGTACAGGGTGTCCCCCCCCCCCCCCTCTCTCTCTCTCTCTCCCTCTCACTCCCCCACCCCGCATGGTTAGAAACAAATCCCCGACAATACTTATAATAAGAAAACAAATTATACATAATGCTTTCTATCTTCTTCAGCAACCCCTACTCATATGGGGCGCAAGAGGATGGGACTTCCTCTAGAAGATGATGGAGGGGGTGATGATGGACAATACCATGCCGACATAAATACACGGATCATTTTACAGGTAAATATGCCATACCAGGGTTGGGGGTACCCACGTCCACATACAGGAGGGTATAGTTTAAAATTCAGCAAGAGGAAATTATTGTGTGGCTTTGTATTTTCAAATTATGATCCTATAAATTTATAAAGTTGACGGTTTTACCAGGGATTCTTTATGATTTTTCAAAAGTATTGTATGGAGAACCACTATCAATTTCTTTTGTAGTTTGACCTCATGATAAGGAATAAAATCATGCGTGTCTCTATCATAATTATATGAGACATCACCCACCCCTCCCCCTCCTTGTCAAGTGCTATAAGTGACCAATAAATTCCTTGTTAATTAGAAACAAACCTTATATTTCTTAAATTAGTGAAACTCTTTATTCGATACATTCGTGGCATGTAGGCATGCAAACCTTATATTTCCACTTACGATGATTAGATGTCAGCATACAAGCATAATTTCATAACTCAAGAAAAGTCCGGAAAAGCGTAATGAATGCTACCACTTGCTACCATAGATTCATCAAATAAATATTTACAAATATTTACCTGGATACACGTCTAGACACTGTCAAAGTACAATGACACATCCAGGTACGGATACGTCACAAATGACGGAATTGAACACGACACGGTTGATGTATCTATAGTAATCATTTTGCTCATAAAACGATGACCAAGGCTCTAATGATATTCCCATCCTTCTTTTCCTTTCCGCCCATTAGTAGATATACTATTAAGCACCAATTATTGTTGTTGTCATACGTCATCAACACCCGATATACCCTTATCATTTTAGGTATTTAAAAAAAAAGAAAAGATTATTGCCCTACTAGAATCATTCATCGAATTTAAGCCTCGAAATATCTACTGAAGAACTCAGAGGCGGATCAAGGATTTTGTGAATAGAGGGGGCAAAATAATCCAGCATAAGAAAAAGCAAAACATAAAAGGTTACCTCATTTTAAAGTGTTTTCGTCGTCTAAAATTGGAAGGGAGGTCTTTTTGGGGGGTGGGGCGGTTGCCACTTTGGTTTCCAAAGGGGGACACAGGCCGGTTGTGACCACCCCTCAATCCCCTCTCTGATTTCTGGTTTGATGGTTTATTTTACCTGACAGCTAAGGAAGCATGTGTTAAGTAACCAGGGGACCGACGGCTTTAAGTCCTCATCGAGGAACTTAATGATGACTTACCAAATTCACTATAGTGCATTCACTTGGTGCGAACCCAGGTTCTCCCAGTTACGAGATCACTGCTCTACTACTGAGCCATCGCGCCTTCTCTCACCCCCCCCCCCCCCCCCTCGACAGAAAAAAAAATCTGCCAGAGAGGACTTACGTATTACTGATTTTCCTATTAATACAGGAACTTCCTTATCCATTGACATGAACTTGTTATTATAAGGGAAAACGTTTTTCTTTTAATGTTTATTGTCATTTTTCCCCTTTCTTTCGTGTTTATATTGGCATTTATGTCTTTAAATTCCGCATCTTTCTGTGCGTTTTCTTAAAGTTTTTCCAATGGTTATTACGTTCCTTAACATAACAGGAAGGATTTAAAAATGATATTTTCTGAGAATGGTTCATTTAGAGATAATTAGTTTTGTTTTATAATAATTTTACGAAAGGCACTTTATCATGCCCAGTATTCATGGTTACTAAAGTATGGGCGTCATTTTTCATTTTTCTAGATCGGGTCATCCCGCTATTGTCACACATCACAAGAAAACAATAATCTGCAGGGGATTAAAAATCTAGAAAACAATCGCAAGGTGAAAGAAGAGGAGATACAATTTCTTTGTCATTATTATCATGCCCAGTCATCTGCACTTTTGATTTGTAGCTTCAGGGGGTGTTTGTGACCATTCCAAAGATTGACCTCTCGTTAGCCGTCATCGAGGGCGGCTCTGAGGACACTCCAGTCGAGTTTGATTTCCTTCAGCTAATGAAGATGTGATTCGCATTAAGAACGAATGAACCACTGAATAGCACCTATGTAGCAGGCTTATCTGGCGAATTAGGCATATCTTTCTTTTTTCCCTCTCTCTCTTTCTCGCTCTCCTCTTTCTCCATGGCGTAGTGAATGATTAACCTGGTGTAAACAGTGGACGTGTTTTGGGCAATGTGCCTGCCGACAGTGGCTTAATTCAGAATACTTTTATATAATTAAAAAAGAGTAAGCACAAATATTGCCTTACATGGAGGTAGTTATTGTGTTAATTTTTTTTTTTTTTTTTTTTTTTTTTGGGGGGGGGGGCAATTTTATGCCAAATTCAGGTAAATATTTTGCAAAACTATTATGACCACTTTTTTACCATAAATTGGATATAATTGCCCTCCTGCTGGGCAATATTCTACCAAATATACTATGTATAGTATATGTATAGTATAGTTACGGTAATCCGCTTTTATTACAGGACCTACGTAATCCTACCTTTGGTGCAGTATTATCTGATGGTAAAACTACGGTAAACAATGGCATACCACCTGGAAAACATGTCGTCAGTAATATTTTGGGAATAATTCTCTTCATAGTATATTCACCTTCAAGGTTTATTTTTCCCGTTAGCCCGGGTTTTTTTTTTAAGTAAGCGTTCGCATAGTGCACGGAATAGAGCATTGAAAAGGGGGATGGGGTGAACTTGTAGAGAAATAGTATATGTGGAAGAAGATGGACAAAATAATTGACTGGATTATTAACTGCAAATTGGGAAAGGGGCCAAGGGCACTTCAGAAAGTAGCGCATCTTATGTACGTTGATGCTTCTTTGAAAATTTTACACAGTGCCGCTTTAAAAACAGTTATCGTAGGTAGATGTTGACTTAGTAATGCATTCATTGATTTCAATTGGCTTCTTTCTTCCTTTATATGTGACCACCAACATTTGGAGACTCACTTATTGGGAAAGAAAGTTGTTTTGCAAAGTTGTCATTTCATACGTTACCCAGCCAAATGATTAACGCACCCATCCTCAACTAAACAATGATTAGTTCAACAGACGATAAAGTTAAATTGAGCAGGCGTCAATGTTGCCCTGAAGTTTAACGCCCTTACAAAGTGAGGCGCTAACCACAAACGTATTATAGTCTTCAAAGTAAAATAAATCATCTTCATTTATGTTTCGGCTTGGTTTCCTTTATCTGGAGAGATTAATTTTCCGCTAAACAGGCAATGGATGGGTCAAGGGGAGAATTGATTGCATTTTGGCGCGCTTGAGACATGCGGGAAAGACATGTGGAAGATAATAGACGCGGGCTACGGATCTCAAACACATTTAGCGCGAGTGAGGCTCCGTCGCCGCAATGGCGTCGACGTCTTTGCCGGAACTCGTTCGCTTATGGCCCCCGGCGACACGGCATGGAGACTTCTAGTTGATCCGTATCAAATAACTGTCTGCTAAACACATAGGCAAAATGCTGAAGTCGGAGACATGACAAAATCCTTGTACTTTCGAGGTAATCATCTCCTTAAGTTTTCTCCCCTACATGTTAACCACGAGGAAGAAGCGACAAAAGGGGGCAATGATGGTGTTAAAAGATATCGTAATTACACTTAATAATAACCGTCTAACCGTCTGAGACACTTCTGCTGGTTAAAAAGGCACTTATTGGCTCGTTCGTGGCGTTAATTTGGAGCCCTCCGTACAATGTCTTCTCATGATGATATTGATGTCACACTTATCTGAACATCTTGAATTACTTTTCTTTCTTGATCTCTGACTAAATTATTTTTAAAGTTAGTTAAGATCCAATACTGGCGGCATATCCGTTGTTCATTAATTTGTCACGATTGATTTGTCACGGAGCAAGTATTTGGCAAGGACAAGCAATTAAAAGTTTCCGAACATCTAGAATTTCTTACTTTAAATTTAAAATGACTTAAATTGTTTTCATTGGCTATATATATGACGTAGGACAGGTTGGAATTTGACAAAGAATAACAGGTATCAAACTCTGATCTAGACATCAAGACAAAAACATACGGAACTTGTTTCAAATTAACTCTAACTAATGAAATTGGAACACCAAGTAGCGATTTTCCAGTGTTCATTGTTTCATCTAAATCCAAGTGATAAACTCTTTTCTCATTGAAAAACACGAGTAAGTAAGTTTTATCTTTCATCAGACAGCTTATTTATTTTTTAATTTTTGGCTCAGTTCAAAGGCACATAACCAAGACTTGGGCCTATCTGTAACAGTGGCTTTTCCAGAAATTAATTCCTGTACGAAAAGCAGAAAACTTCGGAGTGGGGGCGCCTTATACCTACATGACCTAGAGTACCAACATAAAGAGAGTAGCGACAACTCATGATTTGAACGCCATTTTGTTTCATCTGCTATGCAACATTTCTCTATATAAAGGTACTCTAAAATGACCGACCCTAATACCCGGTAGCCGTTGTAAAAGTTTTGTTCATTTTTCTTCAATGCCTTCAAACTCAACAGAAAGAGAGACAGAGAGAGAGAGAGAGAGAGAGAGAGGGGGGGGGGGGGGGGGGGGGCTACATCGGTTCCATCTTATACTGGATACACCACTATTGTATACCCTCTAACGGCAATGTAAGTCATTGTTAGCCATTCCAATGCGATGTTTAAAATATTATTTATGAGTTCAAGATGGGGTACAATAAGAGATATGATAATTACAAAAAAAATAAATCAGCCAACGAATAAGACGTATGAGAAAACATTATTAATTAAAAATTATGGAGAAATAACGCAACCAATGACAACTGTATGATCTTCAATAACGGGATGAAAGTAGCATCCAGGAAATGCATTTATAACTTTGTTTTTAGTAGAACATAATCGTCTTAAAATATGACGAAAATGAATCATAAAATATTGATTTGAAAAATAATTAAAGCTCCCCGATTTTCCTTTTTTGATCGTCGGGACTAGTAGTAGTAGGATATAAATAAATATTATTATATCCGATGTACCGGATGATTATCAAAGTAGATCTGACAATATAATTTTTATAGTTAATTTTAATCCTCAATCGCTGTTGTTATCCAATACCATATGTCACGTGCAGACGTTAAATCAAACAATTCGCAGCACCTGTTCTTGTGAACTATCGCGCCAAAATATGTCCCATTGTTTTGAACTGACGTTCATTTACGTCAAGAGACGAGGGTTCTCTCCATTGCACAATGAGTCATCAATTTTAAAGCGCCAAATGTATTAAGTTTTATTCTGTTTGGTTTACCAATTTAATCAAGCAAACAGTTTTCATGTTCTTCCTCATGAATGCTAATTGCGTAATGCACCATCAACACTATCTGTCGCTTATTTGAGAAGTTTAAAGAGACAGCATCAAAAGGAAGACGGACAAGCAAGGCTATCATAAAAACTCCAAGATTTTACAAATAGGATGAAAATGCTTTGTGCTTGCAATACCAGTCGCATATATTCATGAAAACAGATGACATTCACAATGAATGTTACTAATTTATAGCCTTCCAGTGAAATATATTTCATGAATACGCGGATTACTTTTACTTAATGATTAAAAAGGGTTCGTTTTCCACATGAATAAGTAGCCCTGTCGAAGTATTTGTTTATAATTGTTGAAGAGATTACTATATAATACTATGCTTTCATCAAATACGACAACAAAGTCAAACACGACAAATCACGGCGTACGTCAAAAGACGATAAAACAATCTCGATAATATCAAAATTGAATTTATAATTCTATATTTTGTATATCTCGTGAATACGGCAAACCAATGGTAATCAATAAAACGAAGTGTTAAATAAGACAACAAAGCGGAACAATATCCATAGTTTCTCGAATTCCCATGGCAGCCTCTGGTTTATTTGACTTTGTATTTTGTACACAATTTCAGGATACTGGTACATGTAGTAGGAAATCACAAGATAATAATCCTGAACCATTAAATGATTGGCTTGGCACAATGACCATTTTTTTTCTAGGACGGTTTGGCAATGGTCTTTGGTCTATTGTAATGGATAGCTGACATAATGTAATATCTATATTTATGGTTATAACTTCATTTTGCTGTTGTTGGAAAGTCACATCAAACTGGGCTATAATAATATCGAAAGCTTCCGCCCGTATTTTTTACAAGACCTTCGATGAAGAGTGACTCTTAACAGGGTATACAACGATTGAATATAAACAGATTGTTGCACAATAATTGGCTTCAGAATGCTGTGCCTATATTCTAGGGATTTTACATAATTCTCTTCAGCATAAGGCATAGAGCAATACATATAATGTACGTTCAAGCATTTCTATAAAAATCTGTATAGGCCTGGTCATATTATGTAATGTGTGCGAGATCAGTTCCTTAGGGACATGCCTCATACTTCGGGCAATGAGGTGGTCACTTGGTTTATGTTATCCACTATACTTGGTTGTCAGTATTAAGTGTCAAAACTTTACTCCCAAAGAAAGGGGGTGGGAGAAACCGCCATGTTTTTGTAATACACACCAGAGTTAAGACATGTATCAAATGTGTTAACGTGTATAAACCTCCCCCGATTATAATGAGATAACTTTTGTAGTTTGTTTGTTTGCTTAGCTACTTTTTTTTAGACCTGTCCCCTGATCAGAGAAAAAATAAATCTTAGATCCACCACTGTGTATACATTCGGTGAACTAGTCCTTCATTGCTATTTCCTAGAATTAATGATTTGACCTGAAAATGACACTGTGATCTTCACATCCCCATCTGCTCAGCGCGCTCCCCCCCCCCCCCCCCCCCCTCTCTCTGTCTTTCAGTCGATGTACCATGAAACAATGAAACATAATCATTAACTGACACATACAGTACTCAATAAATGAAAATCAATAGATGTCGGCGCCAAACTTTCATTGCTGTGAACATCAGGAACAATCGGTCTCACTTCACATTTGGACTTGTCTATAAACGAGCGAAAAACACTACCCACTCCTTAAACCCACAATGTTGACGCACAATCATAAAGTTGCAAAGTGAAATACAAAACTTTTAAGGCTTTTATACCGCTATAGGATTCTGATTTCTCTCTCTCTCTCTCTCTCTCGCGTGCTCGGTCCCCCTCCCACCCCTCTTCCATCTTCTTCTCCTCCTCCTTCTCATTTTTCTTTTTTCTTCTCCTTCTTCTTTCCTTTTTCTCCTCCTCCTTCTTCAGATTTTATTGCTATTTACAGCAGATTCCTGCAGGCAAAGATGGAATTACTTAACATTATTTATCAATAGTTATTTCGTAAAGCCCTGTGTATAACTTCCCCAAGCTTTGTATCCGTTAGACCTCAGTCACGCACACATGATCTAATCTACAACTACTATTGACGCATCGTCTTGGCACTGGCCGCCCGGCCTCCAATCGACGATCATGTTCACACAGCTTTCCAATGTCAATGTTTTCTATACATACTTCAGATTACAGCCTTTGACAAGTAAGTGGATTGGGTTTCATCTTTATGTATCGGTGCTGTTGACCGACGAGCTGTTACTGAAATCATGACTGTGTGGTGTATAATTATGGTTCACTCCTTGAGAGTTGAGATACTGACTATACTGTGGGCTCTGGCACTTTTATTCTTTTTTTGTTGGGGGACGGGGGTGAGCCTTGTTATTTCAAATAAAAGTGCTTACTTAGTTCAGGTTGCCTAGTCATGTAGTATGGCTGTAAACTTGACTAGGGATGTGAGGGTCGTGGGTTCGAGCCACAAGACAGCACTAATGGCTAGACATGAACACCTGATGAATGTGAATTTGCTGCTGTCGACCCAGGTGTAGTTAGTGGGGACCTGGTTGGCACTATTCCCTGAAATGCACTGTGCATTGATAGTGATTGCCGGAGCTAAAGTCCTGGTATAGATTTCGCAACACTTAAAAAGTTTAAGAAGCGCATATAGAGACGTTATAATGCATATACATGTATATGATATATATGATAATGCTACAGAACGGAATATTTCTCATAACACACATTTCTCTAACACTTACACAAGCTCGCGTAGATAGGCACCCCCCCCCCCTCTCTCTCTCTCTCTCTCTCTACTTCCCTTTTATCACGTTATATTCTAACCCATCGTCACTATTTAAGTTACTTTCTCTTCTTACTGTTACAGGCTCTTAAAACAGAACACTGTAATATCTCTGATTGACAGTGTTTCTGTTTTATCTTCGGTGTGATTGCACTATTTTAATTCGGGTCAAACTAACCAGTATCTGGGTTTCTATTGCTCTCAAGCCGCCCCAATCAGTCTCCTTCCTTCGCCAGAGGCAGTTCATATAAGTGGAGATATCTTATCCGTTCAAAGTGGAAAAAAAAAGAAAGAAAATGAAATGGAGAGAGTGGAGTCCAAAATCGGGTGGCGCAGATAAACATAAACATCAACAATCGCGTGAAAAGTGAGACAGATAGTGAGTGAAAGAGATATAATTTCTTGGATGACCAAAAGATACGGTGACGATATTCACGCTGTAACTTGAATTCATTGATAAAGACAATTGAAATAGATATAAAAATCAGTAAATAATTATGAGGAAAGCGAAAAGGAAAATATAATGTACTTGGGAGGAGGAGGAATCATTAATAGGGGGTGGGGTGGGGTGTTGACAAGTCCATTTTGAAGGGTGAATGGGGAATTAAAAAAATAAGTTGTCAGTTTTTCAGTTTGGATATTAAAACAAACGCTAGAAATGAAACGAGAAGTGCGAAAATAGAACTATTAAGTCAAAGTGAATATCGAAAGAGAAAGAAAGAGGAGCGGAGAAGGATGGAAAGGGCTAAATAAACAGTGTAAAGTAGAGAAAAACAGAAGATAATTACCACCCCCACCAGTTTGCACTTTTTTAACCTCGCTGTTGCCATGGTTACAAAGTTGTTAAAGGCCCCTCATTATTAAACCCCTATAAACCGTTGTTAGGTACATCCTCATCATCGTTAGGAGAGATGTACCTGTAGTTTAATGTCTCACGACAGGCCTGGGGGTTGGCTAATGACAAAATAGTCAACGACCAAATCTAATTTGAGCGCTTTTGTAATTCCACGAACTCGGATTTTCTGTAAGTGTACTTTTTTTAAGGGGGTTATGGTAAATTCAGTGAAGTTCAATTGCCATTTTGTTGATATATGTTAGCACAAAAAGCGATTGCGCTTTCTGATATACTATAAGGCAACTTCGGAATTTCTGAATTGCCTTGCACACCGTGCACTATATCAACTCAAGCTATGAGGGACGACATCCCTTCGTATAAAAAAATAATGTGAAATTGTCTGGGGTTTTAATAATTACTGTAAAAGGACAACGAACCATCTTTTACTTCATGATATTAATGTCAAATAAAAGTGAAGGAATAGTGTGTATAACAACAACAACAATAAACAAGGTAGCTAACCAGATATATAAGACGGACACAAACAACGGTTTACTGAAAACCTTAGAAAATTAATGAATACAGTGTATGTAATTTGGTCAAAGTGACAGACATGCAGTGTGATAAAAAATAACGTCATTAAAAAAGAAATGTATTCATTATTCTCACGTACGAGTTGCCGCATACTAGTAAACGCTTTCATTTTAAATTCTCTTATGACTTTCCCCTTCGCCTATATGAACCCCTTCTCTTTTCTTTGGAGGTCAGGTAACCCTATAAAGCCTCCCACCCTCGTCTCTAAAGAAAGCTCGTTAATTGATAAGGACCCGACATCGCGTCGTATCAATCATTTATATGACAGTATCTGGGTCAGGATTGATTTCTGTCAAAGGACAACGAACCATTTTACTTTCACAGTTAATGAAATAAGTTGAAGTAGGAAAGTGTGAGATGTTCAATAAAAATGTCACGAATTACCACAATAAAAGTGAAAGAAAGGGATGAATCACAACTACTGGCGTAGCCAGACTGGCTGAACAGGGGGGGGGGGGGGGGGGGTAGCTAGGTTAAAGTCTCGGGGTAACCTCGCTAATCATAAGGACCGCTAGTCATAATGACCGTTATTCATGGGGACCGCTATTCATACCTGAAGGTCCGCTATTCATAAAACGGAAAGAGGGTCGCTATTCATAAACTCATCAGGACCATTATTCATGAGGACCGCTATTCATAATATGAAATGAGGTTAGCTATTCACAGTAGAAGAGGACCGCTGTTCATAATAGGAGAAGAGGGTCGCTATTCATAATAGGAGAAGAGGGTCGCTATTCATAATACAAAATGAGGGTCGCTATTCATAATAGGTGAAGAGGGTCGCTATTCATAATAGGAGAAGAGGGTCGCTATTCATAAAAGGTGAAGAGGGTCGCTAAACATAATACGAAATGAGGGTCGCTATACCATCATACCGTATTATGAATAGCGACCCTCATTTCGTATTATGAATAGCGACCCTCTTCTCCTATTATGCATAGCGACCTTCTTTCCGTATTATGCATAGCGATCCTCTTCTCGTATTATGAATAGCAGTCTTTATGAATAGTGAGCATTTTCTCCATAATGAATAGCATTCCTTATGAATAGCTGTCATTATGAATAGCGGTCCTTATGACTAGCGAGCGGACCAGAAAGTCTCAACCCCTATATAAGTTCCGTGAATGACTTTTTTGTGGAGGAAGCCTTCTTGTGCCCCTCTGGCTGCGCCTATGATCACAATACATTAGATGACTAAAGTTACAGAAGCAATTAATGAATTCCAAATCGCCATTACATGTCGTCTTCAAAGTTCATCGTAGCCGATGCTAAACTCCATTCTTCCAAGTTGGAGATCTAAGTTCATAAATTTTATATTTTCTGCAAGTAATTAAGAGACAACATATCCGTATATACAGTGTTATTCAACGACAAAATATTCATCACATCTGGGAGGGGGTTTTCATTTTCTACATTTTGAACTCTCATTCTCTCAAAAACTCCTCATAATTGTCTCTTTCAATTTTCCCCTTTTATCAATCTCCTTCCTTCTCTCTTGGCTTTCAAAATCGTCCACATCTCCTTTGGAGGTGTTTGAACTCATTTATCTAATCCTTCTTCCATAATCAATCATGTTTAATGGTTAGATGAATATAGTTTCCAATCAAAATGCTATAAAAAAATCTATTTCGATTATAAGTGGAGTCTTTCTCAAGTATGTCTAGTTTAGAGTTTAAAGGCTTCTGTTTAAGGTATATCAGGGCGATAGGTTGTATACGGAAGATAAAGCAATTGCTTTCATTCAAAATAGTGAAGAATTTGTATTTTGGTATGATTTTACCTGATACTGATTATTGTAGTACATCTTGGGGAAGCTTTGCAAAAATCCATATGGAAGAGATGCAAAAAAACTCCAGAATAATTATTCTAAATTGATTTTGAATAAAGATTATCATACCAAGGAGTTATCACAGACCTGTGATAACTCCTTGATCATACATCTCAGCGTTCCTTGTTACTCACGCTGAAACGGAGCAACGTATAAAATATCAGTATTGTGTTCTTGTTTTTAAAATACAATCTGTAATACCGCCTTATCTAGGGTCATTGATATGCAAAGGAATTGTATATCATAGGACACTTTATTCTTTAAAATGGCCCTCCAACATCCCCGCCCCAGGACAGAATATAAAATAATTTATTTCGCATATGTTGGAGCAAGTTTGTTTAATGCACTCCCTGGTAATGCTTAGACGTGTGCATCCTTTTATACGTTTCAAAAAACTATACACAGTTTTAAATCTTGAGTCAATGGTATTTAATCATTAAATGTTATAATTCAGTTTGGAAGAAGTCGACGAGATTGCAGAGAATGTCATCGTGGTCATGTTAAAAACTGGTATGAACATGTACTTGTAAATTAATGAAGATAAAATAAACAAAGGCACATGTGTATAGTACGTAAATCAAAGTTCATGATTCGTTTTTCTTATATTGAAAAGGAACACGACGCAAAGGTATTCTAAAGTGTGAATAAGATCTTGATGTAACTATGAAAGCATTTACCATTATTTCTTTTCAAAAAGATTGTACACAGTGTTGCGCGGTTTCTGGTCCTGAGTCCGTTTGTCATATCTTTACGGAAAAAACCCTGAATATTCTTTTTCATCTAAGTAACAAGTATATCGTAATTGTATTTTGCTTTGAACTTCCAACATTGTTTTCAAACTTTTCAAAATAAAACATTTCAATCATCGGACGTTCCAAAATGATTTAAATTATCTTTGAATACAGGCTACCAAAGTAAATTAAATCAACATAAAGTTAAAGTTCAATAAGGAACGAAATCATATTACTCAAATGCGATGTATTATCTCTCTCAAGATATCTTAAAATCATCAGTTTTTAATTTATTACTTTTTACATTTCAGTAATCACTTTGTTTATTTACCATTGCTACGCGGCTGTATAGATTTATCAACTGAAATTAAGTTAAATTATCACGAAGCTATCAGTTGATAATCACCACACGCCGTCTGTATGTCTATACGAGACCATTTTAATCATGAATGAAGATCATCGAAAGTACAAACCACATGCAGTATGCCATAGCAACATCAAGTGTTGTAAATCAAATATATATCGAGAACGTAGTTTATATAACTTGAGGCGCCGTCCACATTTAATCAAGCTCAAATATGTTTCCCCCTTGATAAATTGTGAGAACTTTTATTTGTTTTTGATCCATGTATCGTATAGAGGAACGAGTGTCGCCTGCAAACCTTCGTTTGATATTCGATATTTCTTTATTTTCTCATGAGTTATAAACGGGCGTTATCAATTACAATATTTGAAATGATATTATATGATTTAAAGGAAGAGATGATGGAAATCTGACCTCATCATGCAGTTGAAAATCACACATTTGTCAAGTTATTCAAATTTTAATAATTTCTTCATATCATCGCGATGAATAAGTATTTTATGAGCTGAAAAATTTCATGAAAACAACAACAAAAATATGTTTACGTTGCAGATAGCGTAACACTTCAAACTTGAAGAATCTTAGAATATTCTAGATAGAAAAAAGTGGTAATTAAAAAGACAGAATCGAAGATCGAATGTTAATGATTATGTTGCCTGTGATGATTCAGAATGGGGTGACGAGCACTGGACGATGAGGTAGTGGTTGTAGTGCTGGTCGAGTCTGGGATGGTGGACGATATGGAATGAGCTCAAGTAAGATTCAAGTATGCCTTTTCATGTGAGAGTTGATTACACGAGGAGATGAGGTGATGGTGGTAGTAGTAATGATGGTGGTGGTGATGATGGTGGAAGTGGTGGCAATGCTGGTAATGATGGTGACGGTGATAGTAATGTGGTGGGAGTGGTAGTGAGTGTGGTGTTGGTCGCGGTTGGGGATACATTATAATGATGAGTTGACATAGAAAATGATTAAGCGTATGATACACATTCAAAGTTTATTTTCGCCTCTTGTTATATTTGCTCTTCCATGAATTTCCTCTTTAGATATTTTCATTTGCTCTCCCTATTCTTCAGTAAAGTGACTTTTACTTGATTTACCATTCAATGTACTTCTCTTCCTTTCTTTAATACAGTGGCCTGTCCACATGTGTAATTAAGTTATTGTCCACATTTACATTCATATAGATCCGCAAACGTCAATCAGTAAAGTAATCTGTTTATCCACGACCGCTCTTCAAAAATAGATTTGTCAAACCAATAACATGAGATGAAGAAGTGGCATGGGGCCAAGATAAGAGGCGTTGCCTTGACTTATATAATTATGATTCATTACTTTGTGAACAATGATGTTTCAAGTGATACTTCTTAATTGTAAGAAGCAGCGTCTACATTAATAACCAACATTACACTTAGAAATCTAATTATACATCCCGTGGTCAGCGATGTTATGTGTATCGTCAGGGGTGTGAAAAGTTGAGGAATGAACCTGAACCGTCACGTCATCGCATCCGATGCCTTGGCCGTGTGGGTGATGGTGGTTACGTAATAAGTAGGTTGGCGGAAGATGGAAAGAGGAAATGGTGATCTACATAAGATGTAGGTTAACGGAAAGGAGGTTATGTCATGATTCAGAGATGTTGATGATTGTGCAACGTCAGTTTAGTCGGGGATACATTGAAGGATAAGAGGAGAAAGAAAAGGGCGTGGTTCATGAAGCGAAAGGAAGATTGCGAGAGATTAGTCTGGATGAAAGAGCAAATACAATGGTTATTATAAAAGAGAATAAAAGATAATTAAAACCGACAGATTTTTTTTAAATCTCTAATAAAATTCAAAGGCATGTTGATGCCCAAACAGGAGAATTTGAGGAGAAGGATTAAAGACGAATCCGATGGCAGCAAATAAAATATAAAACACTAAAATGGGTGGAGATATTATTGCCCTTGCAATGACAATGATGACAATAATGATAGATGACCATGTAAATTGAATCCTATAGCAGGAATAAGAGACGGAAAAGACATAAAACAAGTGGAATAAAAGACCAGAGGATGTCAGAGGGGTTTACCTTACCGAGTCAATAGAATCAGTACTAAAATACAATAATAAGCTTTTGATGAAATTGTAAAGTACTGAATATAAGCAAACAAATAATCTTATGATATCGTAAGATGGCATGCACCTAGTTTATCTTTATTGATATTCAGGCTAAAGATGATGATGCTAATGACTAATAGTAATACCATGACTAGAATACCTTGTGCAATTAATGTGTTTAGCAAAAACAAAATGTAAGTGGGCACCTAAAATTACAGACGAGGTAGATTTGGACTGTCATCATTGTGCCATTTAACACTGTTTTGTGTTTTGCAAGTCTTCGTAGGCACAATTTGAAACAATTTTATTTTCCCTGGGGGATCCACCAATTACAAGCACTGCTTTTTAGTGGATCCCCCACATTTCCTCAGAAATTAAGAATTTCTATTAATTATTCATTATAATAATTTATTTATATGTAGAGTGTACGTCTACACTTATCAAGGTAAATTGAATTTCTACATATATTTTTCATATTTTCTGCAACAATATCTGTAATGCCATTGTCTTTTATTTCTGTTGGAAATGAAATAAATACGAATTTGATTTGATTTGAATTAAAAAAAAAAATTATTGTGATGATTTCAATATTTTATTCAAATCTCAAGAGTGAACAAACAGACGATACACCTTTGTGTTATAAAGCAATGTTTAAGCAACGTTACGACGCTATTAGAATTGGGTCCATGGTTTATTAAGCAAGGTGACCTTAAGTGGGAAAGTACATGGTGTGAGTCTTTGTATGAATATTTCTTTTTATTTAATTGTTTTCATTTTAGTTAACATGAGTCATTGCGTTGCATATTGGCAGCCTGTTTCCAAGTCTTGGCAATCTATAAAGTGATCTAGTTCTGCCTTGCAGTGATCTACATTCTATCCATTAATTTACAACTTGGAAGTAAATCGTCTTAATAGCAACAGCGTCAACGGCTTCTTAACGAGATGTTTTCATTTCAGTTCGTTTAACCAGCTAAATGCAAAATAAGAGCTGCCTTTATAACCAGTAGAGTATGCACTATTATTAATAGAATATAGAAAATACGACATCTGCTAACTTCTTCCCGATGACCTATACATGATATAGATCGCAGCGCACCATAATATCCCACTTTAGGTCACATTTTCTCTACTTTTTTTATCCGTGCAGCTAAACTCTTTGATGTCACCTCATTGTTGTCGACTTGCGGCGCAATTCTGACGGTATCACGTGATCAAGGAAGCTAACTAATCCAGATAACTGTCATGCGAATAGACCGCTTCTGCAATAATATATGCAAATATATTTTCTGAGCACCTAGTGACGAGCTATTCAATGAACCTGCTTTTTATAAATGAGCCTCAGTGCTTGGAATCCAGTTTGCATACATTATTTGTAGCTATGTCCGGCAAGCTTGCATAAAATTTGCACATTACCGAAGCGGTCTATTGAACAAGACTACTCCGCCCGTGTGCAAATGAAGGATAAAGAAAGCAGTATTTTGTTTCTTTTCATCGTGTTCAACATAATGATATAGCAATACTTTAATAATCAAGTTGAATAAGGCATCATTCCCTCGTTATTTCCTGTTTGATTAATTGATTCTGTCTTGCGTTGATATTTCAAATCACATTTCGTAAATGTTTAGGAAATTGAAAGAACAGACGTGAAACAATCGGTACACTTGATACGAGCTCCTGAAATATTGCGAAATCCCGGAAATAACCATTTGATATTCCCCTGGCCATTGCTTGATATCTATGTCTTAATACGTTTTCTTTTTCTTTTCGTTTCTATTCTTTTTAGTTGACAGTCGAATCTGTGTGGGCGATGATTTATGTGGCCACCCAGAGGATTGTTTAAAACCACAACATTTAACAGGGTCGGGAGAGGGCGCTTCCGAAGAGTCAAAAGTTCATTCTGCTTGATCTGAAAGGATTATGGGGCAAAATTGCTCATGAAAAAAATATGCATGGGTCGTATTTTATACCCGATTGTGTTATCATCTTTTAATATAGAGGAAGGTATGAATGAAAATTACGCTAGCTCCATCCTTTAATGGATATACGACACTGAAATGCCATACATAGCGGAGCATTTAACTGCATGGAATTAAAAACACTTAAGATTCGAAGCATATCATAATTCTTTATGAAATAAAATCTATTACTTCATCAACAAACAAGAAGGATATACTTTATATTTTCTTCTTGTTTAAAAAAGAAAGGGCTGAGGCGGCTGACCCCACCCCCTCTGTGTACCTGCCCTTCCGTATCGACGGGTTTCCTCGCAAGGATACTAAGCATTGTGGTAATCATCGGATATACGAGGCACTTCCTTATCACGGATTTGACATTTGTTAAGATGCCCTCTAAGTTTTAAAAAGCAATAGTTTTTCTGATCCTATTTTCTTTCTATCACCTCCTCTGAATCTGCCACTGCCCCGGCTTTCAACCAAGCCAACCGAGCTCCCCCCCCCCCCCCCCACACCCTCTTTCGTTTTTTTTTCTTTCTCTGTCAACATGTAACTCAGTGTAAAAACATTTTGGGCGGTCACAACAGGATGAAAAGAGAAATATAAAGTGAGTCATCGGTGAACGCAAACAGCTTATCAGAAATCTGATACTGTTAGTTTGGCGCGCTTTCGAGGAGCCTTACCGCACGTGAATGGAGATATTGATTTGCGGTTTTAACGTCAAGAAAAAAACCCCACAAAAAACACTGTCATATGCCATTGTTTACTGGTTTGTTAAGATTATATCATGCTATGAGAGACAATGCTTTCATGATCAACCTCACGACGGAATAGCGAGAAAGAAAAGCGATTTTATATTTGGATTTTATTTCTTCTTCTTTGTGTTTATTCAATTTTTTCTTTTAAGAACAGGAAATGTAAGGAAATTTATCATTGTTGTTTTATTCTATTCACTCAAAAGGATTAGATGAGTGACGTGATTTATCAGGGCATGCAACATATTTTATAGTGAAATGATAATCGTGAAGTCACCTTGAATATAATTAATCAATTAATCACTGTATAATGTATACATGAGAGGAAGTAGTCGACAGATACAACAGAGAGAATCATTATTCAGTTTCCCATTCAATTAATATTTCCGCGTGATAACGATCTCAATTACTAATCGGTTTTGTAATGCATCGTTTGTTTTCTTTCTTTCTCGTTCTCTCTCTCTCTCTCTTTCTCTATCTCCCTTATCCCTCCTCATTCTCTTTTTGTCATAAACAATGTGCCGCTATCTTAAGAAAAATGTATAGTATTTAACAGAAGAAGATTAATTTATTCTATGTTCTGGTTGTTTTGATAAAGGTATGGTATATATAGGCTACAGTACATCCCCTCCAATTGGCAGTTTCTATTACGTTAGTTGTCTATTACGATAAATAAAAATATACCGTAACGGCAATTCCTTTTGATAAAAATAGAAACCACACAACTCTTACGAAATCGTCAAACCCCCTTGAATCCATTTTTGTTTGCAGTCCATTACAGTGTGAGGGTATCGAGGGGGTAAGCTGAGCGAAACAATCAATAGTCGGACGCCACAATACCAATTGTTAGCCCCGGAGTTCGGTTGTATTTAATTTGTTTTTTGTCCGTTTTGATTTTTTCACTCAATGTTTACTTTTGTTGATTTTCACGGTTGTTGCACGCTGAAGCCACAACAAATGAAACTTGCTAAGCTCTTTATAAAAGATGCGCTTACCGCACGTTACTCTCTTCCTCTCGTCAAAAGTTAGACAGTTATAGTGACTTTTCATCGAGATGCTCTTGCTTCTCAGTGTCCGTTTTACGACAGCACTTTCTTGAGGGTTCTGGTTCTGAACTTTTGCTTGTGATTGATTTTATTTGTCTGAAAATACAGATGCATATCATTCTATGAATAATAAGCTTTTTACACCAAACGTCAGTTTACATTACACAAAAATCAATTATTTATGTACAAAAGCGTTTTTTTTTTAACTTCTCCCTCCTGTATCTCATTCTCTCTAATTGTATGTGTTTTTTTTCCTTTGAGTGACACATTAAGATATATCATTATTTGGATATTCATAATATTCATACAAGTCAATGTGTCGGCCTGTTGATGTTTTAAAGCAAAAAATATTACTTTGACATTTCTATTTCTTTATAATGCGTTATTTTGGTGAATGTGAATTCCCAAGTTTGTCTCTGTCAGTTCTTCTGTGTTCTTTAGTTGTCAAACTTATTTTGTCTACGCCTGCCCTCACCTTTCCCTCCATATCCCTCTCTCCCTCATGCTCTCTCTCTCTTTTTCTCTCTCTCAATATTGCATTATTTTTCTTTGAAAATGATCAGCTTGGAAATGTAACGATGTCGGGAATACAGCCCTGGCACCGGAATCCCCCCCCCCCCCCCCCCCTCGATCGGCCAAGGGGTTCATGTTGTTCGGTTAGAGGTCGGAAAACATCAGTTGATATACTATCTAGTAGTACATGGTGTTTTCTCGTCAACCTTATCGCCAATTATGTACTATGAATTATTCACTATCGGCAGGGTTCGTCATTGCTCTTTGAAGACGATATAATGGGCCTCTTTGAAACTTGGCTGCCATGGCAACGCCGATAAACACGCTCCGACGTTTTCAACTTCAGCGACTTCTCTGGGAAATTCATTCTCGCTTGGCGGTACACGGCAACTTAACTTGACACGAATGGCGGCATTGTTGAAAGGGACGATTCAGGCGGTATTAATTCGAATGTCCCATAATTTTGCGGTGAATTGCGGAGATGACGGTTTTTGTCAAAAGAATTACCATCCGGTTTTTCTTTCATCAGTTACGAGTTGTCTTGGTCACGTGATGTTCTTCAACATAGTACTGTTCCCTCACCGTGTTCTCTTTAACTTTTTGGAGGAACGATAATTTCTTCCTGGTGATGTTTGTGATGGTGAGAGTGTTGTAACTTTGCAATGTCTCTTTTAGGCAGTCCCTTTCAATTCAGTTCAATGAAACTACATTGTTTCCAAGAAAAATTAAAGTTTAGAAAGATAGATTAATGAAATCGTTCCAGCGGAGTGTGAAAGAAGATGTTGCTTACTGCTACACACAATAACAATTGAAAAACGGGAGCAGAGAGGGCGAGTTAGCTCTGGAAGGCTCAAAGAGATCTCTTAAGAACTAAAAACAAACAAACAAACAAAAAACGTAACCTTGGTGGAAAGAAAAAAACAAACCATAGAATATAATAAGATCACTTCAAAAAAATATCACTTTCAAGCTATTAAGTAAATAACATTTACACTGCACTGTATTATTCTAAAAAGATTGGCGAAGTTTGTTTTAAGATTCTTTCATTACTTCAATTTTTCAAAATAACATCTTCTTAACTAATCAAGCACGATCATGCATAATATCATTGAATGGAAGTTTAGATTACAATTTTTTTTAAACAGAGGGGGGAAAATTGACAGAAAATAGAAGAACAAGGAAAAAGAAAGAAAAAAAAGAACAACAACAACAAACAAAAACACTCTCCTTTCCTCCTCTCCACACACACAAAACAAGGGGCCGATCTTGTTTTGCTCTACGTCTCCAACTTAAATTTCGGAATTATCAGAATTCAAGGATGTTGTTATACAAACTTAGCTCTTGAAATCCACCCCTCGTCACGGATATTAAATTTTTTCCACTTACTAAGGTATAATGAGAGGGTACCTCTCCCCAAAGCTGATTTTTTTTCCCTCCTCTCAATGATTCCCCGACATCATTGCTTCAATTTATTTTACGGTCGGAGGTGTCTCTCTATTCCTACATTGATACATCATATATTTATGACCTTATTCATCTCAACTCCTAAATAGATTCTCTCCAAATTCAATTTTTTTTAAAATAAGATATCTGAATTTATAACTAACATTTTCTCATATCTTTTGAATGCGAAAACATTACTATAAAATATGTTCATGTAGATGATGGATCGATTAAGAAAAAGGGATTCCCCCCCCCCCCCTTCATCTTACGCTCTAGCAGTTCTGTGATGTTTATGTCAAGATAGATCTTAACGCAATATATCAAAAGCCTTTATTAAAAGTAAAACTATGGATTTATTTTAGATATAAAAAAGTATACCGGTATGTAATTACTGATGTTTCTGGAAAAGGGAATAAATTTATACCCAAACTTGTGTCTTCTTGCTCCAGGCATTTTAATACGAAATTGAATACGAATTGCTACGTGAATTTGAATACGAAGTTATGTTGGCAGATCTCCTTCTATATACCTTTGTTGGCAAATATATGATAAGGCATAAGGCCCAATACAACTTTTTCCTAGTTTCTCGTCTCCGCAAGCATCCTTTTTTGCTCCCGCCTCCCTTTTTCTTCTTATAATGGGAAGCAGGGCCTAATAGCATTTGTTTGCGCGGCGGACATCTTGAAAAAAATCAAATATCCAAAATAATGACATGGTACCCCCTCTTCCTCATTTTCGACAAATCCGGACGAGAAACTAGGAATCAATTTTACTTGGCCCAAACTGAAATGCATGAAGATGGCCTAAAAAAGAAAACCACTTTTACGTGGTACAGTCATGCGTACATAGTTTGATCTTGAGTACACATCCGGGACCTATCTACATCATTGATACTTAATAACTTGCAGGGGTTACAGGGGCACGTGCCCATCTCCCCCCCCCCCCCCCCCCCCCCCGCCAAAGGCCAACCCAACTTTGCATATCTTATTTCTCATGTACACATCGACTCTAAAAAGAATATGGTCAGAAGGAAAAAGAAAGAAATAAGACAAAAAGAAGAGAAAAAAAAAAAAAAAAAAAACTCCACACTCTCCTACGTAACCCCCCCCCCCCTCCCCGAAAAAAGGGGGATATTGTTTCTGCATTTATTGTCAAATCAAATAACAAATTTACAAACAATTATAGTAATAAATATACAATATAATTGTTCAAATTACAAATGTGACAGTTAAATAACAATGACAACAGAATAAAGACATGATTATAAATCTAAATGAACAAGTAGAAATGGCAGAAATGCAGGGCCAGCTATCTTAAGCAAAATGCTTGAACGAATAGCAGCCAGTGGAAAGGGTTACATGGAAAGCATAATTAATATAAAATGTCTATATCATAAAAGCGATGTCACTAACTGAAAAAAATTATTTCTTACTATAAAAAGAAGGGGAAAGGGGGAAGGAAAAGGATTGAAGTGAAAAGTGTGCAAGTGAGAAGTTTACAAATAAGTGGATAGCAAATACTTCTTTAACGAAGCTTTAAAAGAAAAAAGAGATACGGCGTGTTTAATATCATGAGGTAAATTGTTCCAAACATCTGGACCGTGATATCTTATCGTTTTTTGAGCTATTATTAATTTTGGATTTGTTAAATGAAGATCTGATGAATGTCGTGTCGGGTAGGAATGGACATCTCTGTTGTAGATAAAAATATTATGAAAGGATATTGGTGTAGCGTTGGTGGAAAATTTATACATAAATATAGCAGTTTGGTAGGTGTGAATATCGTTAATTTTCAATGTTTTAAACTTATGAAATATAGGATCGGTGTGGGCTAAATAATGAGAATGAGAACAGATACGGAGTGCTTTCTTTTGAAGACGCAACATAGTGTCTATATTCATTTTGTTACTATTTCCCCATACTATGTTACAGTACGATATATGTGACAAAATAAATGAGTTGTAGAGCATTAATAGTGATCTTTGAGAAAGATAATATTTCAATTTATATAAAATACCTATGCCTCTTGCTACCAACATGCTAATGTTACGAACGTGACTATTTTGATATTGTTATACACGCTTAGCTTCCCAGATCCACCCCCTCGTCACGGAAATCAAAATTTTCCCACTTTCTAGGGTATAATGAGAGTGTACCTCTCTCCAAAGCCGATTTGTTTTTTCCTCCTCTCAATGATTCTCTGACATCATTGCTTTGATTTATTTTACGGTCCGAGGTGTCTCTCTATTTCCACATTGATATATCCAGGGGCGTAGCTAGAGGGGGGGGGGGGTGGGGGTGTGGGGGTGTCACAACCCCCTCCACCCCAACTCAAAGTCGTTGACGGCAAATCCTTTTTTTTCCGCCCGCCTCCTATTTTTTTTTGTGTTGATTTGTTTGTTTTGAGGGGTTTTTTTGTTATAACGGGAAGCCGTGCCTAATAGCATTTGTATGTACGGCGGACGTCTTGAAATGTGTTCGAAAAATCCGGACGAGAAACTAGGAATCAAATTTACTTGGCCTAAATTTCCCATGCACACATCGACTCTAAAAAGGAAATTTCAGAATTTCAGAATTTTTAAAGACTTACGTGCCCCCCCCCCCCCCCCACCGACCCGGCCGCCAGAGAATCCTGGATCCACCACTGCATGTTGCATGGTGCATAATGGTAGCCACTTCCAATCTGTCCAAAAGAATGGCATTGCTTTTATTTGATTACCCTTTTCTATTGCAAGAGACATTATTTTTCCCTACGTCTCGTGGGCTGACACCCGGTTCTCTCAGACATGTCACGTGACAGTGCATATCTCTCACCTCCTTTATGACAAGGGCGTATCTGTAATGATATTTTATACCGTCCAGACGGGGATTTATCAGCGAATAACAGGATATCTCAATATTCTAAAATTGATCTTTTAAATCATTCTGGCTTATTCCCAGCGATGATATTTAGCATATTTACAGAAGCCATTACTTGAAGGCGAGTCCCTGGAATAAATCACTTTAAAGGGATACGCCATCAGGCGGCCGTGGGAAAGTCAGGATTCCGTAAGCCCCATTCACTCGTACACACTCGTTTGTGCGTCGAACGCGTCCGTCTGACTGCTGGGATTACATTTCGGACTGCACGCACGAAGTCAACCGAATCTCGCACGCAGCTCGAGCTCAGGCGGAGCGTGCATGTTGCGCGGCGACCAGTCTGTCCAACGTTTGCGCCCCGCGGGGCAACGGCGTAATCAGGTAACGATCACTGTGCCCTCTCGCGGCATAAAAACGTCCACAATCTGCGGTTGCGTATCCCTTTAAATGCGTTCCTTATCTTCCTCCAATAATGCTCAGGTTATACCTTGTATGCCAGCATAGACCTACAATCATGTTATTCAAAAGCCCTCTTATACACAGACACAGATCGATTATTAATCAGTTGAGTATACCAGTTGTATACCACCTCTTGTCCCCCCTAGGAACATTGTAATAGCAAAGCAAGACTAGTGGTCATGTTGGCACATAACTTGAACCCTATAGACAGGTACCATAGTCCACTTACGCTGGCTGAGCAACATCAGCAGCAATAGCATTAATGCAAAAAGATGACACTTTATTTAATTAGAATATCAGGACAGGGCGTCTGATGTCTGCTCCAGTTCTCGCGCCAAAATCTAGGCCAAGCAAGCAGACAATCAACAAAAAACTAGGTCATCATTATCATGGCCATATTGCGAGGACACATCCTAGATTATTATCTAGGAGGAAAAATCGTTCGACATCACCTTCTAGATAAAGGAGGTCTAAAGCTCACACACAAAAAGTTCACACCGACCACAAAATAAAGAGAAACCTAAAAGT